>SJYT01007341.1:150115-225816 GCA_006410635.1 Cephalophus harveyi | reverse complement strand
TCTCCAGAACCACCTTTTATCATTTTTCACTCTGATTCACTGGTCCAAATATGTTAAGAGTGGCTGGAGCCCATTGTCTTTGGTTGCTTTCTGTTTTGTTTTAATGAGTCTGATACACCAAGAAGCAGGAAGATGCTGCAGTCTTAGTTCTATATGTTCACCTCAAACATGACATTTGTCAGGAATAAATGTAATTCCTATGACAAGCAGATGGTTCAAGCAGAAAGTCTTAAATCACAACAAAACAGTTTAGTGATTAACAGAGTGGGTTAATATAAAGACTCTGCTTTTAACTGTCCAGAGTCCAAACATGCCACCTCCCCCTACCCCACCCCCAACCCTTAGCACTAATTATACCCCCAGGCCTTGGCCTGAATCGCGAGGGAAAAAAAAAAAAAATCTGCTGGCAAATGTCAATGAGGGGGAAAAATCTGATTCCCGTACAAACTTATCAACCACCTTTCTGTTTCCAGACAGGATACTATGGCAACAGCATAAGCAAAAGATTAGAGTAAGCTATTCTCCAGAACCACCTTTTATCATTTTTCACTCTGATTCACTGGTCCAAATATGTTAAGAGTGGCTGGAGCCCATTGTCTCTGGTTGCTTTCTGTTTTGTTTTAATGAGTCTGATACACCAAGAAGCAGGAAGATGCTGCAGTCTTAGTTCTAAATGTTCACCTCAAACATGACATTTGTCAGGAATAAATGCAATTCCTATGACAAGCAGATGGTTCAAGCAGAAAGTCTTAAATCACCAACAAAACAGTTTAGTGATTAACAGAGTGGGTTAATATAAAGACTCTGCTTTTAACTGTCCAGAGTCCAAACATGCCATCTCCCCCTACCCCACCCCCAACCCTTAGCACTAATTATACCCCCAGGCCTTGGCCTGAATCGTGAGGAAAAAAAAAACAAAAATCTGCTGGCAAATGTCAATGAGGGGGAAAAATCTGATTCCTGTACAAACTTATCAACCACCTTTCTGTTTCCAGACAGGATACTATGGCAACAGCATAAGCAAAAGATTAGAGTAAGCTATGCTATCTGATAAAATGAGGGCGTCAATGGGAAGTTCTGGCTGTCAAGAAGGCCTTGACAGTCGTAAATGCCTCCTAAACAAGAAGGAAGAAACACGAGACTCCAAGACTACAAATATCCGACACAGAGTACACTGGAATTGACACTTTTTACCCATTAACTCCAATGCAAATAGTATGATGATTTGAGATTAAAGGATACTGCGGAGAAAACAGGGGCTTCCCAGGTGACTCACTGGTAAAGAATCTGCCTGCCAATGCAGGAGACACAGGAGATGGAGGTACAACCCCAGGGTCGGGAAGAGCCCCTGGAGGAGCAAATGGCAACCCACTCCAGCATTCTTGCCTGGGAAACCCCATGGACAGAGGAGCCTGGTGGGTTACAGTCCATGGGGTCACAGAGACTTAGGAGCACCCAAGCACCCAGGAAAAGACAGAGGTTCTTTTAATACTGATCCTTATGGCAATTACTCCCAACCCTATCAACAGAAATGTATTAAATTTCATGGTTCCACTAACACAAAAATCTAGCTAACGTATGCTAGAAAAGTCTGTGTGGAGTAGCTGATTCATTTTAGAGATGAAGAAATGGAGTGGCTAGCCTGGGAGTCAACATCTAGTTATTAGTTAATGCTAACTAAAATTACGGATGAAATCAACGCAATTCAAGAGATTTTCCTTGTTAAAAATCCTAGCCCTCTTCTTTGTCTTTCTATTTAGTTAACAAATACCAGAGTTAGAACTAAGGCTCTTGGAGCTGCAGGGAGTGGCAGAGAGTAGAAGCCTTAACCTGAGCAGGACATAAGGAGACCGGGGAACTTCTAATTCTGACAGACAACAATGAAAGGGAGGCCACACGAGCAGGACAATGAAAGGAACAAAAGAACTATTTCATCCCCTTGCTTTTAAAACTTTTCCAACCATGAAAGAAGATGTAGGTTAACTATTTTAAACGAATGATGCTCACACTTTCCCCCCGATATTCAGGTTTATCACACTCACTGAAAGACACTGGGCAAATAATTTAACCCAAGACTAAAAAAGCAAGGGGGAGGTAAGGAAGTTGGAGAGGTTTCATTTTAGAGATGAAGAAATGGAGTGGCTAGCCTGGGAGTCAACATCTAGTTATTAGTTAATGCTAACTAAAATTACTGATGAAATCCATGCAATTCAAGAGATTTTCCTTGTTAAAAATCCTAGCCCTCTTCTTTGTCTTTCTATTCAGTTAACAAATACCAGAGTTAGAGCTAAGGCTCTTGGAGCTGCAGGGAGTGGCAGAGAATAGAAGCCTTAACCTGAGCAGGACATAAGGAGACCGGGGAACTTCTAATTCTGACAGACAACAATAAAAGGGAGGCCACACGAGCAGGACAATGAAAGGAACAAAAGAACTACTTCATCCCCTTGCTTTTAAAACTTTTTCAACCATGAAAGAAAATGTAGGTTAACTATTTTAAACGAATGATGCTCACACTTTCCCCCCGATATTCAGGTTTACACACTCACTGAAAGACACTGGGCAAATAATTTAACCCAAGACTAAAAAAGCAAGGGGGAGGTAAGGAAGTTGGAGAGGGGAAACAAATTTTTCAAACTGAATTGTTTAAAATTTAATAATATTTTAAATAACACATAATGCAATTTTAATACTTCATAGAGCTTTATGGGGTACAAAGCTTGGCTCACAATAGATTCTCAATTCTCATCAAGCATTAGCTCTTCATCTTTTCCCTTCCCAGGAGAAATGCAAGAAGACAGGCCTGAATTCATCAGGAGATCAAAATACTGTTCCCCAAAACTATGCTGTACAGGGTTCATATAGCAACCACATGAAATTTAAAGTAACTGGCGGTACCAAAACCAGGTTGATAGTGGTGAGGAAAGAAAGGTTTTTCTTTATACTCTGATAATTTCCAAGTTTCTGTAATAACCTGTTTCACTTACACAGTTAGAAACACCTGTTTTGAAAAAGAAAAAAGGTTTTCAGTAGAGTTTCATCACTCTCCTAATAGAACTAGTTTTAACAAATGTGCAAGTTAGCTTGTACTATCCCAGGCTTATCCAACCCAAACTGTGTGTTAAAATAAGATTCCATAATCACCCTCAGAGGGAGAGGATAACAGAGCAAGCCTCATCTCAACTAAAGCCAAGCTGCCTAAAACTCTACTGCTTACAAAGACTCTGTGGATGTCTTAATAGACAAAATCAGAATCAAGCAAACTATGTTACAAGATCTCCTCACAACAAGGCCAAGACTCAAGACAAACCGCCTCCCTCCTTCTTGCCCTAACTCGGCCAGGAAATGAAGGCTTCTGCTCTTTAGTGAGTCCCAGACTGAGAGGCAGCAATACAGCTTAAAGCAGCTATTATGAATCTTTTCAACAAATGACGCTAAGACAAGTGAATATCCACATGCCAAAAAAAAGGAACTTAAACCCTTAGCTTGCATCACACACAAAATGGATCACAGGCAAAAGCCAAAGAGCTGAAAGTGTAAAACTTCTGGAAGAAAAGCAGGAGAAGATATTCATGATTTTGGCTAAAGCAAAGATCTCTTAGATATGACGTCAAAGGTACAGAACGCATAAAAGAATACATGACAAGCTAGACTTATTCAAAATTTAAAACTTTTCCTCTCCCAAAGACATCTGTAAGAAAATGAAAAGACCAGCCACAGAGAAGGAAAAAATATCTGCAAATATATGATTTGTATCCAGAATATATAAAGAACTCTCTTAAAACTTAACAAAAAATTTAATGGTCAATTGGTATTTCATCAAAGAAAATAAATGGCAAATGAGTACAGGAAAAAATGCTCAACGTCAATAACCATTACCAGTACACACCCACCAGATGGGTACAAGGAAAACAACTAACAGAGTCCATATGCCAATCACATGAAATTTAAAGTAAATGCTGTTACTTTAAAATAACAACTGTTGGCAAAAGTGTGGGGGGTAAAAATGAAACCCTCTAGCTGGTGGGAATGTAAAACGGTATAGCCACTTTGCAAAACAGTCTAACCCAGCAATCCACTCCTAAATATTTACATGTGTGAAAACATAACCACATAAAGACCTGAACAGAATGTTCAAACTTGCAAATGGCAGGAGCCTGAGCTCAGAGTGAAGTATGTTTTTGCAGTTCCTCCTGCTACCATACTGTTGGCTCTCATAGCCACTATTGCAGTCCCTTTAGTGAAATCCACTTGCATTGTTTAAACCACTGTTTAACATAGCCATCATTTACTTTGCTAGAGGCTGGGCAATGAGTTCCAAGTAACCTTCCAACTGCATATGAGAAAAATAAGTGAATGACTGAGAAAGCAGTTTTCCTAGGACAAATAAAAAGTGTGTGAGAACTCTGATGCACCACCCTACTGACATCTTTGTGAGTGCGCCTGAACAACCTTAAGGTAGCTGAAAACTAGTGAATTTAAGAAAAGAGTCACCCATCTGGTATCAGATGGGACCATTTCTACCAATGAATTTAGAAGAACTGCTCTTTTTATTCTTACAGCAACTGCTTGCTGAAGATTCTTGCACCAGTCTCCCCAGTACCACAGTCAAGTCCTCCCTGGGTAGGATCCTGAGTTTACAATATAGTCAATTACAGTAAGTGAAGCATTTCAGAACACGGGACGAAATTCCAGAAGGAGAGAAATTTAAATAAACAGTTTTACCTATAAAACAAAAATAGGTCTAGTAAATACCGAGCTGAAGTTTAATAAGCAAGTCTGTATGTAACCTGTCAACTAGCTGCGAACCTCGGAGTTCCAGTCAAAAGCAAAGGCAACGTGAGGGGACGGGCAGAGAAGTCTGGGCTGGCTCTTCCGGATGCACAAACTGGTGCTCCAAAAGCAACTGCTAACCACACAAGGGATAAGCACAGAACACCATGCACATGAACAGCTCTGCTGGGTGTTCTTTTTCCTTCATGGAGAATGTGCAGATGTTTGCTTAACTACAAAGTGAGAGCGGGGTTTTATTGAACCCACTCCAGATGTGGTCTAACACAAACACTCAGGTGTTTATTACAAAGCTTAGATAACAATATTGAAGGGATGATCATGAAGCCCCCAAAATTGGGTTCAGACCAAAACAAAGGCCAAGGAGCTTATGAACTGACCAGGCAATCACAGCATTTCTAAGAGAGGTATAACTTCACTGCCTCTTTCCACCTATAAAACAAGAATTGGCAGGAAAAATAAAAGCACCTGTTGATGACAAAGATGCAGCAAAATATTCCCTTACTCAGATGACAGGTATGAAATATAAAGCAGTCAAAGCATTTTAGATACAACTTTATGATGTGTATAAAGAAACTTGAAAACTCTCAAAGTTTAACTTGGTAATTTTACTGTACCACAAGGAAATAATGATCAAATTGAGGGAAAACTTATTTTGGAAAAAAAAAATTTTTTTNATGGGGTCGCAAAGAGTCAGACACGACTGAGCGACTGAACTGAACTGAACTGAAGATTCTGCATTATACAGATGAATCTGTGGCAACACTGGCAGGATTGTAAACCGTTTTTCTCACCTTAGAGTTGCTTCATAAAGTCCAAATTTGCAAAGTGAACAAAAATCTAGTTGTACAATGAGGCTTACGTATACCTAGGTCTTTTTCGGATGTCAAATTGTTCCTGATTTCTACACTGAAGTAAAACTCTAGCTGTTCTTATTGTTATTCAGTCGCTAAGTCGTGTCCAACTCTTTTCAACCCCCTCAATTGTAGCCCACCAGGCTCCTCTGTCCTCCACTGTCAAAATTTGAGTTTGCTCAAATTCATGTCCACTGAGTCGATGACACTATCTAACCATCTCGTCCTCAGTCACCCCCTTCACCTTTTGCCTTCAGTCTTTTCCCAGCATCAGAATTTTTGGCAATGAGTTGGCTCTTCGCATTACGCAGCCAAAGCATTGGAGCTTCAGCAACAGTCCTTCCAATGAAGTCAGGGTTGATTTCCTTTTGGACTGACTGGTTTGATTCCTTTGCAGTCCAAGGGATTCTTAGGAGTCTTTTCCAGGACCACAGTTCAGAAGTATCAATTCTGCAGCACTCTGCTTTCTTTATGGACCAACTCGCACATCCGTACATGACTACTAGAAAAAACACGGCTTTGTATGGACCTTTATCGGCAAAGTGATGTTTCTGTTTAATACACCATCTAGCTTTGTCATAGCTTTTCTTTCAAGAAGCAAGTGTCTTTTAAACTCTAGCAGACTCTTTCAAAACCTACAACTATTCCAGAATAGTAAGCTGGGACACTAGTAAGCTGTACTCTATCACCAGTAAGCTGCTCCTGGATGATGCTTTGAGAGGGAATTTGCTAGAATTCTCCCACATTTCACAAACCACTCCTACATTAAAAAGTGCTTCAGCTACCCTCAAATTCAATCAACAGTTTTTAAGACTGGCAGAGGCATGGCAAGGGGTTATGAAAATAATGGCAGGAAAAGATAATCCAAAATAAATAAGCGTTCACTTGCATTTTTTCCCCTCATTGAAGGAAAAATACATTTTTACAACAGATAAAAAGCGGGCAGGATTTTGCAGCCAAAATAAACTATGAAGTTAGGTTAAGTTAGAAAGGAGGCTAGAATGAGTTAAGACAGCTAAAAGTAAAAGCTGTTTTCTATTGTTCTTAAGTAAAGTACACAGTCTACTGAAAAGGAAAAAAGAGAGAGAGAACTAATCTGGTATGCAACATTCAATACTCAAAAACACAGAATTGCAGAAATAGAGTTGGAAAGAGCTCCTGATCTAAACTGCCTCTTAACCAAATTCAGAATTAGTTAAAAAAAAAAAGTCTATCAATTGAACTTTTGAAATTTTCAAGTATTCAGCTATTTCAGTCATTATTTCCATCAGATGATGACCAAGAATCATAAAATCCTAGAGCTGGAAAAATTCTTAGATATCGTCCTGCTCCAGCTCATCAGCTGATTAAGATACAACCAGCAAAACTGTCACTTTTCCTGCAACTGTAAAACTGCAACACAAGTTTATCCTTTAACTGACAAAAAGCCTGAAGATGGGGGTGATACTGCACTCTGTCACTTTCTCATCTGAAGGTTATGAATATACGTACCACTCTACAGAAAAGTTAGCCAACAGCTTCCGACACCGCTGTCTGCTTCATTCTCCGTTTCCTTCTCCCTGGACTGACCACAGTATATATTGTAAGCATGCTGCTCCTTCAACAGTTTTAAACAGTCTATGTTCATAATTTCAAACATGGAAATTGAAACCAAACAAATCACCAGTTAAGTCATCTGCAAGGTGTCATGCAGTCGAAGGCCCTACAGTGAATTTGTGCGCGGTTCAGAGGACTTCGTTCAGAAGGAAATGGTTTCCCAGCCCACCTTTATGGCAAGACAGTTTTAATGGCTTTCTTTTGAAAACTTATGACGTGTTTAAATATTAGAGAAGACAGAGTTTGGTTAGATAAATGCTATTTCTCAAAGTCATTTTAACATTAAAGGCATCTTTTTCATATGCCAAACCCCACAACTGGCCCGATTCCATCAACCCTTCCTTCTAGTCAGTAACTGTCATTTGGCGTCGCTCCTCCCTGCAGCCCTCCAAACGAACGCACAACAGCTGTACTGCATCTTTTTCGAGTTTTAGCTATCCTACAGCCAGTCTACTAAAACAACCTGGTAATCGATTTCATTACCATTTGCTTCACTATCATACTAACAAGAATATTTTTAAACATAAGCCACTCTAAAGTGTTTCAAAATACTTCAGAACTTGGAATTTTTATATTCCTGAAACGACTAGCTAAGGCTGTACAACAGCAGACCTTGAGGCCACAGACATGAGTCTGCTTAACACTAAGGGACAAACTCGATCATGTGCACCTCAGAGCTTTTACATAATTTAAATTTAGTGCTACAATACTATGATCTCCTATTGGCTCACAACAGGAAGGCAATATGTGAAGCTTACTATTTGCAAAATACTCTGGGTTACCCAGAGTATTTATTATCTTATTCCATCCTCAAAATCTCTCTTTGGAGCAAGGTACTAGTAATACCCTTGTTTCACAAGTAAGGAAACCGAGGACTGGAAAGGTTGAATCGTTTGTCTGGGGTCACAGTGCTGGCAGAGGTAAGATATAAATGTATAAATATAAACTCAGCTCCCCACCTGAGTTCTTAACCATTACAATGGCATAACCAGTGGTAGTGCAGATTTTACTGATACACCCAGTTCCTAAATTTATAACAAACATGCTTCTATTAAACAGAAGGAAATGGCAAACAGCTCCAGTATTCTTGCCTGGAACGTGCCACGGACAGAGCAGCCTGGTGGGTTGCAGTCCATGGGGTCGCAGAGCTGCACGCGACTGAGGGACTGAGCACATACTTCTGCACAACTTTCTAATGGTGACAGTCCTGGACTGAGCGTGACCCTCGACACCATCAGTGTGAACGCCTGGGAAGTAATACACTTGTGGCTGGCTACTCCATCCCCCTTGGAATCACAATCCTCAGTGATCATTAAAAAAGAAAAAAAAAAAGGCTGACTAGTCACTGACTGTAATCTCTCCCTATTAGTGTCACCAGGAGACGGCTCCTGAAGGAGCACTGATGCTTAGCAATTTGAGCAGAACACCGATGATGAAGACCCGGGGTGGTCCTGGTACAGCCAAGTTCCCAGCACAGATGTGAATCTGCATTAATTGTTACCTCTATGACCTAAGGCAAACATTTAAATCCTGAAAACTTTCTCATGTGCAAAATATGGCGAACAGTACTATGCACACAGGTGTTAATATTACTATGAATGCCATGCATTTATGCTAGTAAGTATAAAGCCATCAAGCACGATGCCTGGTAAACAGTAAGTATTCAAATGCTAGTTGTTATGTGTAATGATTAGGAACAGGAATGGAGGTGGCCAGATCAACAGTGACTGTCAGACATGTTAGAACAGGATGAAAAACAGAAGCACGACCAAGGCCCACAGTACCACTTCAAGCCCAAGTGCAGGAATGACTAAGAGCTGCAAGACACGCTGTACAGCTGGAATCAGACAGGCTGGTTCAGCGAAACACAGCGTACTGCTTTTAAGAAACAAACCCACCAATAGCCACTAACGGACGTATCACTTATCTCCCCTGATTGGAAAGACTGAGTCATACACAGCATCTCTTCACAATTAAAGAGAAAGTGTCAGCACATTTCTGTACAGAACACAGTTCACAACTTCAACCAGTTACAAACTGCTTTGGAAAGATAAGCTCCTTAATAGTTTTGACTAAATTTAGAATGCTTTACTACTTTAATGCAAATAAATGGAAATTGGGAAGCAATAAAAATTATCAAAAAGAGGTTCTATTTGACCTGCTACAATATTAAAACATGCAATCGGCACACTCAGTAAACAGTGGTGCCGTCTGCCTCCAAAATACAAATTTAAATTAAGAGTCCAAATTAATGAGACTTTACAGAATATGATGATGCTTTGCTATTAAATAGATGAATTTAATCCCAAAAGATATACAAATAAATGAAGTCTACCTCACTATATTCTGCATTAACTCCTTAAAAGACTGAACCTACCCTACTCTACTCTGGAAATTCTGTTAAGTGAGCCACAGATCATGTTCACAGATCTACAAACTAGACAAGGGGAATAAGCCAAAATTTACCCGGATTCAACCTGAAGTACAGGCTAGAGGAAAATGCAAAAGCTTATTCAGAAGAGAAAGACAAACCTGTTTCTGAGAATTAAGTGATACAAGAGATTCTCAATGGCATAAATCACTGTGCATATCAGAATCACCGATTCCTGCCCTACCCCAGACCTAGTGAATTAAAATCTTCCCCAATATTCTGATCCTAAGCCAGGATTGAGAACCACGGCCTCTCTGTAATATCTATATTAAGTTGTGCTCCTTTCCCCTTCGAAACTGTTGTTTGGTTTGGGGTTGTTTGGCTGTTAGACAATCAACCAAGTGCCTGCACTTACCACAGCATCAGCTGTACATTAGCTCCCAATGCACGCGTGCCTGCTCAGTCGGCAAGTCGTACCTGACTCTCTGCGACCCTCTGGATTACAGCCCACCAGGCTCCTGTGTCCATGGGATTTCCCAGACAAGAATACTGTAGTGGGTTGCCATGTCCTTCTCCAGGGAATCTTCCCAACCTAGGATCGAACCCATGTCTCCTGCATTAGCAGACAGAATCTCTACCACTGAGCCACCAGGAAGCCCATTAGCTCCCAAACTAAATCCTAAATCTCCGGAGGGTACGTCGAGCCACATCATGTCCATACCAGATGCTCAGCAATAAAGGAAATTAGTCCAATAAAAACAAAATATTAAGAAGCAGTTTAGGGAATCACCTCCCATGCTTCCCTCTTCCCTGGCCCGAAAAACAACTCCCAGATGGACCATTCGTCTTATAAGGGAGACAGGAAGCAAAAAGATAATCCGGGAAAATTCTAAATTAGAAACTCAAAAACATTAAAAAGTCAAGAAAATTCACCAGGGAAAGAGGGAAAACGTGGATAAAGGGCCTAAGAAGTATAAAAAGAAAAATCTGGATAGAAAAGAATGGTGGTTGTTAGGCCATTCTAAATAAGAAAAATATACTAATTTGTCTTCCTTGCTCATAAAATAAATGTGACGCAATATTAAAAAGCAGAGACATTACTTTGCCAACAAAGGTCCATCTAGTCAAGGCTATGGTTTTTCCAATAGTCGTGTATGGATGTGAGAGTTGGACTATAAAGAAAGCTGAGAGTCAAAGAATTGATACTTTTGAACTGTGGTGCTGGAGAAGACTCTTGAGAGTCTCTTGGACTGCAAGGAGATCCAACCAGTCCATCCTAAAGGAAATCAGTCCTGAATATTCACTGGTAAGACTGATGCCGAAGCTGAAACTCTAATACTTTGACCACCTGATGTGAAGAACTGACTCAATGGAAAAGAGCCTGATGCCGGGAAAGATTAAGGGCAGGAGAAGGGAACAACAAAGGATGAGATGGTTGGATGGCATCACCAACTCGATGGACACAAATTTGAGCAAGCTCCAGGAGTTGGTGATGGACAGGGAAGCTTGGTGTGCTGCAGTCCATGGGGGTTGCAAAAAGCCAGACACAGCTGAGTAACTGAACTGAACTGAAGATCTTTTGAGTCAAGACACAAATGAATTCCAGTAACTACTTGGCGTGACTCCATTCATGAGCCAGTTTCTTTATCCTACCCTGTAAATGAGGTAAGACCATTATAAGAAGATAAAGAGATAGTTGTAAAGCATCTGGCTTCTTATCCAGATGCTCAATGAAGATTAGCTCCCTTCCTCCTCAGGTGGAAATTCGGATGGTCAGATAATAAAAGATTATCTTGCAGAAGAGGACCGTGTGGTCGTTCCAACACCATGTGAATGTGTCTTCTCGGGTGTCTGTCGCTTTCTGGCTCCTGCAGCTCTGTCATTCCTCGGCGCGGTCCTCAGCTACCATCTCTGACAAATGCATAGCCCCAGGGAAGCTAAAGGTAATGGTAATGTCCAGGAATCTCTAAAGTCCTTTCTGGAAATAAAACCTTAACAGCAGAACTACAAACCCACAAGTGACCATTTAAAGCCTGCGCCCCAGCCATCACCCCCCAAAAAAGCAAAGAGGCCTCATCTTCACTGAGGTTCCGGGCCTGACTCCACAAGACACTGATAAACAATCTTCTATCCTTCACAGCTTTAAATTAGGATACTAAGCAAGCCTGGAGATCCTGAGGCAGTAGACAAGGCTAGAGAATCATGTTAAATAAAACAAGAAAGAAGCCAGGAACACCACCTGAAGTCAATCGCCTGGGGAGCTGCGTGGGGTGCCTGGTTTCTCAGGCAATGCTCAGGAGTATCAACTGGATAGTCTGACAACTCATCTGTCAATGTTTCTCTGAAAGCAGATAACCCAGAACTAAGTACCTTAACAGCCTGAATCTTGAGGAGTGGTCTTCTCTCTAACACACCACCAAGGTATTCTTTTGAACATTATGCTTTTACTATTGCAATTCAAGATGATTATTCCAACTCAAGGTGAATTTAGTGGTTCTGATGGCCATGTCACTCATGACTAAAATATGCCTATTATGGCCAATTAATGCTCTAATTAAATCAAGACCTCCTCCATCTATACCTGCGCAACTGGTTTTCTGGACCCAAATGCAGATCTTTACACATACTTCTACTACAATTAGTCTTATCAGATCTGGCAGGCTATTTCAGTCTCTTTCCACTCCTTTGACCCTTAGTTCTCTCATCAATGAAATGAACAAACTGGACAAAATGGTTTCAGTGATGTCTTCAAGTTTTAAAACTATATTTGAGCATTTACCAAACATTTATGGAAAACATTTTACTTTAAAAGCAATTTTACTCCACTAGGATTTTC
Organism: Cephalophus harveyi; assembly: GCA_006410635.1. Classification (NCBI taxonomy): domain Eukaryota; kingdom Metazoa; phylum Chordata; class Mammalia; order Artiodactyla; family Bovidae; genus Cephalophus; species Cephalophus harveyi. The sequence goes on along the minus strand of SJYT01007341.1, from coordinate 213,371 downwards.
AAAGGAATAAAAACAAACGAACAAACAAAAAAAACGCAAACAGCTACAGATTTTTGCCTAAAGGAGTCATTATCTTTGCATGCCTCTCATGCTCCTGTCTAAAACCACCCTTCCTGGCTTTTAGTTCAGGATAGAATAACCTTCTCCAAACTTCCTATACTGGGAGAAGGAAGAAAAACAAATCCCACCATTTCTGATGACCAGGATTCTCTACTATTAAAGCATGAAGAACAAGGTTTTAATGTAAACCACAAGATCGTGCTGAAACGGGAATTCAAGCGTGCAGTCTAAATCTCTATTCAAAGTAATGATGTACACAAGAGATGTCCACAAGAATTACCAAAAAGAAAACTCCTCAGAGATGGTGATGAAGGAGAGGGTCTGATAGAGAAGAAAGCCAAAACCTCCTGCAGGGCACCGCCCTTTAAAAAATCGTTAGGGGTGGGGATAGAATTGTGGCTAGAAGTCTCTCCTCTTAGGATTTTAAATGACAAAATGGTGGCCCAGCAGGTAAAGAATCCGCCTGCCAATGCAATATGTACAACTGGCAGTTACGCTAAAAAAACTCAGACTATGTTAACTCAAAACATACAAGTGAAACTGCCTAAACAAAAACTTAACTCTCTCTAGATTTTTACCTAGTTTCATATGATCCTTGATGATAATGTCAGAGGCCCCCAACAGTAAAGACTCATTCATTCGCTGTAAGAGATGATTAAGTTCTCATCTCAATGATCACTGAACACTGCTCCTCTGCTTTAATTAGCACTTGGCTTAATAATTATCAAGGCCCCATACAACTGTGAAACCTTACATTTCCATTAGTTAAGCGAACTACCCACTAATATTACTCAGTAAATCAATACAGAATATTAAAAGATTTTGATAACAAAGAATTCTAACTGAAAAGGGAAGCCTTTGAGAGCAGCACCACACTTTCTTATTTTCAAATTAGACATTTAGTACACCAAGCACTCAAAACTGGAAACGGTACAATGAACCATGGATTATCCTATTCAAAGTCCTTTTGGAAGCAACAGTTCTTATTCCACCAGCACTGCCCATGGTTCAAAGCATTTTTGGATCTTCTCCTCTACAACAATCCTCAAATAGCATTAGATATTTATAGAGACGTCTCTTATTTTCTTTCTCTGCACAAAACCGTTCTTATGCAATTTATTATCAAATCTTGTTTCTAAATATCTTTGGGGCTATTTTTAAAAGCCAAAACTATCTCTCACCCCCAAAAACATATCTATTCTCCCAGTTAATATTAATACTTTCAAAGAGGCTTTGTCCTGAAATGAAGATGACAAGTCTTCCAAGTGCTAAAGTCTCTAGAGGACTTTTTAAAAATGAACAAATACTGTCTGATACTCCATGAATTACTTCCCAAGAACTGAAAGGTAATGAACTTTTATAATTTAAACACGCTCCCCAAAGTACTGCTTGTAATCAGGCTCTTCATTGTAAGTAACGTAAAGGCAATTTCAATACAAATACAATAAATCTGAACATATAATGTTGTACAATATTCAAGTAGCTCATTTGTATACTGGCTATGCAATATATTAAAATTAATAAGGTATAAATATCATAGGAAAATATGACATAAGCATTTTTCAGTTATCCCTTTGACTACAGAAAATTAAATCAAGACCTCCTCCATCTATACCTGCGCAACTGGTTTTCTGGACCCAAATGCAGATCTTTACACATACTTCTACTACAATTAGTCTTATCAGATCTGGCAGGCTATTTCAGTCTCTTTCCACTCCTTTGACCCTTAGTTCTCTCATCAATGAAATGAACAAACTGGACAAAATGGTTTCAGTGATGTCTTCAAGTTTTAAAATTATATTTGAGCATTTACCAAACATTTATGGAAAACATTTTACTTTAAAAGCAATTTTACTCCACTAGGATTTTCAAAGGAATAAAAACAAACGAACAAACAAAAAAAACGCAAACAGCTACAGATTTTTGCCTAAAGGAGTCATTATCTTTGCATGCCTCTCATGCTCCTGTCTAAAACCACCCTTCCTGGCTTTTAGTTCAGGATAGAATAACCTTCTCCAAACTTCCTATACTGGGAGAAGGAAGAAAAACAAATCCCACCATTTCTGATGACCAGGATTCTCTACTATTAAAGCATGAAGAACAAGGTTTTAATGTAAACCACAAGATCGTGCTGAAACGGGAATTCAAGCGTGTAGTCTAAATCTCTATTCAAAGTAATGATGTACACAAGAGAGGTCCACAAGAATTACCAAAAAGAAAACTCCTCAGAGATGGTGATGAAGGAGAGGGTCTGATAGAGAAGAAAGCCAAAACCTCCTGCAGGGCACCGCCCTTTAAAAAATCGTTAGGGGTGGGGATAGAATTGTGGCTAGAAGTCTCTCCTCTTAGGATTTTAAATGACAAAATGGTGGCCCAGCAGGTAAAGAATCCGCCTGCCAATGCAATATGTACAACTGGCAGTTACGCTAAAAAAACTCAGACTATGTTAACTCAAAACATACAAGTGAAACTGCCTAAACAAAAACTTAACTCTCTCTAGATTTTTACCTAGTTTCATATGATCCTTGATGATAATGTCAGAGGCCCCCAACAGTAAAGACTCATTCATTCGCTGTAAGAGATGATTAAGTTCTCATCTCAATGATCACTGAACACTGCTCCTCTGCTTTAATTAGCACTTGGCTTAATAATTATCAAGGCCCCATACAACCGTGAAACCTTACATTTCCATTAGTTAAGCGAACTACCCACTAATATTACTCAGTAAATCAATACAGAATATTAAAAGATTTTGATAACAAAGAATTCTAACTGAAAAGGGAAGCCTTTGAGAGCAGCACCACACTTTCTTATTTTCAAATTAGACATTTAGTACACCAAGCACTCAAAACTGGAAACGGTACAATGAACCATGGATTATCCTATTCAAAGTCCTTTTGGAAGCAACAGTTCTTATTCCACCAGCACTGCCCATGGTTCAAAGCATTTTTGGATCTTCTCCTCTACAACAATCCTCAAATAGCATTAGATATTTATAGAGACGTCTCTTATTTTCTTTCTCTGCACAAAACCGTTCTTATGCAATTTATTATCAAATCTTGTTTCTAAATATCTTTGGGGCTATTTTTAAAAGCCAAAACTATCTCTCACCCCCAAAAACATATCTATTCTCCCAGTTAATATTAATACTTTCAAAGAGGCTTTGTCCTGAAATGAAGATGACAAGTCTTCCAAGTGCTAAAGTCTCTAGAGGACTTTTTAAAAATGAACAAATACTGTCTGATACTCCATGAATTACTTCCCAAGAACTGAAAGGTAATGAACTTTTATAATTTAAACACGCTCCCCAAAGTACTGCTTGTAATCAGGCTCTTCATTGTAAGTAACGTAAAGGCAATTTCAATACAAATACAATAAATCTGAACATATAATGTTGTACAATATTCAAGTAGCTCATTTGTATACTGGCTATGCAATATATTAAAATTAATAAGGTATAAATATCATAGGAAAATATGACATAAGCATTTTTCAGTTATCCCTTTGACTACAGAACACCCACATCACTGCAGTGGACTTGCTGCCAATATAAGTGTACAATAACACAACTTCTAACCCATAAGAAGGCGGAAATGGGCTTTTCCTTAATTTACAATCATGTACAGGAATATAATGGGAAGGATGCAATGACTGATGTGGTTTGATTAGGTTAGATAGGATTGATAAAAGAACTTATATTTTTTAGTTTTGACAATGCACTTTATTTAACTCCATATATTCAAAATATTAACATTTCAACATGGTATAGCACATAAAACAATAAATGGTATATTTTACCTATTTTATTTCCTAAGGCTTGAAATTTGATGTATATTTCACAGGAATAGCACAACTCAGTTTGGAGACTGATAAAGAACTTGTTCTTTCTTAAACCCATCCCACTGGAAAGGAACTTTGTTCACATTACAAGAGGAGTGAAATCCAAATGAAGCCATTACTCCTTACACAGGAGTCAAACTGGTGGGCAGCCTGGGAACAACACGGCACTTCAGCACTGCAAGGGAAGGCCTCCTGGCCTCCAAGCTCTCCTGCCCCAACCCAACTCTTCCCCAGCTAACCCTCCCCCTCCTCGGGAAAAGAAACATCACGTTCAGGAAACCATCACCAATTCTCTCAGTGCATGGAAAAGCTGGGTCAAAGAGGGCCCCCCTCTATACTCTCCAAAGCACACTTTCAAACCTCAACATAGCACCTCCATACTGTAGTCACTGGGTGACTAGTCTAGCCTCTTCTACTAAAATACAAACACCCTGAGGGTGACATTAGGTCCTAAAAGTGAAGATCCCCAGGACCACACACACTGGTTGGTACACAGTAATCATTCAAATGACTGGGTAAACCATTTGCGGAGAGAAATCATGGTTGGGCCCACCGTCACGTGTATCACTCACGCCAGTCCTCCAGTTGCAGAGTAACAAAGGCCTCAGGAACACTGACGTGTCCTGGAGAAGCTCCTATTTCAGTGCCAGGCAGGGTGTTCCGGGAGGTGGATATGAAAAGGGGCTGAGGGGGAGGACAGACCTCACTCAGAGCAGTGGCAGTGGCATTACCAGAACAAAGGGTCCCTTAGTCAACATGCAGCTGTTAAACAGCGCATCCAAACTGAAAAGCCGTAACTTGAGAAATGAGCTCTGATTCAAAGACTTAAAAACAGTATTAACAAACCTACGAAGTAAGAAGTTCCCTCCAGTACCCTCCATGCACCTATGAAAGTTTGCTACTCACTCAAGAGAGAGGGGAGTGTTTGTCTCATCCATTACATTGTCAAAATCTATACAAGAATGAGTATTAGACTGGAAGAGAGAAAAGCAAAGGGAAAAGAAAAAAAGAATGTGAATGTGAACACACACACACACTCTCCGCCATCAAAACATCAGCTACTCTCTTGCAACTTCTCCCATCAAATCTTGCTCTAATTTTGACAGTGGCAGAAATCATCCAATGTTCCATGCTACTCAATCCACTTTCTGTGCTCCAGCCCAAGCCCCTTTCACACCTTTCTCAAAATTGCCCTCAAGAGCCGGTGAAGACTTCTCAAAGAAGCTGCAAACAGAGAGTGAGAATTACTCGGCTGGGAGGGCTAGGGAGACCCGCTCCAGCTGCTCCAAAAGTTCAAATGTGCAGATAAGCCTCCATCTATTTTTAGGTTTAGCCCTGCCCACCCTTTAAGAGTCTCTAACACACTTCAAGAGCTCTAAGGCAATCTAAAGCAACATTCTCCCTTAACTGACCTCAATTCTATGTGCGCCAGGGTCTGTCTGACACCTAGATAGCTCACAAAAGACTTGTTTACTTTATGAGACTGCTGTGCTATTTATTTTTCGGTTACCATTTTTTAAAAACTTAAGACACCAAATAAACATAATCAAAATCATTATCATCAGGATTTCTGAGTCACAGTCCATTTGCACCTTTGTTTAATGAGAATGGAAATGGTTTGCAGACTTCCACATAATTCAAGATTCCTAATCTGTGAAAAACTAGGAATGAGTCATAACCCCATTAAGTGTGAAATCTCATTTTTTAGGTGTAGTCCCTTAAAAAAAAAAGAAAGGAGTGAAAAGAAAAATTATTCTATATTTCAGCTTCTCTTTCTACAATTCCATGCTGTTCAGGTAACTTCTCCTTTCACATCACGGAGTGAACTCGTTAGCCCCTTCATTTTTACCCTCAAGAGAATTTCCTGGCGTCCTATTCTGGTAAAGTGAGGTATTCCCCCCTCCACGTCCCAGTCACAGTATGAGTTTTAAGTATCAACTTCCAACTTGTAGTGGCCTTTGCTGTCTCAGCAGATGGTCAACTGACTAGCTGGGCAATGGTCTCCACATCCATTCCTTCAAGCAGGAAGGGTTAGACTGGACTAAACTGAGACTTTCCAAGAAGCTGTTCTGCAGATCATCATAAAAATGAAGCGATAATAGCCTGCATACTGAAGCGACCACTGCTCTGTAAAGACACTGTTTCGAGGGCCAGACACCCTGTGGCATCTAGAAATGACACGGCAATATAAACGGTATGTCTTCTTTCTGGTTATAAACTCAAGAGAGAAAATGAAGTGACCTTCTCACTGTCCTACTCACCTGGAGGCAATGGCCTTTAGCAAGCGAAAGCATGACACCCGTGCATGTTCACCACTGACAAAAGACATATATTATCTTTAAGAGCTTTTGATTTTTTGAAACAACAAATAAGTGCTGATTAACTGATCATTTCTCTTCATTTCCTGTTTCCCCTCACCAGAAAAAAGAGTGAATTTGGAAAAACATTACTCTCCTTCTCAGCTCAAGTAAACCAGAATGCAACCAACTCTATAAATTTAAATGATGAAGCACCTCTACTTCCATTTACCTGGCAACCAAACAACCCTCCACATAACGATATCCAGCTCAATACTGACATACAATCACACTCAAGACGATACTTGTATGAAAAGCTTAGGGGAAAATGCACACCAAGTTAATCAGCATGATCACAGTTCAATTTATCAGGAACAGAAATGTGGCAACATAATGGCAAGTCACAGACTATCAGGAGAACAGTATTTTTTAAACTTGCTCTGGGGCTCTCGATTTAACCCTTTCAGTTCAATGTAATACTTTCTTAAAATGCACAGAGATACACAGTTGGACTCTTCCCATCAATCCCAATCAGAGGGGGAAAATTCTTTTTTCTTTCTGGAAACAACTGTTCTAATTAAACCCTTGGGAGTGAGATTCTTGAGTAAGAGTCTATTTTCTTATTTTAATCTCTAAACATGCGTGACACCCAGTATTCACTGAAAGTGGACTGCTGAATTTAATTATCTACCTTAAGCCCATGTACACTGTTTCAGCTGTTCCCCTTTTGTGGTTAAAAGCGTTCTTAGCCACTTGTGGTCTTTATTATTAAGGACAAATATGTGACTGGATTCCTTAAAACCTCCAGACATACTGCTTGAGTAGCCAATGCTAAGCTGAAATCAAAAACATGCACAACTTGGGTTGACGCTGAACTCGAATTGCAGCAACGTCACAAGCGCTAGGACTGCACCATCCAGTCCAGGAGCCACCAGCCACACCAGGCAGTTAGTCTTTCCTGGTGGGCCAGTGGTTAAGACTTCACCTTTCAGTGCAGGGGCTGCAGGTTCGATCCCTGGTAAGGGAGCTAAGATGCCACTTGCCTCAGGGCCAAAGACCAAAGAACCAAAACAGAAAAACAGAGGCAATATTGTAACATCTTTAATAAAGACTTTAAAAACGGTCCCCATTAAAAAAAAAATAAAAGGACAGTCCACAGTGAGATGTGCTGTATGTGTCAAACACACATTGACTTTCAGACTCAGTGCCAACAAAAGGTACAATATCTCAATTTCCATATTATATGTTGAAATAGTATTTTTGTGTATTTTGAATTGAATATTAAAATTAATATCACTTGTTTATTATTACTACAAAGTTTTAAATCCCATGAGGCTCACTTTGTACTTCTATCAGACAGTGCTAAGTTGGAGCCAGACAGATTTAGGTTTAATTCCCAAGACCAATAACTCCCTTGGTTTTGTGCAATCTGAACATCTGACCAATATTTGGGTTAAATTCCTCCTCCTATGAAATTACGATGATGTCATCTTCTTCACTGGTCGTGGCTGAGGGTAAGTGAGGACTTAGGACATAAGGGCTAGAACACAGCAGAAATGCAGTGAACAGCAGCAAACAAACAGAAGGGAACACCTTCTGCCACTGCCACCATTGCGCTGAAATAAGCATCACAAAAAGCCTCTTAATGGGTTAACAAACGGCTGTTCTTTTAACACTGTGTAACCTGTCATTGTATTTCAGTATTTCTATGTCTGAAAAATACCCTTCAACCATACTGATTAACTTAACTCAGCAACATTGACCAATACTCCAAAACCATATTTCAGTGATTTCTGGTTTATTTTTACATAAATAATATTTGCTAACCTAAAGGTCTATTGTTTGAATGCTGTTCCAATTTTATCAAAAGAAGCATATCAGAAAGATTCATTTGATCATACACAACAATTTTAAGACAAAAAAAAAGCAGTCAAAATCTCACACAAAATGAGGTTTCTAAAATTTCAAAGTCCAAAAACTACTGGAACTTACTTGGTATACATTTAGGAGGGAGGAAAGACCTCACCCCTACCTAGAATGAACATATGAATATTTCTAATACCACTCTAGGACCTACTCAGCAAAAAAAAAAAAAAACAGAAAGCAAGAAAAAGTTACCTGCTGTTAGTAAATTAGCAAGCTTGTAAGAAAAAATTATTACAAAAATCAAGTTAAGTTGTGCAAGCTAAGCATTAATAATAATCTTCTGGGAAGAAAGGAAGCAAGACCGTTTGGTGAATAAAATCCCATATCTCATACTGAAATCTAACACATCTCTACAATACCAACATATCAAACTCCACCACAGATGACAAATGCCAATTCTAGTAAGTATATAACCCTATGAGGACAGGTCATCTTCCCTGTTCCAGTAAACTGGTAAGGAAGCCTGTGTGTAGAATGCCTAAAATTTACCTTTAAGTGGAGAAGGAAGAGACAAGGAAACTGAGGCCTTGGTGAGAATGGACTAGAGCGAACATACTGGTCCTCAGATGGGTCAGTTTTCTGGAGAATGACCTTGACACTATCTTTAGCGTCCCAAAAGACACCAAAGTTCCCATAATCTATCATGATGTGATGTGATACTTCACATGTCTTGCAAGTCACAGAAAAATCAAGTTAAGTTGTTCAAGCTAAGCATTAATAATAATCTTCTGGGAAGAAAGGAAGCAAGACCGTTTGGTGAATAAAATCCCATATCTCATACTGAAATCTAACACATCTCTACAATACCAACATATCAAACTCCACCACAGATGACAAATGCCAATTCTAGTAAGTATATAACCCTATGAGGACAGGTCATCTTCCCTGTTCCAGTAAACTGGTAAGGAAGCCTGTGTGTAGAATGCCTAAAATTTACCTTTAAGTGGAGAAGGAAGAGACAAGGAAACTGAGGCCTTGGTGAGAATGGACTAGAGCGAACATACTGGTCCTCAGATGGGTCAGTTTTCTGGAGAATGACCTTGACACTATCTTTAGCGTCCCAAAAGACACCAAAGTTCCCATAATCTATCATGATGTGATGTGATACTTCACATGTCTTGCAAGTCACAGCCGATCACCCAAATGCTCTCAAATTTCCTTTTCCCCACTTAAAACTAGTCAGCCATAGAAGACATTAAGAAGCTTGGACACACTCATTGACCACTGAAGGCCTTGAATTATTGTGGCTACCAGCCGTGACCATGGGGACTCACAGGGAGGGGTATAAGGTGTGATTTTATATTAAGGAGATGGCTGCTTTCCAAAGTGAATTAATAGCAGGAAGAGGGGAGATTAACAGAATGAATAAAAAGGCACCAGTCTGCCACAGTACCTGGCTACCCACAAGTGAGTCTTAAACCCAAAGTTAATCAGGCTGCTCACAAAATACCCCCACAAAATTGCTGAGGCAATTTTAACATATATTTCTTTTGTGACTCTTTCCCCAAGCACATATCACAGAGCTAAATATAAACTGCACAACAAATAGTTGTTCAGAATAGTATTTCTTAAGTATCTGGCAGTCCAGTGAACTCCCAAGTTTATAAAAGGATAATCTCGTCCCTTTCTTCTTTAACACACTCGAGGTTTCAGACTGCAACAGCTGACCCTTGAACAAAGCATGGGTTAGGAGCGCTGATCCTGGGGCTAAGCTGAAAATCCACACAGAACTTACAGTCAGCTCACCATATATGTTCCTCGGTACCCACGGTTCGACATTTGTGGACCATGTAGTACTATAATATTTACTACTGAAAAAAGATCCACATGTAGTTCCAATCAGTGTTGTTCAAAGGTCATCTCTACTTCCCTTCTTCCCTTCTCAAAGCAGACACAGCTGCTCTATCCTGCTTCCTCCTTTGTTCAAATCTTTCTACTGCCCTTTACCATACCGACTCAACATCTTTCTGTATATAAATCTATCTCGAGCCACAGATTCTGAGCTTAGTCAAAGCACCAGTTCTCTCAGAAACTTCCTGTCACATTTTGGAGCTAATCTTCCATCTATGCATATCTGTCTCACTTTAAAAAGTCATTGCTCTCTGAAATTTCGCAGAAGACTAAGCAAAGAAAAAAATGATCAGACTTCTAGAGTAAGTTCCCTACGACCCCAAACCTGAAACTACATTAACACACAAAACATCCCAATTCCAGAGGTTTTTCCCTTCATCAAAAAGCTGCAAACCTATGTAACAGAAAGCCTGGAATCAACTTTAGAAAACAGAAAACTAACCCTCCTCCCAGACCATGCCAGTCTCATCCAGTCATATACTTCCCGAATACAACGGGAAGGATGAAGAAAAAGATTCAAACAGATGCCAAGAGTCTCAGAGTTAGGACATCTTTTCAATTTGTCATTTGCTCAAAGACGGTCATTGAAAAGAACCAAGAACAAATTAACCATTCATCTTAGAAACCCATCCACATGAAGAAAAGGCATTCTGACATAAAAGTTAACAAAACACGGAGTCCACCAACTTGCTTATCCAACTCTGGAGCTCCCTAACTCTTCCCAAATTACTAAATAAAGGAACACTCTGAAGCCGTATCATTTGTATTTATAGTACATTTTCCATCTTCGTTCTATATATAATCATCTACATCTCACTAAAACTCATTTTCATTATGTCTGGGAATCTTTTCTGTTAATGATCATTGGAATAAATAGCTATTGACCAGTTCAGAGGAGAAAAAGCACAATGTTCATTTCCTCTATTTTTTTTTAAACTGTGCAACTATTCATAAGTTCTTGTTTTGTCTTCCCCTCATTTTAAAACTCCTTCAACACAATTAGCAATTCAATTCTACTGCAAAATACAGTTTTAGAAATGAATAGGCAATCTTCACAACAGTTTAAATTTGCCCCCTGTCAAAGCCTATTTACATAATACAAAAGTCCGAAAGACAAGTTCCAATTACATGCTGGCCCCAGCAATGCTGAGCAAAAGCAAGACTCTGGCTTGAAGGTACAGTATGAGAAACCTGGGAATAAATCTAGAGTTGGTCAAGACCAAAATACAAAAAAAGAATTACACCTCCTTTCCCTGCTTTTTGGGCTAAAACAGATACTCATTCCCATTTCCTTGGAGGGGGTTAAAAAGAAAGAAAACAATGAGAGCTTAATAATTATAATAAAGTATAAAAATTATGGGGCTTCCCTGGTGGCTCAGGGAATCCGCCTGCCAATGCAGGAGACCTGGGTTCGACCCCTGTGTAGGGAAGATCTCCTGGAGATGGAAATGGCAACCCACTCCAGTACTCTTGCCTGGGAAATCCCACGGACAGAGGAGCCTGGTGGCTGCAGTCCATGGGGTGGCAAAGAGCTGGACACGACTGAGGGACCAAGCACACAGGCACATAATGAAATATACACACTCTCTAATAAAGCGCTATGATGTGTAGTATAAATAAAACTGTTCCTAAGGTAATTTCAGAACAAATTTACAGAGACGACTTTGAAGTACCTGAACAGCAGAACGCCCAGCTGCTCGAGCCTCTGGGACACTGAGTACAAGCGCTGGCGACGTTCTCGGGCAGCAGACTGTTCTGCCAGGCAGAAACGAGAGTTCTGCGGGCGATCCCAAACGAGCGGGCCGCACACCATCCAGAGTGGAAACCACAGCAACGCAGCTCCTGTGCGAGGTGCCTGGGTGGGCTGGCTTGCCCTTTCACACTTGCTTGTCTTGAGGTCACCTGATGCTCTCAGCAAGTAACACCCAAGAGCCCGGGATCAGACACACAGCGCTATCCTTGATTTACCGCCTTCAACTCCATACTCCCGTTTCCTCTTCTGCCAGCAGGGAAACCAACCTCTGACCCAAAACGACACTTTGATGACCTAAAGTGTCCTGTACCCCTGAGTGAAACCAGGAACAGCAACTAGCCCAAGCTAGGGTCTCTGAACTACAGCCAGCCTGACAGTCTCTCCAACCTTGAGCTACACCACATACTAACGACTACTACCTATGAGACAGACATAAAGCCGGGCTTCCCTAGTGGCTCAGTGGTGAAGCATCTGCTGGCTAGTGCAGGAGACTCAGGTTCGATCCCTGGTCTGGAACGATCCCCCATGCCGCAGAACAACTAAGCCTGCAAGCCACAACTACTGAGCCTGCGCTCTAGAGCCCGGGAGCCACGACCAGGGAGGAGCCCCCTCCTCGCAGCTCCTAGAGAAACCCCGTGTGCAGCAACAAAGACCCAGCACAGCCAAAAATAAACCAATCTTCAAAATAAAACAAAGACACAAAGCCTACAGCCTTCCAGGCAGGGTCTGCTGTGAAATTCTGCTCACCTTTTAAGAGTCTGGTTCCACGAAACAGCAGCAGACTATGGCCTGGGTTCAAAAACAAACCAAAAAAAACCACCATAGGCAGGATCTTTAGCCTAGCCGGAGCCCTCCATGAGCTGTCTCCAGATTATGCACTCTTCAGGACATCCCTGGCTGTCCAGCGGTTAAGACCCTGAACTTCTACTGCAGGGGGTCACTGGTCTGACCCCTGGCCTGCCACGGCACGGCCTCCCCCTGAACCCCCAAAAAAAAGATCATGCGCTTTTACTCCAATGCCTGACCCGCAGCATGCTTATAGTGCTGATTCACGACACACAGCTTTCTGTGCGGTGGCAGAGAATCGCAGAGAGCTCGGGCTTTCCAATCAGACTTGAGCGAGCCCCAGAGCCTGGCTCTGCTACTTAACCTCCTGCGTAAGTGTGAGCCAATGACTTAACCTCTCTGTCTTTCTGTGCCTCTGCTTCCTGATTTGTAAAACTGGGAAAATATATGCACTGCGAGATAAAGATTAGAGGAAGTAATTAATATAGGTACTTTGGCGCAGGGCCAGACACATGTTAAGTGCCCAGTAATTCAGCACAATACAAACAGAAACTAATTATTTCTCTTTTCTTGTGCGTTGTTCCTATACGGATTTTCAGAAATGCTGGAATCTAAAGTTCTCCCTCAGAAAGTAATTCCAACCTGTAACCTACAGTCAGTGGTTTCAAACTTTATATAGAATAAACTCACTATATAGAATGAAATCATTAGATATTAAAATAACCTGTTTTTATGAAAAATAACTATATTTCCCCAAAACATAAGTTTAAAGAAAAAGTGGCTTGTTTTATATTTTTGCATATATTTTATATCTCTAATGTCTGGCTTAAGATAACTACTAGATTCTCATGTCTGCTTCTACATTCAAACGATGTAACATATGAAGTTCTGACTGAAGTATATGAAAAAAAATTCAGCTTCAGATTCACAGCTAGGAAAAGAGTTTTTTAGCCTTTTCGAATAACTGTGAGTATTTTCTTTTGATATTATACTAAAACTTGACAATGGTAGGTAGTTCCTCATAGGTTAGTGGTAAGTCCTCTGTTAAAGTCACTGTTCTTTCACTTTGAATGAATCCTTTACCTATGGGGTACCATAGGGACTTCCCTGGTGGAGTGGTTGGGACTCCATGCTTCCACTGCACAAGTCTGATCCCTTGGTCAGAAAACTAGGATCCCACACGCCATGCAGCATTGGCGGGGACAGGGAGAGAAAGATACGAAAAAGGCTGAGATTTGCTGAAAGTGAAAATTTCCTGCTTCATGGAGAACGTTAAGTAAAACCGACATTACTTCTCACTCAGAGCGCACAACTGTTCAGTTACCATGCCTACTCAAGCTCACCTGAGCACCCCGCGTGGCTCAGGCTAGCACACCAGCCGTCTTATCCAACGCTGCCTGCGCAATGCCGGGCTCCCAGTGGCTCAGCAGTGAAGAATCTGGCAGCAGTGCAGTGATGCAGGAGATGTGGGTTGGGTCCCTGGGTTGGGAAGATTCCTCTGGAGGAGGAAATGGCAACCCACTCCAGTATTCTTGTCTGGAGAATCCCATGGACAAAGGAGCCTGGTGGGCTACAGTCCATGGGGTCACAAACAGTCAGACACAACAGAGTGACTAAACCCAAAAGAATACTGGCTGCATCAAAGGCCACAAACACAAGAACAGACTGGAAGAAAACATTTATAAAGCATATATTCAATAAGGGGTTTCAGTTCAGTTGCTCAGTCACGTACGACTCTTTGCGACCCCATGGACTGAAGCACACCAGGCTTTCCTGTCCATCACCAACTCCCGGAGTTTACTCAAACTCACGTCCATCGAGTCGGTGATGCCATCCAACCATCTCATCTTCTGTCATCCCCTTCTCCTCCCGCCTTCAATCTTTCCCAGCATCAAGGTCTTTTCCAAGGAGTTGGTTCTTCACATCAGGTGACCAAAGTATTGGAGCTTCAGCTTCAGCATCAGTCCTTCCAATGAACATTCAGGACTAACTTCCTTTAGGATGGACTGGTTGGATCTCCTTGCAGTCCAAGGGACTGTTAAGAGTCCCCTTCAACACCATTGATTCAAAAGAATCAATTCTTTGGCACTCAGCTTTCTTTATAGTCCAACTCTCACATTCATACATCACTACTAGAAAAACCATAGCTTTGACTAGAGGGACCTTTGTTGGCAAAATAATTTCTCTGCTTTTTAATATGCTGTCTAGGTTGGTCATAACTTTTCTTCCAAGGAGCAAGGGTCTTTTCATTTCATGGCTGTAGTCAACAAGGGTTTAACATATAGCATGTATAAAGAACTCCTTCAACTCAATAACAAAAATTTAACCCAGTTTTTAAAAATGGGCAGAGAACTTGGAATATTTCTCCAAGGAAGATAAACAAATGGCCAATAAACACATGAAAAGATGCTGAATATTATTAATGATTTGAGAAATGTAAATCAAAACTACAATGAGATACCACCTCACAGCCATTAGAATGACTACTATTGAGGGGGAAAAAAAAAACAAGAGGACGTGGAGAAATTGGAATTCTTGGGCACTGCTGACGGAAATGTGAGACAGTGTTGACCACCATGGGAAAAATGTATGGCGGTTCCTGAAAAAATTAAAAATAGAACTACCATATAATCCAGCAATTCCACTTATAGGTGTATACACTTAAAGAACTGAAAGCAGGAACTTTTAGAGATATTTGCACGCCCATGTCCACAGCAGTATTATTCACAACAGCTAACGGGCAGAAGCAACTCTATTGGTTGAAGAGTCTACTGGTGGATGAATGAAGAAAGAAAACGTGGTACATCCATACACTGAAATACTATTCGGTCTCAGAAGGATATTCTTAGACGCAAGCGGACATTGAGGACCTGATGCTAAGTGAAACAAGCCAGCGACAAAAAAGACAAAAGCTATTATGATTCTACTTATATAAAATACCTAGAACAGCCAAACTGAAAGGAAGAAAGTGAAATAGTGGGGGCTGGGGGGTTAGGAGAAAACAAGTAGTTATTGTTTAATAGGTATAGAGTTTCAGTTCAGAAAACAGAGGGTGGCGATGGTTGCAAAGCAATGTAAACGCACTTAAGAATCCGTCTGCAGTGCGGGAGACCTGGGTTCGATCTCTGGGTTGGGAAGATCCCCCAGAGAATGGAAAGGCTACCCACTCCAGTATTCTGGCCTGGAGAATTCCAAGGACTGTGCAGTCCATGCGGTCGCAAAGGGTAGGACATGACTTTCACTCACCACCAAACTGCACACCTAAAAATGGTTAAGATGGTCGATTTCATGCAGTGTGTATTTCACCAAAACTATTTTAATTTAAAAAATAAAGATTACTGGCACACAGTAAACTGACAGTGTTTTCTGGATGAATAAATGACCTCTAGAAAACTGTAAGCAAGAACAAAAACCAAGGAAAGAGGTAATCTAAGCCCGGCTACAATGTCACCTCCTCTAGGAAACCTGCTCCTCCCTACCCACCATGCCAGGGAGAATCAGGCCGCTCAGTACACAGTCATTCACCCCGCAGCCTGAGCTGGAAGCGTCCAATCACACTGGACCCGCTCCGTCCCACCACCTCCTCACCAAGCTTAACGCACGCGACCTGGACAACGTGCGGTGGGTCTGCTGACGCCCCTCTCCTCTCTGTACCACCCAGGCCCTCAGCACCACTGCCCCAAACGATGCTGACTGTCTCCTCCCCGCTTCTGGGGGCAATGCTCCCCTGTCACCAAGTCACTACCCATCCTGCTCCCAGAGCGAACGAGCCAAAATATAAACCGAGGCTCCTCCCTTTAGCTTCAGGAGGACAAACTCAATTCCTAGCGTGACACAGAGACACTCCACCCACTCCACCTTAACCACCCACACGACACAACGCCACCCACTGCCCAAGCACACAGGGCTGGCTGTGGTTCTCTGACCAGACGCTGTCCCGGCAGAACCACTGTCTATTCCTTCTCTCCTCAACCCACGCCTGGCCAACTCCTATACTCACGCTTTAAGATCCAATCCAAACATCCCAGCCCTCTCCTGTGTCCCTTAGAGCTTTTTAGGTATCACTGTCATACCACAACTTCCCATCTCACCCAAAAATTATCTGCGGGCCTTCCCTGGTGGTCCAGTGATTAAGACTCAAGGCTTCTAAAGCAGGGGGAGTGGATTCCACCCCTGGCTGGGGAACCAAGTTTCCATAGGCTGTGCAGCGCAGTCAAGAAAAAAATTATCTTTGCATTCCTAGTGGCTGGTTCCATTCATTTTGCTCATTTTCTTCAATGTGCTAATACTACTTACAACTGGCATAAGATTAATTTTTGTTTTGTGAGCAAGACGCTTACCCTCTAGAGATGCGCTTTAGCGACATGAGACTGCGTCTTACTCTCCATCGGTTCTTTCGGGGCCTGGCATGTAACAGGACGCTTCAAGTGTCTGCTGAACAGAATCCCCAGATAACTTTCCCCTAGCAAGTTAGTTTCATGCTCATATACTTTCCCCGCAAAGTGTCTAAGTTCTGCTTTAAGATGTTGATTATTACATTTAATTGCACTTACAATACTCCGCAATGAAACAAAGTTGCAAGCGACTTATTAGGGAGCTAGAAAACTCTTGTGTCCTGAAACAGAAGACACAAATAACTTACTTCTTAACAGGAACACACACTGCCAAAGGGAAGTCAGTGCCTCCTGCTGAGGTCTCCTCTTATCTTCCATCATCCTGGACCATGATTTGTGCTGAAAAGATTTTTCCCCAATAACAGCTGCAACTACAGACGAAATCCAGCAGCATGCTATAGCAGGTATTGTTTACTCCATTTTATACACACAAAAACTACATTTCGAAAAGGCTTGGTATGCAGCCCAAGGTTGCAAAAACTACTGAGGAGCAAGCAAAACTTAAAACCCACACGAAGCTGTGGGGACTTCAGTCAAGTCCCTTCATCTCAGGACGTAAAGCACAAGAACAAAGGTAATGACTCTACTCTAACAGGGTACACAGGGTAACAGAAGATCCAGGAAAAAAGAGTTTATCCAGTCACTCTCCTTTGTATTCTAAAATTATTCTACCAACTATCATAGGCAACACGCAGTGCTTCCTTCAAGACACATCCAGACCCTCCTTCATTCTGCCCCAAAGGCCACTCTATTAGCAAAACCAAGAACTGTCTGCAATTTACAACAGGCTTTGTAAGTGAGCCTTGGCTTTGGAGTGAGACTGATTGGGACCAGTGTTCTGGATCCCGCTCTTACCAGCTGTGTGGCCAAGGATCCTCATAGCTTCTTGGAGCCTCAAATTCCTTAACTGAAACACGGAAATAAAAACTCCCTCACAAGACAGTGAACAGACAGCATCCAGAACAGAGTAAGCACTCAATAAATCCATAAATCCACAGGCTCCTTCATCCTGTCCCAGCTCTAGCAGGACGCTGTCTCCAATTGTTGCATCCACACCAGATCAGAATTCAAAGTACTTGGTCCTCTGCAAAATCAGAAAAAGAATCACAGAATCTTGTCCAGCCCACCTGTTCTGTGGATACCAAGTTCACGACCAAAACCACCACAGTTAGCTAACAGCCAAACCAGAGGAGGATCTGGGCCTTTTTCACCACCCATGTCAAAATTCTGAATCAGTGGCACATATTTTTCAGGAGATTGTCAATAGAGAGAGCAAAACATCAAGACAAAAAAGTATGAAGTGGTTAAAACATTTGACCCACACATTCTTATGCCCTAGAATTATCCCACATGTCACATCAAGAAGCGCTAAGGTAACTCTTTAAGGAAACGGAAGACAGACCTTACACAGTGGCAAAGACGACTCAGTGTGCCAGTGTGTTCCCGGACACAGCATTGCAGATATGCTTTTCTTTTTTTAATGCCATTGCCACATAAGGTCCTACTACTTAACCCCAGAAGCCAGGAGGCGGAAAGTGCAAGCAAAGAAGGCAAAATGCCTAACAATAACACCACTTGTCAAACAAAAGCAAATTAATCATTAATAGACTTTTCAACACAATCACCCTCTAACAACCACTCACTCGGTAAATATTACCGAGTCCCTACCCTACGCTAGGAGCTAGGGACAAGTGTGACATAAGCCCCAGGAAAGGGAATAAGACACAGGGTAAAAATTTACAACACAGGACAGAAAGTGGTGTGCCGGAAAGGCTTGAGAAGTCAGAAAGAGAAACTCTATACCACTACTAAGAATAAAGCAGGGTTTCAATAGGAAATATCCTTCAAGGCTCACATAAAAGCTGAGTCAAATCTGGACAGGCGGAGATGGTAAGGAACGTTCTGTGTGTTCCCAGAGTCAGATCTCAGCACAGGCATGCAGAGTGACCAGGGAGGGTTTTTCAAACACATGAATGGGCAAAGCCATGTCCAGTTCAACATGGCAACAAGAACAGGTTCAAAGCATGCGGTGGGCCGGACTGAGTTTTTATTTTGTGAGCACTGAGGAACTACTAATGTTTCAAGCAGGGCAGTGACAGGACTGAAGCTGTACTTCTGCAAGAATTAAACTGCCAGAACACACAATGGCAGACAGCTGAAAGAGCAACTTGGCTGCTATATGACTGAGTTCCTCTACATCCGCACTAGACGTGGCTCTGCTCTCGGTCAGCCCCTCTCCTCAGCAGTCCTCTACCCCAGTCAGTACTGACAACAGGCAGGAACATCAGCACAGGCTA
The DNA here is from genome assembly GCA_006410635.1 of Cephalophus harveyi. Classification (NCBI taxonomy): domain Eukaryota; kingdom Metazoa; phylum Chordata; class Mammalia; order Artiodactyla; family Bovidae; genus Cephalophus; species Cephalophus harveyi. Next base: position 194,167 of record SJYT01007341.1, on the reverse strand, counting down.
GGTTACAGTACGCAGACAACCAGACGGCGGTGGAGGCGGAACTCAAAGTTCCTTTCTCGCTCATCAGCAGGGGTCCCAGGAAATTCTCTAGACTGTCCCTCTCAACTCAGCATTCCCTCTGCACTAGCCACGTGGTGGGATCCCAACAGCAGGGAAAGAGAGGATTTCCCATCAGCTTTTGAATGCTTTCGTCCAAAGGTGACGTGTGTCATTTCTGCTCAATTTCACTGCTTACGGCAGGACACGGGTGGACTTGAGAGAGACTGGGTGATGAATCTTTTCACATGAGTAAGGAAGAACTAGAAAGCCGGTGAGCAGCATCACAAGGTGGTGTCTTTACAATGCCCAGGAACCAATTATTACATTTTGAAGGAAAAAAAAAAAAATGCTTAGTTTCTTTGCAATTAGGTAATGTCACAGTAAACTTGTTCTCAAGGCATCAAAGTTATCCACAAATTTCCCTAGCTTTATGGATATCATGAATCTCACACTAATTATGAAATAATGTAATCTATAAAAGAATTCAGCATCATCTACTGCAGAATTCTGTCTTCGCATCTATTGTTCTTTTAGGAATCATTTCCAAGCTTTCACACAGACTATTTCATCCTGCTCTAATCTGATAAACGTCTCATTTATTCCCTATTTGGAAGGAGATAACGGATAAGGAATATATATATATTCAGTCTGATCAAACCATTTCTGCCCTCCGATTAAGAGTCCGTGGCATAATCCAAAGCAGGTTAAGAACAGCAAGGGAGCTTCCCAGTGATCTAGTGCTCGTGACTTCAAAGCGTTCACTGCCGTGGACCAGGTTCAACCCCTGGTCAGGGCGCTGAGATCCCACAAGTCACATGGCGAGGCAAAAACAAACAAAAACAATGAAAGCTGCCAACTACTTATACTGCATGGTTTCATTAATGAGTTGCCCTGAGTGGTCATGGGGCTATCATTTCTTCAGCTACAAGTCTACTCTAAATGTAGGAGAGGCAAGCTAACAACAACTCGTGCACACATTTTAGAAGCACAAGGTAAGGTGAAGTCGCTCAGTCATGCCCGACTCTTTGCGACCCCCTGGACCGTAACCTACTAGGCTTCTCCGTCCATGGGATTCTCCAGGCAAGAATACTGGAGTGGATTGACATTTCCTTCTCCAGGGGATCTTCCTGACCCAGAGATCGAACCCAGGTCTTTTTCAAGTGGAGTTACTCTATGGGGAACAATTTGGTCTCTTTCTCATGGCCGCCCCAACCCTACTTGGACCCCTGATGTAACTCTAAGGAATCCCGAGGGATTAAGAATACCTTTTGAAAAAAGAAAATAAACTAAAAAACAAAAATGGATGCACTTCACTTTTAACAGCAGAAATCGGGGATGGGAAGAGTGTGCTTAAGTGATTTGCCCCAGGATGTCAGTAAAAAACTAAGTCTAGAACCCACATCTACTGAATCCGAATCTCCTGCCTGTCCACTAACAATCAAGTTTTTCTCAGCTACGGAATGCTCTGCATCAAAATTTACCTTTACCTATATCACAGTCCAACAGTTTTGATTCTCAAATTTTCTATCTGACATCCTTACTTTCTTACTAATTTTATATTACTCTCACATTACATTCTGCTAATACTTTTTTTAATCTTAAAATTTTATTTATTTTGTATTGGAGTATAGCCAATCAACAATGTAATAGTTTTAGGTGGACAGCAAAGGGACTCAGCCATACATATACATGTACGCATTCTTCCCCCAAATTCCCCTCCCATCCAGGCTGCCACATAACACTGAGTAGAGTTTCCTGTGCTAGACAGCAGCTCCCTGCTGGTTATCCATTTTAAATAGAGCAGTGTGTACGTGTCTACCCCAAACTCCCTCACCATTCCTTCCTCCCGGCAACCATAAGCTCGTTCTCTGAGTCTGTTTCTGTTTGGCAAATAAGTTTATTTATATCATGTCTATTCTCTTATTACTTTGTTCCCCAGTAATCTTGCCATGTGTCCCAGAACAACTGCAGTGAAACACGTAACTCCTAGCCCCGCTGTATTACCAGGCCTTTTAGGTTAACGCCCCAAACCACGTGCCAAGAAAGAAAAAGTAACCCAGACTCAAGGGGCAAATCCTCTGAAATGTTACAGGCTGAGATCCTAGTCCTCGCCTGATCTGCTAAATGTTGTTACTCCCCTTTTTATCTCCCAAAGGGCAGTGTGTCAAGAAAAGCATAGGATTAAAATGACTCAAGTTGCCAAGGGGGAGAAAACAGTGAATAGGATGGCACACTTTGTAAGACTCAAGTCCAAGCAGTGTGAATTTAACAGGGAAAAGAAGAAGGTGAAAACTCTTCTGACCCAGAAAGATTTCCAAAGCAGTAGCCCTCTGAAAACTCAGGTCAGCGGAGAAGATGTCCTCAAAACTTCACTTGAGAGGGTTCCTATGAAACCAAAACACCCAGACACATCCATGAAATCTGAACAGTTCAAGAATCAGGTGTGCTACATAAAACACTGGGTGTTTCCAAGATCACAGTTGTTCTCCCGCAACTGAATAACAATCTGCAGGTTCCAGGCAACACTGTTATAGAGCTATCATAAATCAACTCTTCTAGAAGGAATAATTTATCTACTAAGTCAACCAGCAAATCTTTCTCTATAACCAGGACTAGGCTAAAGATCAGCCACATAATACTGCTAAGAATGCCCAACAGAACTGACATACTTTGGTGTTATCAACAGTGCCCGGTGACCAACTTACACAATCTACCTGACTTACAACTTGGATGCAACTGATTCTTCCTATAGTACAGAAAATTCTGACAAACGTTACCTAATTAAAAACCACTGCTATCACAGGTGAGACCAGTTAACTCATCTGTCTCACAGAAAACTGTGTGGCCATATTAGTAAGTCAAGAGCATGGATCAATTTTTAATTTGATTTTTATTTTCCTGGTTAAACCACAATGTCAACACATGACTGTGATTTGGGGCACATATGCGAATTCTGCATGCCCATTCTTAGATACAATACTGATTTTTAAAGCTTCTTATATGCATGTGGATGTGCAACAGAATGGCCACAGATCCTCTCTCATGGATCCCTCTGTGTAGTTGCTGTTCAGTAGCTCAGTCATGTCAGACTCTCTGCAGCTGCAAGGACTGCAGCACACCATGAGTCTGAGCAAACTCCGGGAGATGGTGAAGGACAGAGAAGCCTGGCATTGCAAAGAGCTGGACACGACCAAGTGACTGAACAAGAAGGCTTCCCTGTCCTTCACTATCTCCCAAAGTTTGCTCAAACTCATGGCCACTGAGTTAATGATGCCACCCAACCATCTCATCCTGTCACCCGCTTCTTCTCTGTGTAGTGTACAGAAAGTTACCCAACTCTGTATCATCTCTATAAATCTTATCTCAGACACTCCTGCACTGCATTCCTGGAGCTAATTAGGACTGCTAATTAAGGTGCTGCCAAAGATCATGACCATCAGAGACTTTATTTGAAAGTTCCCTTACGGGCCTTTCAATACTGAGAACCAACCTTAGATTAACTCTCAGTGCTTAAGAGAGCAGGCAGTATGTTTCATGAGCTTCCTTCTATTCTTTCAGAAATACAGAGTTCTTTTACTTATAACTGGTTGCCCGCAGTTCAGTAATTCTACTAGTAATTTTACTATGGCATTTAAAACTTCCTTTTAAATACTGGATTGAAAAAAAAAAAACAACTTTAAGATTATGGAGAGTTTGTTCTCTGGTGGCCTAGTGGTTAGGATTCCAAGCTTTCAATCTCTGGGTTCAGTCCCTGCTTGGGGAAACTAACATCCTGCAAGTCACACAGTGCAGGAAAAAAAAAAAAAGATGAAGAAGTAAACGGTAAACAGGCACTTGTATTCTGCCAGTGGGAGTGTAAATGATAATAAGCTTTCTGTAGACAACAATATTTATTAAAAGCTGTTGAAACATACAGTCTTTGCTCTAGCAATTCCACTTCCGTGAGAAATAAGTAAACAAGAATACAAAGATTATGTACATGGCTGTTCATCACAGCAATGTTTACAACAGGATAAAGGGGGAAGGGATGGACGGAGGGGAAAGAAAAGAAACACCACTCCTAAGAAAGTAATGAGGGCATTCCCTCCTGATCCACTGGTTAGGGCTCCAGGCCCTCACTGCCAAAGACATGGATTCAGTCCCTGATCAGGGAATTAAGATCCTATGAGCTGTGCGACATGGTGAAAAAATGGGAAAAAAAAGTTAAAAAGGTAATGAGTGATCTGAGGACAAATCTAAATCCATACAATGAAATACTATATAGCCATTATAGTCACTTGACGTTGTGTAAAAGTATAGTTGTGAAACATACTTAATAATCTGTTTATACATAAGAGCATATAAAATGCGATCACATATGGTATACATAAATGCACACACCTTCTACAAACTTAGTTTGGGAAGAAAAACACCAGTTGTACCCAAAATATTTTCCAGGCAGTGTCATTTATTCTTATGTGTACTTTTTTGTTTATGGGTAATTCCTGAATTTCTGCAGGGACTGTACATTACTGCTGTTAGTAAAAATAAAACAAAAACACTCTCTCATGAATCATGAAAACTCTGATGACTTCTAGAATAAGAGATTATATAGCAGAAACTGAACATTAAAAATAAATCTACTGGCAAAGTCAAAGTTACACAAAGTTCTGCCAAAATCAGAGCTCACAGTGGATGTTCCTTTCACATAATTACTTATTTCAACTCTTGGTAGCAATGTTCTTGATGCATGAAGAGCTTGGGCCCTGAAGTCAGAGACCGGCATTCAAGTCCTCATTCTGCCACATGCTGTGAACTTGCTCTGAGCAAGTTCTCCAGCCCCTCTGAGCCTCAAGTCTCCTCATCCACTAACTGTGTGTAGCTGACCCCACCTCTTAGAGCTGTGGGGACTGAAATGAAATGAGGCTGTACAGAACACAGCAGACTACGCTTGTGACGGCAGTTTTTACTATTATTGTTGCTATCACACATTAATTAAGAAACAAAATCAAGAGCGCTTTAAGAACAGGAATGGTGTCTCTATTTTTGATCATCCCTGGACCCCCAGCACCTAGTAAGTTACCCTAAATATCTGCTGATTAAGTATACCTATTAATACAATTATTACCCTCCTTGGACCTCAATCTCCTTCTCTGGCAAAATCATACAAACACCCTGCAGAGGTGAGAAATGATAAACATAAGATACCCAGTTCAATAGAGGCTCCCACTAAATGATAGCTGTTGTCTTCCGCAACAGGCCTCTGTAGATTTCCACAGGCATCAAGACTGAAGGGACAGGACAGATATAATTTTTCCTCTGAATTTCCTTTGGTAGTTTGGGTCCTGGAGGTATCTCACAGGTAAATCATTACTTTTATTCAGACTCAGGAAAGAAAATTCTCCATTTACAGGCACATATCCTAGAGAGGCAACTATTAAAGTGGTAAATCTTTAGACAGCCACAAGTGCTTTTGGCAAAGCAACCCAAATAGCAGCTGGGGGTGGGGGGAATGAGGGAAGTAGCTGGTAGAGGCAGGGGGGTGGTATTTCAGAGAATTCAGGAGCTTAAGGACAGAATGTATACAAATAGGGGCCAGGAAAAACAGTGGATCAATTGTTCTCGGGCTTCAAATGAAAGCTTCTAAGATGACGATCTGAATTAGGAAGCAATTCTAAAATCAACACTACCTTTAGGTACACTGCCAAATGAATTCTTAAGGAAGTACTAAATTTATGAAGATATTCAATTACCTGAAAAGTATTTCCTTCACAAAAAAATCAAAATAAATAGGAATGCATTTTAGGAAGAAAAAATAGATTCTCAAAAGAAAAAAAAAGAGCCACTAAATTCTATGGGGGGTGGTGAAAAACTACTGATATGAATCCAATAATAATTTTGTATAGATCGTAACATTCTTGTACAAGTATCTGAGAAACAGTCATCCAAAGAAGGGAAAAAAATAACCTAAGGGAAAACTCAAAAACTGCAAAGATCAGTAACTTGTGCAGCTCTGTTTAATTTTCCATGTCTAATTTCACAGAAACCTCAGATTGCATACAAAAGTGCTTAATAGAAGGTTTATGATCCTATTTCTGAAATGATTCTATTGAAAGGGGGGAAAAAAAAATCCTACTCAGCACTCACTAGCTTTGAGTTAAAGTCGTCTGATCTGTATCCTGGAAACATACCATGCCATGACTTAACAAACATTTCATGGTTTACAAGCATTAAACACTGGAGTGAAAGTCTGATGTAAAATTCACTGTTAAGAAAATAAGTCTGGCAGGAACTTTCAAAACAACTGGAGTAAACATATTGTTTTATTCTATACGGATTATATCACAATATGACTGTAATTTTAAAAGGGATGTGGCAGAGAATGGCAAAATTTCACTAATTCTCCAGAATCTGAGTAATGGGCCTGCAGGCATCAATTCTACTGTTCTATTTTGAATATGATTTTTAAACACATTTTTTTAAAACCTAGGCAGGCAACCCACATCTACACCCATGTGCGAGCCACACTAATATGACAGTGACGAAGCTGCGGAACAGGTTGAAATATAAAACAACAGACAGAAAAATCAAGGAAGAGCTGAACAAACACTACTGCCAGACTAGGTCACAACGCTGGTCAATCTCCCACTTAACATGGTGCCCTTCGCTTTCCCCAAAAGGCTAAATTGACTCACCATAATCAAACTACAATTGATGTTGGGATTAAAAAAAAAAATCTGTTCATTTAGTCTCAAAAAGTAGATTTTATTAATATTGGGTTGGCCAAAATGTTCATTCAGTTTTCATACCATCTTATGAGAAAACCCAAACAAACTTTTTCACCAACCCAATATCAATAATAAGCACGTTATTAATATATAGTTGTATTACAAACTCATCCATTCATCCAAATATGTCCTGAGGAGTAACTAACTGCTATGTATCATGAACAATGCCACGTACTGGGAATACAGCAATGAACAAAGCAGATACAGTCTGTCCTCCCCGACCTTATAATTGAGGAGGAAATATAGATACGTGGGTTTACCTTGTCCCCATCTGGTCAGCGAGCAAATGTGACGAATCCTACTGAACTAACTGGAAACAGCGGGCAAAGAAAACACGTAAAAGGTAAAGAACGCACCGAAACCAGTACAATCCAAAAAACGGGAAGAACATTCTTTTCACATAGTTGCTGGCACAGTATCCTAGAAAACTCCATTTACTTCTGTAGTTTATGATACTTGCCATCGGTTCAGTTCAGTCGCTTAGTCACATCTGACTCTTTGCGACCACATAGACCACAGCACGCCAGGCCTCCCTGTCCATCACCAACTCCCGGAGTTCACTCAGACTAGCATCCATCGAGTCGGTGATGCCATCCAGCCATCTCATCCTCTGTCGTCCCCTTCTCCTCCTGCCCTCAATCTTTCCCAGCAACAGGGTCTTTTCCATAACCACCTGAAGTTTCCAAAACTTCTATCTTGTCTAATTTACACAAGTGTTAGTTGCTCAGTTGGGTCTGCCTCTCTGAGACCTGTGGACTGTAGCCCACCAGGCTCCTCTGTTCATGGGATTCTCCAGGCAAGAATACTGGAGCGGGCACCCAGTACCTTCTCCAGGGGAATCTTTGCAACCCAGGGATCGAATCTGTGTCTCCGGCATTATAAGCGGTTTCTTTACCATCTGAGCCACCGGTGAAGCCCAATTTATACAAAACTTGGCCCAAAAAGAGTCCTTTTTCAAAGAAGTATTAATTAACGTGTTGCCCTACAGGCATCCTCTAAAATAAAATGGTGGGTTACATTTATAAGTCAATCTCAATCACTCAAAGCTCACAATACAGTACTATTATTTAGGATGCAGCTGTATAACAAACATTCCTTCCAAGTTAACAAAAATTTAGGTAAAACAGGATGAAAAGCTTAAACTTGGGTGTATTTAATATTATAAAAAGGTTCAAAAGCCAACTTATCTCACTTTTAAGTTTTCAGTGAAGGAAAAGGGCTGTGGAAAAAAAAATTTGATGTGTCATTGTTCATGACACATAGCAACATGATTTGACAGAGTAAAATATTCAGGGCGATTCCTACCTAGCCCCATTAAAAGGACAGATTCCCATCCATAATAAAAATGTTATTAAGTATATATGCCAAGCTCTCAGAATCCCTTTCTGTCATCACAGACTAAGGTTTCTCGGGCAAGATCAGCTCAACAAAGATTCACCAACAGGTTCCTCTGACTGACAGGGCTATAAAGCAATGATGACAAGGAACTTGCAAGTCCTGTCTTAAGGAAATAGCGCAGACACAATATTTACCAAAGGGTTCTGTTTATTGTTCCGTATTAGAAAAAGAGCGGTGGAAGGGAGATATTTAAAGTACAGCAGGGTGGTTGGCAACAATAGTAAGAAAATTAATTATCTAAACCGAAGTAGGAAGAACGAAGTCACTGCAACTTTGAAGAATCTTCACTGATGTGAAAATACCACCTGTTCCATGTCATGTCCAAGAGCGTAAGTTTTGTAGCATCCTGCCAGTCACCCTGCGAGGACTCAATGAAAGGTGACTTCAACACATTATTCACAGAACAAAAGAATTCAAGGGCAGAAGAAGAGCAGTAACCAGCTCAAGGTCACACAGCTAGTTAGGTGACAGAAATACAGCTGAACTATCATCTTCCTTTCCAATCTTTCTGCAGCTACACGACTTTGCCAGGTTAAATGCCATTTTATTGGGGGAGGAGAAGGAATCAGGTGACAAGTGAGAAAACTATCAAGGTATTTAGTTACAGAGTTATTATCTGCTAAGCCAGGAGTGAAAAGGAAAAGACTTTTTCCCAGAAATTAGCATGCATAAGGACTCTGTTCACTTGCCAGAGTCTCTGTGCCAGGCACTTCACAATCACTTCAAAACCCCACAGGAATTAAGGACCATTCACATCGAAGGGGCTGCAGGAAAGCAAGCTGCACCACAGTTCACGGAATCATCCACATCTTTGCACCCTGTACCTTACAGTCCACATAATTCATCCCCTGGCATTAAGCAAAAGATGTGCATCCCACCCCAAAAAACACTCCTGGGGTGAGCTAAGCTGGGCGCAAAACTAAGGGACTCGGAAGAGATGGTTAATGCTTCACAGTTCGTACCCACATTTTTCTTACTGAAGGCTTATGTTCCTAACATTTCAGGACTGCTAAAATGAACCTAAAAAACTGGTCTTTCAACTTCCAATATAGGTTAAACATGAACTAATTAACTGTTTGTAAAACACTTTGAAGTCGTGAAACAGTATGTAAATGTTAATTATTAATGCTGATCCACAAAGCCCCTGCATCTGAAGTAAAATACAATTCTTCAGGCAAGTTTCTGCTACTTTCAAGGTACAAACATGGAAACCCAGCATGCTTAGGAATTCTAGGAAAACTTGAAAGGCAGACCACAATGATTTCTATTTACAACAAGAACAAGCTGGAATTTTAAGCTGGCTGTGTTGGGTATAATTATATCAGAATGAATAAAAAATGTGACTTATGCCATATATAATAAAAACTAGAGTATGTTTATAGCCACAAAGCCCTGGATGAAAATTATAGTCCATTAACCTGAGAGGGGCAAAGTCAAAGCTCTGAACCACACTTTTCTCATCAAAAAGGCAGGGAGGATAAAACCTATCTTACAGGATTGCCGTCAAGAATTGAGAGAATGTAAATCAACACACAATAGTATATATATGCAGGCATCCAGTACCAGTTTCTTCTTCCCTTTAGTGACTTCATTTGTTAGAAGACACTTCTTGGGAAATGGCCTGATCTTTAGCAAAAGATCTCTGTAGAATGAAAAAGTCCTTTAAATACACACTAGCTTATGTTCTAAGCACACATACAGCACTCGGTTAGCAGGAGGACCCAGGCAAAACCTTTTGGTCATTCCTGTCCACTGACCCATATACATTCTTAATCCTCAAAGGCAGAAAGCACCTCGGCCAGGCCCCAAGGCTGCATGTGACCAAGTGAACAATTAGAACTCGGCTTCTCAAACTCGAGCTGTCCCGTCTTCCTCCTAAATAACTCCCAAACTGCAAAGCCACAAGCAGAGTTCCTTTGTATTCTGAGCCCAGCCTCTCTGTGCACAAAGAATGCAAGGTTTTAAAAAAAAAACGCTGTCCTCCAGACAGTTCGTAAAGGTAAAAGAAATGATTCCCGCGCAATGCCACAATGGGTCTCTCTTCTCCTACCTTAAACAGGGCAGAACTCAACAGGCAACACCAGGTACACGGACTGATTTACAGACATATTTCAAACTATACTGCTGTGTTTTCAGAGACGATTCATCAACTATAGAAAATGTCAAATCTGCAAAAAACTCCCTGTCACCTTTGACACTGTTAACACCTGACGAAAGGAACGCTTCTATCGATCTAAGCTAGCACGGAAAGTTATAATTCAGATCACAGGAAAAAAAAATATTCACGCTTGAGTCAATTTACCTGAAGTGATCTACCCACCACAATACGAACACAACACAACGTCCCCTTTGAACAACTGGTGCCACAACCAGCTTGGTGGGGAGAACATGTGCTAACAATTTTCACAGGAGCTGCTGTGAACTCGTCTATCAAAACCACCCATACTCTCCCCTGACTTCCCCGCTGGAGATCAACGGTTCAAAGTTTCAAGACAACAGACCACAGTCAAAGACCCATCTGTGGAAGACGCAGTGTGAACAACCACAAACAAATGAAACTGCATCAGCCCAGAGACTCACGAACCGAGCAGATGCTCCCAAGTATTACCTCTGTTTGAAAATGAAAAATTGAAACATATACAAAGATAGATACAGATATAGCAAGCATTTAGGAGGTTAAAAAAAAAATTCTACCATCATCTCACTCTGCAAACAAAAGTACAGTTAACACTCTGTGATAAATTCCTTCCAAACTATCTTGTGTGTAAAAATTACACGCAATACACCCCTGTGTGTGCGTGTGCTTAGTCGCTCAGAAATGTCCGACTCTTTGCAAATCCATGGACTGTAGTCCAACAGGCTCCTCTATCCATGGGGATTCTTCAGGCAAGAGTACTGGAGTGGGTTGCCATGCCCTCCTCCCGGGGATCTTCCCAACCCAGGGATAGAACCCTGGTCTCCCTCATTGCAGGCAGGTTCTTTACCACCTGAGCCATCAGGGAAGCCCCGATATACCCTTGCATCACATTTAAAGATCAGTGATAGATGGGTACAATAAAGGACAGAAGTGGTACAGACCTACCTAACAGAGGCAGAAGATACTAAGGAAAGATGGCAAGGATACACAGAAGAACAGTACAAGAAAGATCTTCATGACCCAGATAACCACAATGCTGTGATCACTCACCTAGAAGCCAGACATCCTGGAATGCAAGTCAAGTGGGCCTTAGGAAGCATCACTATGAATAAAGCTAGTGGAGGTGATGGAATTCCAGTTGAGCTATTTCAAATCCTAACAGATGATGCTGTGAAAGTGCTGCACTCCATATGCTAGCAAATTTGGAAAACTCAGCAGTGGCCACAGGACTGGAAAAGGTTGGTTTTCGTTCCAATCCCAAAGAAAGGCAATGCCAAAGAACATTCAAACTACCACACAATTGCATTCATTTCACACACTAGCAAAGTAATGCTCAAAATTCTCCAAGCCAGGCTTCAACAGTATGTGAACCCATGAACTTCCAGATGTTCAAGCTAGATTTAAAAAAGGCAGAGGAACCAGAGATCAAATTGCCAACATCCCTTGGATCATTGAAAAAGCAAGCGAGTTCTAGAAAAACATTTACTTCTGTTTTATTGACAATGCCAAAGCCTTTGACTGTGTGGATCACAACTGTGGAAAATTCTTCAAGAGGTGGGAATACCAGACACCTTACCTGCCTCCTGTATGCAGGTCAAGAAGCAACAGTTAGAACTGGACATGAAACAACAGACTGGTTTCAAATAGGAAAAGGAGTACGTCAAGGCTGTATATTGTCACCCTGCTTATTTAACTTATATGCAGAGTACATCAGCGAAGTGTCAGGCTGGATGAAGCACAAGCTAGAATCAAGACTGCCAGGAGAAATATCAATAACCCCAAATATGCAGACACCACCACCATTATGGCAGAAAGCGAAGAACAACTGAAAAGCCTCTTGATGAAAGTGAAAGAGAGTGAAAAAGCTGGCTTAAAACTCAACATTCAAAACAGGAAGATCATGGCATCTGGTCCCATCACTTCATGGCAAATAGATGGAGAAACAATGGAAACAGTGACAGACTTTATTTTGGGGGGAGGGTCCAAAATCACTGCAGATGGTGACTGCAGCCATGAAATTAAAAGACGTTTACTTCTTGGAAGAAAAGCTATGACCAACCTAGACAGCATATTAAAAAGCAGAGACATTACTTTGCCCACAAAGGTCCATCTAGTCAAGGCTATGGTTTTTCCAGTGATCATGAATGGATGTGAAAGTTGGACTATAAAGAAAGTTGAGTGCCGAGAACTGATGCTTTTGAACTGTGGTGTTGAAGAAGACTCTTGAGAGTATCCTTGGACTGCAAGGAGATACAACCAGTCCATCCTAAAGGAAATCAGTCCTGAATAGTTACTGGAAGGACTGATGCTGAAACTGAAATTCCAATACTTTGGCCACCTGATATGAAGAACTGACTCACTGGAAAAGACCCTGATACTGAGAAAGACTGAGGGCAGGAGGAGAGAAGATGACAGAGGATGAGATGGTTGGATGGCATCACCGACTTGATGGACATGCGTTTGAGCAAGCTCCAGGAGTTGGTGATGGACAGGGTGGCCTGGAGTACTGCAGTCCATGGGGTCGCAAAGAGGCAGACACGACTGAGAGACTGAACTGACAGCCTTCGAGACTGAAAATGAACAACAGATTTCACTGGTAACACTTTTATCACGCTCAGAGGAGAAAAGTTTTCAACAGATTTGGAGTCTTAACTCCCTTGGGCACAAATATACAAGGTGTTTTAGGTCACTTCGCCAAGAGGAACAACTCCACGTCCAAGGTCAGGAGGGGCAGCCGTGAAGAGATACCCCTCGTCCAAGGTAAGAGAAACCCAAGTAAGACGGTAGGTGTTGCGAGAGGCATCAGAGGGCAGACACACAAACTATAATCACAGAAAACTAGTCAATCTAATCACGCACACCACAGCCTTGTCTAAGTCAATGAAACTAAGCCAAGCCATGTGGGGCCACCCAAGATGGGCGGGTCATGGTGGAGAGGTCTGACAGAATGTGGTCCACTGGAGAAGGGAATGGAAAACCACTTCAGTATTCTTGCCTTGAGAACTCCATGAACAGTATGAAAAGGCAAATTGATAGGATACTGAAATCTCCAGGGGAATCTTTGCAACCCAGGGATCGAATCTGTGTCTCCGGCATTATAAGCGGTTTCTTTACCATCTGAGCCACCGGTGAAGCCCAATTTATACAAAACTTGGCCCAAAAACAGTCCTTTTTCAAAGAAGTATTAATTAACGTGTTGCCCTACAGGCATCCTCTAAAATAAAATGGTGGGTTACATTTATAAGTCAATCTCAATCACTCAAAGCTCACAATACAGTACTATTATTTAGGATGCAGCTGTATAACAAACATTCCTTCCAAGTTAACAAAAATTTAGGTAAAACAGGATGAAAAGCTTAAACTTGGGTGTATTTAATATTATAAAAAGGTTCAAAAGCCAACTTATCTCACTTTTAAGTTTTCAGTGAAGGAAAAGGGCTGTGGAAAAAAAAATTTGATGTGTCATTGTTCATGACACATAGCAACATGATTTGACAGAGTAAAATATTCAGGGCGATTCCTACCTAGCCCCATTAAAAGGACAGATTCCCATCCATAATAAAAATGTTATTAAGTATATATGCCAAGCTCTCAGAATCCCTTTCTGTCATCACAGACTAAGGTTTCTCGGGCAAGATCAGCTCAACAAAGATTCACCAACAGGTTCCTCTGACTGACAGGGCTATAAAGCAATGATGACAAGGAACTTGCAAGTCCTGTCTTAAGGAAATAGCGCAGACACAATATTTACCAAAGGGTTCTGTTTATTGTTCCGTATTAGAAAAAGAGCGGTGGAAGGGAGATATTTAAAGTACAGCAGGGTGGTTGGCAACAATAGTAAGAAAATTAATTATCTAAACCGAAGTAGGAAGAACGAAGTCACTGCAACTTTGAAGAATCTTCACTGATGTGAAAATACCACCTGTTCCATGTCATGTCCAAGAGCGTAAGTTTTGTAGCATCCTGCCAGTCACCCTGCGAGGACTCAATGAAAGGTGACTTCAACACATTATTCACAGAACAAAAGAATTCAAGGGCAGAAGAAGAGCAGTAACCAGCTCAAGGTCACACAGCTAGTTAGGTGACAGAAATACAGCTGAACTATCATCTTCCTTTCCAATCTTTCTGCAGCTACACGACTTTGCCAGGTTAAATGCCATTTTATTGGGGGAGGAGAAGGAATCAGGTGACAAGTGAGAAAACTATCAAGGTATTTAGTTACAGAGTTATTATCTGCTAAGCCAGGAGTGAAAAGGAAAAGACTTTTTCCCAGAAATTAGCATGCATAAGGACTCTGTTCACTTGCCAGAGTCTCTGTGCCAGGCACTTCACAATCACTTCAAAACCCCACAGGAATTAAGGACCATTCACATCGAAGGGGCTGCAGGAAAGCAAGCTGCACCACAGTTCACGGAATCATCCACATCTTTGCACCCTGTACCTTACAGTCCACATAATTCATCCCCTGGCATTAAGCAAAAGATGTGCATCCCACCCCAAAAAACACTCCTGGGGTGAGCTAAGCTGGGCGCAAAACTAAGGGACTCGGAAGAGATGGTTAATGCTTCACAGTTCGTACCCACATTTTTCTTACTGAAGGCTTATGTTCCTAACATTTCAGGACTGCTAAAATGAACCTAAAAAACTGGTCTTTCAACTTCCAATATAGGTTAAACATGAACTAATTAACTGTTTGTAAAACACTTTGAAGTCGTGAAACAGTATGTAAATGTTAATTATTAATGCTGATCCACAAAGCCCCTGCATCTGAAGTAAAATACAATTCTTCAGGCAAGTTTCTGCTACTTTCAAGGTACAAACATGGAAACCCAGCATGCTTAGGAATTCTAGGAAAACTTGAAAGGCAGACCACAATGATTTCTATTTACAACAAGAACAAGCTGGAATTTTAAGCTGGCTGTGTTGGGTATAATTATATCAGAATGAATAAAAAATGTGACTTATGCCATATATAATAAAAACTAGAGTATGTTTATAGCCACAAAGCCCTGGATGAAAATTATAGTCCATTAACCTGAGAGGGGCAAAGTCAAAGCTCTGAACCACACTTTTCTCATCAAAAAGGCAGGGAGGATAAAACCTATCTTACAGGATTGCCGTCAAGAATTGAGAGAATGTAAATCAACACACAATAGTATATATATGCAGGCATCCAGTACCAGTTTCTTCTTCCCTTTAGTGACTTCATTTGTTAGAAGACACTTCTTGGGAAATGGCCTGATCTTTAGCAAAAGATCTCTGTAGAATGAAAAAGTCCTTTAAATACACACTAGCTTATGTTCTAAGCACACATACAGCACTCGGTTAGCAGGAGGACCCAGGCAAAACCTTTTGGTCATTCCTGTCCACTGACCCATATACATTCTTAATCCTCAAAGGCAGAAAGCACCTCGGCCAGGCCCCAAGGCTGCATGTGACCAAGTGAACAATTAGAACTCGGCTTCTCAAACTCGAGCTGTCCCGTCTTTCTCCTAAATAACTCCCAAACTGCAAAGCCACAAGCAGAGTTCCTTTGTATTCTGAGCCCAGCCTCTCTGTGCACAAAGAATGCAAGGTTTTAAAAAAAAAACGCTGTCCTCCAGACAGTTCGTAAAGGTAAAAGAAATGATTCCCGCGCAATGCCACAATGGGTCTCTCTTCTCCTACCTTAAACAGGGCAGAACTCAACAGGCAACACCAGGTACACGGACTGATTTACAGACATATTTCAAACTATACTGCTGTGTTTTCAGAGACGATTCATCAACTATAGAAAATGTCAAATCTGCAAAAAACTCCCTGTCACCTTTGACACTGTTAACACCTGACGAAAGGAACGCTTCTATCGATCTAAGCTAGCACGGAAAGTTATAATTCAGATCACAGGAAAAAAAAATATTCACGCTTGAGTCAATTTACCTGAAGTGATCTACCCACCACAATACGAACACAACACAACGTCCCCTTTGAACAACTGGTGCCACAACCAGCTTGGTGGGGAGAACATGTGCTAACAATTTTCACAGGAGCTGCTGTGAACTCGTCTATCAAAACCACCCATACTCTCCCCTGACTTCCCCGCTGGAGATCAACGGTTCAAAGTTTCAAGACAACAGACCACAGTCAAAGACCCATCTGTGGAAGACGCAGTGTGAACAACCACAAACAAATGAAACTGCATCAGCCCAGAGACTCACGAACCGAGCAGATGCTCCCAAGTATTACCTCTGTTTGAAAATGAAAAATTGAAACATATACAAAGATAGATACAGATATAGCAAGCATTTAGGAGGTTAAAAAAAAAAAATTCTACCATCATCTCACTCTGCAAACAAAAGTACAGTTAACACTCTGTGATAAATTCCTTCCAAACTATCTTGTGTGTAAAAATTACACGCAATACACCCCTGTGTGTGCGTGTGCTTAGTCGCTCAGAAATGTCCGACTCTTTGCAAATCCATGGACTGTAGTCCAACAGGCTCCTCTATCCATGGGGATTCTTCAGGCAAGAGTACTGGAGTGGGTTGCCATGCCCTCCTCCCGGGGATCTTCCCAACCCAGGGATAGAACCCTGGTCTCCCTCATTGCAGGCAGGTTCTTTACCACCTGAGCCATCAGGGAAGCCCCGATATACCCTTGCATCACATTTAAAGATCAGTGATAGATGGGTACAATAAAGGACAGAAGTGGTACAGACCTACCTAACAGAGGCAGAAGATACTAAGGAAAGATGGCAAGGATACACAGAAGAACAGTACAAGAAAGATCTTCATGACCCAGATAACCACAATGCTGTGATCACTCACCTAGAAGCCAGACATCCTGGAATGCAAGTCAAGTGGGCCTTAGGAAGCATCACTATGAACAAAGCTAGTGGAGGTGATGGAATTCCAGTTGAGCTATTTCAAATCCTAACAGATGATGCTGTGAAAGTGCTGCACTCCATATGCTAGCAAATTTGGAAAACTCAGCAGTGGCCACAGGACTGGAAAAGGTTGGTTTTCGTTCCAATCCCAAAGAAAGGCAATGCCAAAGAACATTCAAACTACCACACAATTGCATTCATTTCACACACTAGCAAAGTAATGCTCAAAATTCTCCAAGCCAGGCTTCAACAGTATGTGAACCCATGAACTTCCAGATGTTCAAGCTAGATTTAAAAAAGGCAGAGGAACCAGAGATCAAATTGCCAACATCCCTTGGATCATTGAAAAAGCAAGCGAGTTCTAGAAAAACATTTACTTCTGTTTTATTGACAATGCCAAAGCCTTTGACTGTGTGGATCACAACTGTGGAAAATTCTTCAAGAGGTGGGAATACCAGACACCTTACCTGCCTCCTGTATGCAGGTCAAGAAGCAACAGTTAGAACTGGACATGAAACAACAGACTGGTTTCAAATAGGAAAAGGAGTACGTCAAGGCTGTATATTGTCACCCTGCTTATTTAACTTATATGCAGAGTACATCAGCGAAGTGTCAGGCTGGATGAAGCACAAGCTAGAATCAAGACTGCCAGGAGAAATATCAATAACCCCAAATATGCAGACACCACCACCATTATGGCAGAAAGCGAAGAACAACTGAAAAGCCTCTTGATGAAAGTGAAAGAGAGTGAAAAAGCTGGCTTAAAACTCAACATTCAAAACAGGAAGATCATGGCATCTGGTCCCATCACTTCATGGCAAATAGATGGAGAAACAATGGAAACAGTGACAGACTTTATTTTGGGGGGAGGGTCCAAAATCACTGCAGATGGTGACTGCAGCCATGAAATTAAAAGACGTTTACTTCTTGGAAGAAAAGCTATGACCAACCTAGACAGCATATTAAAAAGCAGAGACATTACTTTGCCCACAAAGGTCCATCTAGTCAAGGCTATGGTTTTTCCAGTGATCATGAATGGATGTGAAAGTTGGACTATAAAGAAAGTTGAGTGCCGAGAACTGATGCTTTTGAACTGTGGTGTTGAAGAAGACTCTTGAGAGTATCCTTGGACTGCAAGGAGATACAACCAGTCCATCCTAAAGGAAATCAGTCCTGAATAGTTACTGGAAGGACTGATGCTGAAACTGAAATTCCAATACTTTGGCCACCTGATATGAAGAACTGACTCACTGGAAAAGACCCTGATACTGAGAAAGACTGAGGGCAGGAGGAGAGAAGATGACAGAGGATGAGATGGTTGGATGGCATCACCGACTTGATGGACACGCGTTTGAGCAAGCTCCAGGAGTTGGTGATGGACAGGGTGGCCTGGAGTACTGCAGTCCATGGGGTCGCAAAGAGGCAGACACGACTGAGAGACTGAACTGACAGCCTTCGAGACTGAAAATGAACAACAGATTTCACTGGTAACACTTTTATCACGCTCAGAGGAGAAAAGTTTTCAACAGATTTGGAGTCTTAACTCCCTTGGGCACAAATATACAAGGTGTTTTAGGTCACTTCGCCAAGAGGAACAACTCCACGTCCAAGGTCAGGAGGGGCAGCCGTGAAGAGATACCCCTCGTCCAAGGTAAGAGAAACCCAAGTAAGACGGTAGGTGTTGCGAGAGGCATCAGAGGGCAGACACACAAACTATAATCACAGAAAACTAGTCAATCTAATCACGCACACCACAGCCTTGTCTAAGTCAATGAAACTAAGCCAAGCCATGTGGGGCCACCCAAGATGGGCGGGTCATGGTGGAGAGGTCTGACAGAATGTGGTCCACTGGAGAAGGGAATGGAAAACCACTTCAGTATTCTTGCCTTGAGAACTCCATGAACAGTATGAAAAGGCAAATTGATAGGATACTGAAAGAGGAACTCCCCAGGTCGGTAGGTGCCCAATATGTTACTGGAGATCAGTGGAGAAATAACTCCAGAAAAAATGAAGGGATGGAGCCAAAGCAAAAACAATACCCAGCTGTGGATGTGACTGGTGATAGAAGCAAGGTCCGATGTTGTAAAGAGCAATATTGCATAGGAACCTGAAATGTCAGGTCCATGAATCAAGGCAAACTGGAAGTAGTCAAACAGGAGATGGCAAGAGTGAACGACATTCTAGGAATCAGCGAACTAAGATGGACTGGAATGGGTGAATTTAACTCAGATGACCATTATATCTACTACGGCGGGCAGGAATCCCTTAGAAGAAATGGAGTAGCCATCATGGTCAACAAGAGAGTCCGAAATGCCTTGGATGCAACCTTAAAAACGAGAGAATGATCTCTGTTCGTTTCCAAGGCAAACCATTCAATATCACAGTAATCCAAGTCTATGCCCCAACCATTAATGCTGAAGAAGCTGAAGCTGAACAGTTCTGTAAAGACCTACAAGACCTTTTAGAACTAACACCCAAAAAAGATGTCCTTTTCATTATAGGGGACTTTTAAAGAGCAATACTGCATAGGAACCTGGAATGTCAGGTCCATGAATCAAGGCAAATTGGAAGTGGTCAAACAAGAGAGTTCTCTCCAATTTTTGCCAAAGCAGTTTGCTTAAAACTTTCAAATACTTCAAAAGCATTACAAATACATGACCTGAAACATGAAATTTGGCCTTTGGGCTTCAAAAAAATACTGAACTTGATTCCAATTTTAACGTAACAAATCTCAATAGCTCCAGCAATTCTAGCCTTATGTAATTTAGCTTGGTATAAAATTATTTTAGGTAATTAAACCTTTGCTAAGATAATTTTCAAAAATGTTTAGTGGGGGGAAAAAATATTTAGTGATCCTTGGGAGAGCTTTAAAAAAAAAATCTCTTGAACATCAGCCCATTTTAAAAAGACAGTCACTTGGAAGTTATTTCAGAATATGAAGAAAAAACACTCTTAGTTGGCCTTTTAGATAGCTTCGTTGAGGATTTAATGAATTAACATGTACAGAGCACTCAGCCTTGGGATGGTGGCTATTAGTGTTGTGTGCATAGTGAACTGAATTTAGAATCTTTGCAGTTGATGGGTAGCTTGGGCTTGGGCACATCAGTTTGAAACCTTTATCACCTGGGTTTCCACTTTGGGTCAGGCACTATACTACTGTCAGGTAGTAGAGCAGAGAGAAGAAAGATCATCTCTGATCATTAAGAAAGGTGGTTTCCACTAGTTTTAGGCAACTGTAAATAATCACATATGATCTTCCCTTGGGGTAGATCTTGTTGCTAAACGTAAATTAAGTCAAACTGGTTTTGCCATCGTAAGTTTGTGGTATTAGATATTTGCACTCTCAGTTTCTATAGCTTAAAGACCAGCCACCTTCCTGCTGTTGACCTTTATTTTGTTTACCTTATTGTTTACCTGTGTTTTATTCCAAGGTTTGTTTTCTTTTAGGAATTTTCTACTGCTTTCTTTGAAGCAAAGACTTGATGAAAGGCTAACTTTCACAAAGTCTGAATATCTAATTTGAAAATTTTGCTACCCAATTATCCTTTATAAGTTTCACTAAACTCTGAGGTTGTTGAGAAGAAGATCTGTGTTCTTCCTCATCTATTCATCCCTAAGGACAGCGGACATGAAGGATTTACTATGTGGCAGGCACAGTGTTTAGGGGATTACATTTATTGACTTACATCTCTGTGCTCTTATGAGGGAGGCAGTCTTATCCCCACTTTACAGGTGAGAACACTGAGGCACAGACAAGTTGAGTAAATTGCACAAGATCATGAAAAGGATGATGCCAAGACGTGAACCCAGGTTTTGTGGCTCACAGTCCGTGCTTGTAGCCACTACCCTGCGCCTTCCATAGCTGGTACCCAATAGGTCTTTAATATGTTCCAGCAGGATTGATTGGAGTAATTTTTTCCAATTAATTGGACAATTTTGCTCAGTTTATATCTGGAGCTGACTCAATCTGTACAGATCCTGGTTTATTAATTACAAAAGTAAATTAAAAGTAGGCAATTAACACCCATATTGAAGCTTTAAAATTTACGTATTCCTTAACCCAGCCATTCTGTTCCTCAGATTTCATCACAAGGAAATAGTCATGAATATGTGTAGAGAATTTGCCTTAGTTATGTTTAAAGAGCACCCTTAATAATAATAAAGATTGCAAACTATCTAAAATCTAGATATCTGGCAAAAGAATATTGGTGAAACATAATATGGTATACACATAAAGTGGAAAACAGCCATAAACATTAAATCATGTTGCATATAATATATTTTAACATTGAAAAAGACTCAATATATTTTTAATGTGAAATCTCATTATTGAATGGACTCATTATCTTTTCATAGGGCTTACTATAATTGTAATTAACTAATTATATTTTTAATGAGAGGGAGGAAAATAATTTCTATCTTCTAAAAAGTTTTCTCAAACTGTGGTTTGATCCATGACTTACTTTTGCCCCTGAGGTTTTCTGTGGCATTAGGTGGTATACCAGTAGACAACAATAATGCTACATAACCACAAAATTTCACTGTAAAACAACAGTACGTATTCCTTTCTTTCTCCCATGACTGCAGATCAGCTGAGTTTTGGGTGATTTAGCCTGGGCTCTGCTGTGATTGCTTCCTGGGGACAGCCTAGGTCAAGATCTGCTCCGCATGTCTCTCCTCTTCCTTGAACCAGCAGCTACCCAAAATACTATGTTCTCCTTCTAAAAGATGAGAGCAAGGACATGTATATCCACTTGCACAGGCAGATTTCAAGTCTCTTCTGGCGCCATGTCTGCTAACTTTCTATTGGCCAGAGCAAGTCACACGATCAAGGCCTGCATCAAGAGTCAGAAGCATGCCCTACCCACCATGACATCTTGGCAAAGATGCAGACACATAACACAGTTGGGGAGAAATAAAGAATTGGCACCAGTATTTCAGTCTGACATAGTTAGCCTTCCTCTCTCTTTAAACACCATCTTTTAGAATATTTACATTTACCTGTTTTTCAATTAAGAAAGTATTATGTGTTCATTGTGGACAGTTTAGAAAATACAGAGCAACATAAAGGAAAAAAGCTGTAAGGCCATAATGCTACCATGCAGACACCCTTGATTGAACTTTTGACATTATCTTCCCCAGCTAAAGCTTTGAATGACTTGAGTAGTATATCAGAAGAAAAAACAACCAGTACCTTTTATGCAGGGCTGGCGTTTCAACAACAGACCTAGAGTTTACCATGCCCATCACTGTCTGCATTTTTTTTTTTTTTAGTCTGCTGATGTTTTATATCTTCATGGCCCACAGCTTACTAAATAGGCACCCAGAAGCATCATGTAAACACTGACTGGGCTTTGGAGCCCCCTGATGAGGAAAAGAAGCATTATTCAAATCGTTATACAGATTCTTAAACCTGAGCATGACTAAGTGGTAATGTGCCTGACAGTTCACAGCAAGGAAGCCATAGAATGAAGGGCAGAACCTCAGAATTTTGACTCCTGGCTTTTTGCTATGCAGATAATTGCCCTGAATCCTAGTCCTGCATTCCATAGCTGTGATGTCTGTGTGTCGCAGCCTTCACAGGCAGAAAATGAGGGAAGACTTCTCTCTCTTATGCAGAGTTGTGTTTTTCAAAACATAACTTGGGTTGTTTGGAATATAAAACCAAGAGGAATCTATGGATGTGCGTCATGTGCACGTTATAATAAGATGTCAACTTTGTAGACAGTATAAATGAAAACTCCTAAAACCATTAGCATCACTGTATTCTATCTAGGGGAAAAACTGAGAGATTTTTCCTGCTTGCACTGTGGAAATCAGTTGAAGGTAACATCTGAAAATTCAAAAAAAGGAATTTCAGAATGAGTTTTAGTTTAAGAGGGAAGGGAAAAACAAATCATACAATCCCAGAAAACATTCTTTCCTATAAAATTAGCTTGAAAGATATTCTCTTCCAAGTGCTATATAGGGTTTAATGGGTTTCTCATCCTAAAGGCCTCCTTAGTGTAGTGGGCAAGTCTGAGAAAATTTATCTAAAAGCACATTTACATAAAATATAGCCATGTTGTATGTAGCCTTGCTGTTGTTGTTTAGTCAGTCACTAAGTCCAGTCCAACTCTTCACGGCCCCATGGACTCTGTGGGATTTTCCCAGGCAAGAATACTGGAGTGGGTTGCCATTTCCTTCCCCAGGGGATCTTCCTGACCCAGGGATCGAACCCAGGTCTCTTGCATTGGCAACCAGTTTGTTGCCTCCGAGTCATAGGAAAGCCCAGGTAGCCTTGGTACTCAGGAAGTATTGCATCTGAACAGTCTCCTATGTGCTCTGAATGTCTTCATCTTTGTAATGCCGTCGAAAGAATGCCTATGTACAAATGGTGTATATTAGGATAATACCATGTGCTACAGCAAGCAAACCAAGGGGTTTCTGGGGCTTAACACAGTAGTCATATATTTCTAGCTCATATAAGTGTTTTGGGTTATCAGGCAGCTCTCTCCTCCTGATGAGTTCGTGCTCAGTTGCTCAGTTGTGTCTGACTCTGTGCAACCCCTGTGGACGGTAGCCTGCCAGGCTCCTCTGTCCATGGGATTTTCCCGGCAAAAATACTGGAGCGGATTGCCATTTCCTCCTCCAGGGCATCTTCCTGACCCAGAGATTGAACCCATGTCTTTTGCATCTCCTGCATTGGCAGGTGGATTCTTTACCACCGTGCCACCTGGAAGCACCTGATGAGTCAGGGTCCTACATTCCTTCCACCTTCTGCTTGGTTTCTTCTTTTATGGCCTTGAGATACTCTCTTTCTAGCTGGTGGAAGTGGAACGAAGGAGAAGAAAAACCTTTCTGACTTTTTAGAAGTCCCATCCTGGAAGAGACACACTGTATTTCCATTCCCACTCATTTAACAAGCTCCCCTTGCATAGGCAGAGCCAAATTCAAGGCTAAGCGTTAGTCACTCAGTCGTATCTGACTCTTTGACTCTTTGTAGCCTGCCAGGCTCCTTGCCCATGGAATTCTCCAGGTAAGAATACTGGAGTGGGTTGCCATTCCCTCCTCTAGGGGATCTTCCCCACCCAGGGGTTGAACTCGGGTCTCCTGCATTGCAGACGGATTCTTTACAGTCTGAACCACCAGGGAAGCCTGGGCTATTTGAGGCTAGTACTGGAATTAGAGGAGTGCTAAAAACTATGGGCCCTGCTGGAACTGTTGTCTCCGAGGCCAGCTACGCAAGAGGCAGGGGAGACTGAGAAATGGATTTTAATAAAGAAATTGAGTGTGATTAACTTAGTTTTCAGTACATTAGGTCTGAAATGCCTATGAGGCACGTTAAATTGGAATGTCTGGAGAGGATTGTGCAGTAACAGAAGTGGAGAGTCATATTTTGATGAAGTGTGGATAAAACCAGAGTGAATGAACTTAGGAGCAAATGGCAATGGAGGACCTTGAGGTAGCCAACCTGTTGAGGAGAATGCAGATAGCTCTTTTGAGAAGTTGTGCCATGTAAGTGACTAGAGAAAGTGGGTATGACCTGGAAGGATATGAGAGGCCAGAGGGGGCCATCTTGATGTGGAAACCAGGCAAGTATGTTTGTAAGGTGTTGAGAATGGTTCAGAAGAGATGACAGTCGGAGAGGTGAAGTGCTGTGAAAGCACCCAGCAGGGTCTCCAGAGCACGTGTAAAACGGTTGGCTTTTGTAGAGAGAGAGGCGCTTCCTTCATCATAGGAGGAAGGAGGAGAAAATGGATACAAAAGCAGCCCATTTCATCCATACCATGAAATGGGCTTCCCTGATGGTTCAGATGGTAAAGAATCGGACTGCAACACAGAAGACCTGGATTCGATCCCTGGGTTGGGAAGATCCCCTGGAAGAGGACATGGCAACCCACTCCAGTATTCTTGCCTGGAGAATCCCCATGGACAGAGGAGCCTGGCAGGCTACAGCCCATGGGGTCAAAAAGAATCCTATGCAACTGAGTGGCTAAGCACAGCACACATACCATGAAATACTACACAGCAATAAAAAGGAACAAACTACCAATTGTTTACTGAAAAAAACATGCAACCTGAAAGTTGAGAATGATTTTTTATTCAGTGGACTTGCTGAGGACTTAAACCAGCCTCTCAGACTGCTCCAAAGAGGTAACGAAGAAGCCAGGATATTGAGGAGTTTTTGTAAACAACAAAAACAACAAAATCAGGTAGCAGAGACATCAAAAGATTAGCATTAATTCCAGAAAAGCACAGATCTCAAGTTAATGCATTGGGCACCTGTCTGTGTCAGGGAAGATGCAGGATTCTGGGCTCACTGAAATTATTCCTTTGATGTGTACCTTAACTGTCTAGGGCCCAGTATCCCCTTCTCCACCCTGAATTCCCTCAGGGAGCACAGGGGGATGGCAGCTGCAGTGGCAGCTGGCTTGATGTCTGTAATCCTTCGTTTACTGATATGGAAGGTGACATTCTTCATCCACATGATGCATGTGACAACCTGGGTGAATCTCCAGAGAATCATGCTGAGTTTTAAAAAAAAAGAAAAAGCAGAAGAAGGAAATGGCAGTCCACTCTAGTATGCTTGCCTGGAAGATACCATGGACAGAAGGGCCAGGAGGACTGCAGCCCATGGGGTCACATGACTCAAAAACAACAAAATCAGGTAGCAGAGACATCAAAAGATTAGCATTAATTCCAGAAAAGCACAGATCTCAAGTTAATGCATTGGGCACCTGTCTGTGTCAGGGAAGATGCAGGATTCTGGGCTCACTGAAATTATTCCTTTGATGTGTACCTTAACTGTCTAGGGCCCAGTATCCCCTTCTCCACCCTGAATTCCCTCAGGGAGCACAGGGGGATGGCAGCTGCAGTGGCAGCTGGCTTGATGTCTGTAATCCTTCGTTTACTGATATGGAAGGTGACATTCTTCATCCACATGATGCATGTGACAACCTGGGTGAATCTCCAGAGAATCATGCTGAGTTTTAAAAAAAAAGAAAAAGCAGAAGAAGGAAATGGCAGTCCACTCTAGTATGCTTGCCTGGAAGATACCATGGACAGAAGGGCCAGGAGGGCTGCAGCCCATGGGGTCACATGACTGAGCACACGCGCATGAGAGGGGTAGAGGAAGGAGGGTTGGTAGCAATAAACAGAGGTAGAAGTAAAAAAAAAAAAAAAAGAGTTTACATGCTGTGTAATTTCATTTCTATACAATATTCTTGAAATCGCAAAATTGTAGAAGTAGAGAACCGATTACCAATTAGAGGCTGTTGAGACTTGAACAGGTCATGGGAGGGAGGTAGGTGTGGCTATGAACTGACAACATGAGGAATTCTGCAGTGGTGAAGACATTCTATATCTTGACTGTATCAATATCATTATCCTGGCTGTGATTGTACACCACAGTTTTGTAAGATGTTACCATTTTTTAAATTGGGGTGTAGTTGCTTTATATACAGTGTGTTTCTGCTGTACAAGGAAGTGAATCAGCTATGTGTATACATGTATCCCTCCATGGACCTCCCTCCCAGCCCTTTAGGTCATCACAGAGCATGGAGCTGAGCTCTCTGGGATTTACAGTAACTTCTCACTACTCACTATTTCACATATTTGCAGGGCAGGCATAGAGATGTTACTGTTGAGGGAAACTGGGTAAAGACTATCTGGGATCTCTCTGCATTATTTCTTACAACTGCATGTGAACCTACAGTTATTTCAAATTAGCTTCAATTTTAAAATATGTCCTTTCCAGATAAGTGATTTTAATAAATTTTCTTTTCATAAAAAGCAGGTAGTTTAGTTGATTTAGTGGCTTTACTTCCCAGTGCCTGATGAGATATCTGGGTGGGTTTGGGGAGGGTTATATGGGAACTGACAAGAGAAGCAAGTCTGAAATCGTCTCAGAGAATAGGAAGGGGAGCTATAAATGAAGTAGGATTTCTTGGAAGCACTGGCAGCCCATATAAGGTCTTCGATCATGAAAGTGAAGTCCATGTACGTGTTTGAGGCAAAGTTTAAGGCACGAGGGAAATTTGTGAACTGGGAACATAGTCCCACAGAACACAGCGGAGAGGCCTGGGGCATGGTCAGCCAGGAGAGCCTTGGGGAGGGTGGAGGGCGCCAAGCTGTGGAAGAGTCAGGGAGGGGAGTTTTGCTGCCCAGCGTGGGATTTTCCAGGGGCAGAGCCAAAGCCCATGGGAGCTTGTGTGATAGGGCTGTAGACTGAGCAGTGGGCAAGCTGTTCAACTTAACCAGCCTGTGAAGGATGACTGGTATGTTAATATGCTGAAATCTGGCAAGTTTTAAAATGTTTAAAGGGCAAAAGTCTTTACAGTTGTTGTGAATGATGTTCTCATGATGCTCTTGATTTGCACTCTTGGCCATTGGCCAACAGGAAAAGGAGCCCAGATAATTCATACTTAAGATTATAGTGGCTTAAAAACATCCCGCTTTTATTTGTTTTACTATTTCTCAATACTTACACATTTTCTACTTAGAGGGCATATGACTGGGGGCTGGGATTCTCTCCAGCTGCTTTAGTGCTCTGTTTTAGAGCTTGTAACATTGTGTACTTCATCAACAATGGTTTATGAGGCTGGAGAGTATCTCTAACTATTTCTCTGAGTCACTGAGCAATCAAAAAGCAAATCCATTATCATCTTCTTTTTGGTGAGGGTGCATGACTCTCAGTAGCCTTTACAAATCACTTGCTGGTAGTTCTATTTTTGGTTTCTTAAGGAACCTCCATTCTGTCCTGTATAGTGGGATGGGGGGTGGGTAGGAGGGAGGGAGGTCTAAGGGGGAGGGGATGTATATACATATAGCTGATTACATATAGCTATATACATATAGCTGATTCACTGCATTGTACAGCAGATTCTAACACAGCACTGTAAAGCAATTATACTCTTTTTAAAAAACAAACCAAAAATCACTTGCTGTCTTCACTGCCCCATGTCCGTTTGTCTGGATATTTTATTTTCTATCTAGGTGTTCTAATTGGAAGATGGTGATTTCGGTGTATGTTGTGTTTGCAGCCTCTCCATATCAGTGTAGGAAGCTCTCCTGAGACTCCCACTTAATGGGGCACACAGCTGTTAGCCCACTCCTTTGGCAGAAGCTGCCTGCCAGTGGCTGGCTGTCAGGGGCCTTCTGCTGCAGCTCATCATCCATGCAGATGCCTACCCATGAGTCATTGCCCCTAGTGATGGGGGTGGAGGGAAGTATCACATGGCGGGTCCCAAGTCCTGCTTAGGGTCCCCATAGCAATTTCTCTCTCTTCCAGTCTCTCTCCCAGTTATCTGTTTCTTTTTCTCCCTATCTCTCCCCATTATTTCTTGTGTTCAAGTGTGATTCTATAAATAATGGACTTTGGTTATTCCTGCTACCTGGGGATTGCCAAGCGGCCTCCTTGTTCAGAGCCAGGCTGCAGAGTCCTATTTGAGGCTCAGTTTCCTCCCTCAGACATTTTGCACCGTTGACGGCGTCACAGGAAGTGATGTCAGGCATGAGAGGAGAACCGAAGGAAGAGCCTACGTGAGGACTTGAGGACTCAGATGTGTTGCTCGTTTACCGAGAGTCAGATGCGAGGCTGAGCTACGTGCTTTACTGTGTGCAGGAACTCCGGAGAGGACTGGCAGCCCTGCTCCATCAGCACATCCAGCTCTTCAGAAGTCCTTTGTCCAGTTCTGTACCAGATAGAGTTTGAAGGACTTAAAATTAGTCCCAAGTGTTAAGAACAGATTGTTGCCAGAAGATCTGATTTCTCTTAAGTTTCTTGAAGTGCCTTCTGTGAGGCAAAAAGTAGCTTGGGCCTTAAATCATTGTGACATAGAATTCCAAGACTGCTAGCGTAGGAGCATCAGTTGCATACTGAGATAGAGCTAAACTGTGGTCACCTGCAAAATGTCATTCTGGACCTTCCTGGGTATGTCAGATGTGACCGAAAACAGTGACCGAAATTCTTCAGTGTAACCCCAAAGAAGAGAGTGCCTAGTGGTCATTTAAAGTTTTTGCTGGTGTGATTTTAAAGGTTGTATGTGTCCAAATGTATTTTTATAAGGAAATTCTCTATACCAATTAGACTAATGAAGAAAATTAACAGAAACTAATCCAAGATGTATGAACTAGGTTTCCCAAAGCTGTTTATCTCTCTTCCAATTCCTCTCCCCATTTTCGCTCTCTGTCTTTCCCCCTTATTTCTTATAGTCAAGTGTGATTCTGTAAATGATGGACTTTGGTTATTCCTGATTGAATAAATGAATTTATTGAATCCATGTATCAAAAATTTAAGTTGCTTGTTCTTAAAATTTTTTTAGAATAGAAAATTGATCTCAGGTTTTTTATTGAGGTATTGAATTTTTTGAAGGGGCATAATGATATTCCCTTTTTTCTCCCCAGTTTTTTTTTTTTTTTTTTTTTCTTTTTTTTCAGTGCTTCCCTGAGAATCTGTTTAACTGATAGGGTGGACTGAGGCCTGGGCATGGCTGGACATGCTTTTCCTCTCCTTCATGCTCTGTGTACTTGTAGGTTCTGAGAAGCATGCTGATTCCAAGTTTGGAATATATACAGTTGGAATATACACACACCCACACACAACTTGGATATATATACAGTTTTGTATGTATATCATTTTCAAGAGGTGAAGCGATTTTAGACTCCTGTGACTCTTCAGCATATATGAAAATCACAGATGTTGAATGAATTGTATCACAGTTAAGAATATGAAATTATGAATTTAAATAATGGAAAATTAGTATTGACTATTAAATCCCACATCTAGCACTCTTTGAGTCAGGGGGAGGTAAGGTTGGGGAAGGCAAGGAGATGGTGGGGGCTGCCATTTCCGGCCACACTGCCACCCAGGTGCCAAGCTGACTCTTGCGGTGATGCTTTCTTATACACAGTCTAACTGCAGTACCACTGCACAAAGGTGCATGTGGGTGTTAACTGCTCATGTGCTGGAATCAGTAGATTAGGCCACAGATAAGACCTCTGGAAAACACAGACATGGTAGTTGGCTATAATGCAGTAGTGACTAGGGGAGACACAGATATGAAGGAGAATGGAATGCCTGACTCACACTGAATGGGGTGTAAAGATGGGGGAGCAAGTGCCTTGTCTGGCTGGGGATAGTGTCTCAACGTCTGTACTGATTTTTCAAGGTGTGATGAGAAGGGCCTGAAATGGGGCTCTGAGGCTTAGATTCTTGTCCCAGGTCAGTAGCTGTGCCTTCATTTCTGGTTCTCAGTCTTCTCCTTTGTAAAAATAAGTGCATTGAACCAGATATTTTCAAGGTCCCTTGGAGTTTAAGTAGTAAATGCCTTCAGCTCGCGAGATGAGGAGTAGCGGGAATCTTTGCAGACACTGGCTTGCTTCATTTTCTCACTTCACACTTACATCCTGGCTCCACTGTTGAGTGGGAAGCCCGCTTGCTTCCCTGGATGGCGGTTATGTTCTTTCCTCTGAGACTGAGCTCACCAGGCCATCCATCTCCTGTTTAAAACTCATTTTCATGGGCTAATCAAAGATCAGGAATGTAGACTTATTTTTAACTTCCTGGATGGAAACTGAAAATGAAGCTGGCTTTTTGTCATCTCCACAGGAACAAGAGTAGGCAAAGAAATGCAGATGCCACCAACCGGGATGTTTAAAGATTGATAAAAATTAGTGTTTCTGATGTATTAATGACCCTGGTGGTGGTAGCCTGCATTTGTCATTGTCATGCTCTGCTGTCATACAAGTACTTAATCAATGCATATTGTCAGGGCTAAATTTATTTTCTTGTGTCTGCCTAGCCAGATCATTTCTCTGTTTTTTGACAGTACTGTCTCAGGCCCCTGCATCCCACCAAGCACAGCCTGAAGGGACAGCTGAAAGTAAGCCTCCTTGTTTTTTAACTCCTTGATGACTTGATCCCTGGGGGGTAAAACTTTTGAAAAGAGAAAACAGTACCATTTAAAAGTCTGTTTCTCTTTTTCTGAATAAGAACACAGTCATGACCACTGTGTAAATCATCACCACTGCACCAAATTAGGCTTGAAGAAGAATTTGTTTAAGGTACCTTAACTCCCAGTTTACAAGTCCCTGTAAAGGAGACTTATGCATTCACATGCACATGTGTACACACCACATCACATCCTTAGTTTTTATTTAGTGTTGCATCATGTAAGATGCACCTGCATTTTTGCCCCAAAGTACTCTAGACAACAGTGAGAATTACATATGCCATTGCCCTTTTATTAAAACCTCAGAAACAAATTGCTCTAAGCTCAGAACAAGGAAAAGGGGGTTAACTTGGTCTGATAAATTTGAATTATTTCTTTTGCTGAATAGTGAGAGTTGGGTTTCTTACTGTGCTTCTGTCTTTGTTTTGGTTGCCAGGAATCTCAGTGCAAAGTATTTTTATTGCTTTGTTTTCACTCCATTTTGCTAGCTTTTGTCTGCACTGGTATGTAAAAATAATAGAAAAATAATGGTAGGTGATACATGCACAGACCCGGAGCAATGAGACCCCCATCTCCAGTGTACAAAACAGGAAGATGAAGTTCACAATTCTTTGTTACATTCACATTCCATTTCGAACCCCTTCACATCACTTTCACAGCCACACTTTCACTCTATCTTTCCTGTTACCATCTTACATTGTTCTTTTCTTCCAGGATGGATCACTTTTAATTTTCTTTTATTTGTGTACCTATCGTCCCTTTTACTACTTAATAGATTCCTCTTTCTGTACCCTCATAAAAAGCCTCCTGCATTGCCAGTCCTAAGTGCTCAAGAAATAGGGTCACCAGATAAAATATATGACATTCAGTTAAATTTTAATTTCAGAGAGACAAGGAATAATATTTTTAGCACAGAGGTGGCCAATGTAACATTTGGAGTATGCATATTCAGATTTATTTGAATTGCAGTTTATTTAGGCATCCTATATTTTTCTAAAATTTGGTAACTCTATCAGTAACTACAGCAAGGGTCTGTATTGAGGATTTTATGAGAAATGTTGTCTCATAGGTATATGCATGGTAGAAGGGGAAGAGGCTGGGGCCTTACACACAGACGTTAGTACTCTATCCTTTCTCATGCTCCACTTCCCTTCCTTTATTTGGAGACAGGTCACTTGGAGACAGGACCAGCTTTGTAGACAACCATAAGTAGATCTGATGTATCAGTGTGAAAGTCTGTGTATATGTGCCCACTGCCAATCTTTCAGCAGTCACAGTGTTCTCTGTAAACTCAAACAGTAGGAAGTTAAATGCATTTAATGAATGACTGGAAGAAAATGATCAGGCTCTCAGTCTTGAGAGATGACAATTTGGAGGATGATTGGAACAACTAAATGGCTACCTGAGCCCCAGAGCACAGATTTCCTCATAAGCATGACTGAATTCCCTAAAAAGAAATGTTAAATAGCCTAGTGATACTGTTACTTTAAGACATGAAGCACCGACCCTGGAATTCAGGGCTGAATTCCCCTGAAGTTTATAATGTCACCTGAACTTTCAAAAGTCAGGGGCTAAATAATTGACTAGAAATAGAAAGCCTGAATTCCAGCCCTACACTGGTCATTAATTTCCAAGCAGTGCTTGAAGCATTCATGAGGCTAATCCTGGCTTAAATTTCTCTCTTCTTAAAAACAAGGGCAATGCCATATTTTGCAAGCCACTAAGTGACTTGTGAGAATTTAATTCGGGGCACAGGGCTATAGTTTGGATAACCGTGTTTCCTAAATCCTGTCACTTTTAAATCAGGTAGAATAGACATTAACTTTCCTAGTAGGGGTTATAGAGTCCAGGGGTCCCCAACTTCCAGTATCTAAAGCCTGATGATCTGAGGTAGAGCTGATGTGATAATAATAGGAATGAAGTACACAGTAAATATAATGCACTTGAATCATCTCAAAACCATCTCCCCCTACCTCACACCAGTCTATGGAAAAGTTGTCTTCCTCGAAACCAGTCCCTGGTACCAAAAAGGTTGGGGAAGACTGATTAGTCCTTGATTGAGATCTCCCATCCCAGAAACAGGGCATTTTAATAAACTGTCATTTGAAAGTGCTGGAAGAGACTATGCAGTATTGGGGGGAAAATTTTACAGTTGTGTCTTAGATTTTCTGTTTATTCATTAACCAGTATCAACAAAGATTTCTTAAGACAAGAATGGTATATTCTTTAGGAAGCATACACAGACATTCAGGAGGAAGAATTTGAATTCCATTTGGAACAAAAACCAACATAAAACTAGAAACTGTTCCAAAGAAATACATTTGGAAATATACTGGTGAGTGAATTAGATTGAATATAAATGTTTCCTTGTAAAAATGTAGAACTTGTTAGGAAATTTGGACCCATCTGGAAGTTTTTGCTTAGATTGTCATATGGAGTTTATTTTCTCTCTGTGGCCGCCTTTGTTCTTTTTGTTTCTCTTGGAAAGCTCTCGATCCCCAATTCCTCCTTGGCCTCTGTCGTAACTGTTTAGATGTAGGGCAGTTGTCAGAATGTTTACCATCTCGGGATGCCAGTGACATTTGGGTGCGTCAATCAAAGCATCCTAGCGTGCAAAGGAATGTTACTGAGTAGGATTCTTAATTTCTCCAAAAAGTAAGTTACTGACTACAAATTGTTCTCATGTGTACTCAGGTTCATCAGTTTGCTTTGGAAACAGACAGTATTTTGTGGTGGTGTCAGATCCTTTTGGAGAAGGGTTTTAGAAGGGAAAATCAAAAGCCAGGAGAAGTGACATGATGTTTTTGTATCATTTTAATGCTGCTGAGCCTTTTCACTATTGTTATGGTTACAAAACAAACAGCTGAACCATATTTGAATATTTGAGGCAATGCTGTTGAGTCGCATCCGCTTCTTTGCAACCCCATAGGCTGCAGGCTTCCCTGTCCTTCACCATCTCCTGGAGTTTGCCCAAACTCGTGTCCATTGAATTGGTGATGCCATCCTCTATCGCCCCCTTCTCTTCCTGCCTTCAGTCTTTCCCAGCATCAGGGTCTTTTCCTATTTGAGGCAATAAGGATTTAAACAAAGATGGAAAAATCTTTACCTTGGGAGAAATATAAATGAGAGACAGAATGGAGAGTTATTATGCACAGACATAAGTATGTGATCCTGTAAAAAGTTTAGTAGGTTCTGTGTACTAGGTGCAATGTGGGACTACAAAGACAGATGAGATATGGTTCCAGCTGACACTGAGTTTCCAGGGGAGGGAAGCATATTGTGTACAGAAATAAAGGGCACTCTATACACAGGCAGCCCCATAGAAGCAGGTGGCTGATGGGGGACGGTAAGGCTAGAAGTGCCCCGGTTGTGGATTCAATGCCAATAATACCAAAATGGGTAAAGCATCTTGGAGGGGACCCGAGCCAGCACTGAACACATACTGTGTGTGTTCAACACCGCACTGGGCACTTGACACGTGTTTCCTACAATCATCCCCACCTGAGGGCTGGACAGGGAAGCTCAGAGAGGGAAAGTCATTCATCAAGGGTTTCCAGCGAATAAATGGTGAAACCAGGGTGCAAATCCCTGTCTGACTGGTTTCCCGCTCTGTGCTCCTGAGTTCACTTGGTGAATAAGAGCCAGGTATCCCAAAGGGCCCTGAGCTGGAGAGAATTTGATCCAGTTTGAGGATGACACTGAGGAGGAGTGCCCTTCACAGGAAGAGCTGTTTAGCAACGGAAAGTAGAGAGGGTAATAAGCCATTGTTTATTGTGGGCCTTCTGTTTGCCAGATGGTATAACAGGCTCTCAGTTTACATTCTGTGTCCTCACAGTCACCCCAAGATGTTGGTCAGTCACGTCCATTTTAAAGAGCATTTATGGCAAATTGAGGCTTAAGAAGTTAACAAGGTCATGCAGCTACTGCCTGGCAGTAGTCAGGCTTTGAATTTTAGATTTGAACTTTATGACTAGGGCCAAAGGCTAGTGGATTTGAATTCAGCCATTTCATTTCATGAGTTTAAAAATTGAAAGTACAGTTGACCCTCAAACAATGAAGTGGTTGAGGATGCCAACCCTCTGCAAAGTCAAAAATCCTCATGCAACTTAAAGCCAACCGTCTCTAACCATGGTTCCCTCCAGCCATGGTTCCATATCTGCAGATTGAACCCTTCACAGTTTGGGCAGAACTGTAATGTTGACCATTGAAGAAAATCCACAAGTAAGTGGAACTGTGCCATTCCAGCTTGTGTTGTTCAAGGGTCAGCTGTCTTTCCAAGATCCAGAGCGGGCAGCTAACATGTTTGAATGGAATGAAATTTTGGAAAGGGTTGGACTAACTGGTTGAGAAGCCAGAGTATGACAGGGGAGGAGGAGATGGCTCTTATGAATTTGATTATTATTTTAAAAAGATGCTGGTCCTCCAGGAGGGTTTAGAAAGGTGTAGAGAATGCAGAGGAGGGTGAGGAACGAGAAAGAGGAAGAGAGCACAGGGAGCTGACAAGTAGTTTAACAGCTGCTCCACATATCCGCAAAATGACTCTGAGAAAAAATGGTTCTATTTATTTGCCGTTTCCTTCCATATATCTTCCCAACAGCATTCATCAATATCTGTCATTTCCCAGGGGGTTTAGACATGTCTAGCAATTCATTCTGCTGAATTATATTTCAATATGAGGATGGAGGGAGGCTAGATTGCAGATGTTCACTCTGACCTGTGCCCGGCGTCACTCAGACACCATCCCCTCCCGGCTCCCGGGTGCCCTCACTCACACCGACACTGCAGGCAACGCTGCTTGGTGTCAGATTCATATTACCATGTTCTCATTAGGGTAGCTCTACTTAATACTTCCTTAAAAATCAATTTTAAGTGGTCACGTTAGCCTTTGGTCTGTACAGCTAGAGCTTAGAGTCAAACCATTATGTATTTTTTGATAGGAATTTTATATCCAGACAATCACCCCATGAAAGGTGCAAGAGAGAGTCATTGGTGAGGGCTGGCTGTCATTGCAGGATGAGAGAATTTGCTGGGTGTTGGTCCATCAAAAGGCAGCAGTCAAGTACTAAAAACAATAGGAACACCGAAGCTTACTAAGCTCTGTTTCATGTATTAACTCATAGGATCCAAATATCTTCTCTTATTAGAATTTGGTAATCTCAGTAGATGAGAAGAAATATTTCTTCTTTCAGAACAAGTTAAGGGAAAAGAAAAGAGGCCAAATATATATAAGTGTAGATATGAATTGTTTCCACTTAAAAATAGACCGTGTGTTGGCATTTTTGCCCTTTTGTCATTCAATGGCAAGGGTAACAGGGTGTCTCTCTGTGACTGGGGGTGAAAAGACCACTGTACTGTTGAGTCATCTTGACACATTTTCCAAAGTTACTTTTGATTAAAAACTGCAGTCGACTGTGGCAGTGGCAGCTTGAGTTGCTGCTCCATAGCCTTGTGGTTTGTCCAGGGGCTTGATTTCTGTAGATGTGTGTTGTTCTGGTATTTTTCTGCAGTCCCTAACTCTCTCACGGTATGGAATTAGGCTTTAGGGACTCCTTGACATATTTGTCATGGACCAAGTCAGTCTGGGCTTGCTCTATCAGTTAGCATCTGCTACTTGCTCTGCTTGCTACAAGCTTCCTTTTGGAGTGTCCACCTAACTTTATCAGGTTTCCAAGGTGGTGCTACTGGTAAAGAACCTGCCTGCCAATGCAGGAGATATAAAGGACACAGGTTCTATCCCTGGGTCGGGAAGATCCCCTGGAGGAGGGCATGGCTGATCTACTCCAGTATTCTTGCCTGGAGAATCCCATGGACAGAGGAGCCTGGCAGGCTACAGTCCATAGTGTCACAGAGTCAGACATGAGTGAAGCAACTTGGCATGCATGCACCTTGACATCTCATCGGGTCCATGTGGTTAGTAATGTTGCCTTGCCATTTCATGTTTAATATAGAATGCTGCTGATAATATTCTAAGAAGTGAAATTGGGCATCTCTGGTGGGGTTCTGTCTTAGTAGCAAAACAGGAGTTGACTGCTGCATTGGGAGATTAATTTGAATCAGATTTTGATACCCTATTGGCATCACGGTGCTGTGACAACCAACCTCCCCAAAAGTATGTGTTCCCTCTTCATTCGGCTTTCACTTACTGTCAGTGGAGATCCCTGGCTAGTAGGCAGTGATGTCTTCGAGGACTTGGGGTCATGCCTACGCTTTGGACTTTTCTTGTGTGAGTCAACACACACTTTTTTTTTTTTTTTAAGACTAGAATAGCAGCTCAATATAGGAGTCAGTGAACTTCAGCCCTCCCTGGTCACAAGTCTGTTGGTTTCTCAAATTATATTTATTTATGCCATTAAGAAGAATGATTTAGCAGCATTGTCAATGCTGTCTAGGTATAGTTATTCTTTTGCAGTGGGGACAAGAAATTGGAAGTCAGTCACCCATGTGAGAGGGAAGATGAAAGAGACCATGTCTCTGTGTTGCAGCAGCCCAGCTGAAGATGAATAAAGGGAGCCAGTAATTGCCTGTGAGCACGACAGCCACTATGATGCGGGAAGCGATGTTTAGGGCTGAGCAATGGGGCATAAAAGAGGAACATCTTGATGCTGATGCAGTACACTGTAGGGCGATGGCTGCTGACTCGTGGACTCTGGCCAGGCATGTCAGTGTCTTAGCACGGCCTCTAAGCTCTCTCCATTTTGAAAGTTAGGAGAGGTCTTGAAAAACTTAATTCCTCTGACTAGTAAATGATTTGGAGGGCTTAAGTATAATTTGAGTATAATTTGTGAAAGCAGGTGCCAATGGAGTTCACTGTAGATAGCTTCTTCTGGACAACAAAACAACTCCCTCATTTTTTCCTATATAAGGTATGATGGTTTTAGCTAGGCAAGGGAGGGTGTGTATGTATATGTGTATGCAAATATATGTAACAAAATATGCTATTTTAACCTTTTGTACTTTACAGTATATTAAGTATTATAGTATATTACAATTATAGTGTATTATAGTATATTACAAATCAGTGGCATTATTAAGTACTTTCGTATTGTTGTGCAACAATCACCACTATCCATCTCCAGAAATTTTTCATCAAATTGAAACTCTACTCATTAAACAATAATGCCTCATTCCCTGCCGCGCCCCTCCCCCAGCCCTCCAGTAACCACTGTTAAAGTGTGTATCTCAATGAATGTGACTATTCCAGGGACCTCAAATAAGTGGAATCATATGATATGTTACAATATGTGTTCTTTTGTATCTGGCCTATTTTACTGAGCATGTTTTAAGGTTCCTCCATGTTGTAGAATGTGTCAGTTTCTCTCCTTTCAAAGGCCAAATCCTAATCCATTGTTTGTACATGCTACATTTGGTTATCTATCCATCCATCCATCCATAGACATTAGGGTTGTTTTCACCTTTGGGCTAGTGTGAATAATGCTGCTTTGAACATGGGATACAAACTTCTGTTTTGAGTCCTTCCTTTCACTTTTGGTGTGTATATACCCAAAAGTGGCATTAGCAAGGGAGGTTTCAGTAGGCAGCGGGGAGAGTGAAGTGGCAGATGTGAAGTTTCTGGGGACTGCTGTGGAGCTTCAGTAGATGCTGGTGACAGCCCAAAAAAAGAAGGCTGATGGATGAGAGACGGGAGCCTGTGGCCCCGTCTGCGTGCTTGTGGCACCAGCACCGTGCCAGCTGCCCATTGTTCTTTTTGTCGCAGCTCTTGCCTCTGTAATGCTCGCCCCATTCTCTGTTCCTCCCTTCTGTGGCTCCCCCGCCCCTCACCAAAACCCTTGAGAGCAACACATGTGCCACCTGAGCTTCCCTTTCTTCCTGGTGGCTACCTTAGAGGGATAATCAAACTTTGCTAGCATTCTTATGTATAACTGAGCACCAGAAGTCATTTCTCAAGACTGCTTTGTGATATAGAGTTCCTGGGTCTATTTTCCTTTTCCTGTCCTATTTGTGGTCAAGAGAAGTAACCCCAAATGTAAGACTATGGCCTGACTGCTAAATCTGTATTGCATTTCAGGTGATACAGAACTTACTGGAGGCTTTTAAATCTAGGCAGGTACCATTATTCTCTGATGCCAAAGTAGGTCTCCAGAGGCTATATTTAATTCTTTATATAGCCATTCTACTGAATTTGTTGCTGACCTGATATTTTCCTACTTCAGAGGGATGCGTCAAGCATACATCTTTGAAAGCATACATCTCATGTTTGAGGACATGTGTTTATGGAGGTCTTGCTTCTTGTTTTTTTTTTTTTTTAATTCAGGATGAAAACAAAGGAAAACTCATGCCAGGAAAAAGACCATATGTAAGCTAGATAGAACCAAGGTACAATCTGAGTCTTAGTACTTATTTTTGTACATAATCTTAAAAGGTTGCAGATCTTTCTACTCTGTTGAGTAAAGACCCTGTGACCAAAACAGTGACAATAATCAGTATAAAAACTCCGTTCCAATAA
This sequence comes from Cephalophus harveyi, assembly GCA_006410635.1. NCBI lineage: Eukaryota > Metazoa > Chordata > Mammalia > Artiodactyla > Bovidae > Cephalophus > Cephalophus harveyi. The sequence continues at coordinate 154,563 of SJYT01007341.1, read as the reverse complement.
CCCATACCTCTGTGGTTGAAGCTTGACAAATTCTTGTTTCACTCTGACCAACAGATTTCAGGTTTAATATGGACCTCTCTTTATTGCCTCTAAATTTCTAGTTATGTCAGTAGACAGTACCTAATAAAGGTTTTAATAAGCATATTGGAATTTTAGCAATGTGTTTCCAAAAAACACAAAGCTGATCAAAGTTCCAGTTGTAACAACAAGCTTGATGCAGCATTCAAACAGAGCAGCCAGATTGCTAGGCAAGCTCACCTCTCCTACAACAGAGTGGGGATGGTATTATCCATTAATTTCCACCCTGTGCAGCTGAATAATGCATTGACAGATGCTAATTTTCTTAAATCGTAGGCAGCAAATGATGCATGAATACAGCAGCAACACACTTTTCAGAGGCTCTTGGTAGTCATCAGAAAGAAAATTTGTATAAAGTTTGATGTAATCACTACCAACTATGGCACAATGTTGATGCCTTCTAATGACTGCCTTAAATCCATCTGTTGTCCTCTTTTCCCTATTAACTCTAATGGGGGTCCAGGCAGGAATAAAATATCCCATGTGTTGTGCTATCAGACCCTCTAATTTGTAACATTCGTATGATTCCTAGAATGAGACTAGGAATAACATCTAAAATCTTACCTATGACAGGATAATAAACATTATGTAAATGCTTCCTAATTTAATTATTTGTTCCAGTGGATTAACAAAATTTTATTTATTGCTCACCTGCTATCCCTCATGTGTTGCATATCTCTTTGTGCATATTTTTTTAAGTTTATTGAATGTTCATTATATGATGTATTTTCTTTTTTTTAGCCCCACCCTATAAGTTTACCCCTGTTTTACAGCTGAGGAACCTGAGGCTTGGAGAAGGTTGTGAATAAGTGATGGAATCAGTTTGGGGGGTCAGAATGGGCAGTCAGCATTTTTGTATGTAAAAAATGATTGTCTTGCCATAAAATATGAATTCTCACATGCACATGTATGTGCATGCATGCTCAGTTGTGACCGACTCTTTGTGAACCTATGGGTTGAAGCCCACCAGGATCTTCTGTCCCTGGAATTTTTCAGGCAAGAATACAGGAGTGGGTTGTCATTTCCTCCTGCAGAGGATCTTCCTGACGCAGGGAGCAAACCTGTGTCTCCTGCATTGGCAGGTGGATTCTTCACCACTGTACCACCTGGGAAGCCCATTTAATATGTTAATAGATTTCAATTTATTTCAATAGTTAATATATTTCAATATATTAATAATATTTCAATTGTTATTATGTATCAATAGTTACTAACCAGTGAGTGCTTGTGAAGTGCATGCTTAAAGAAAGATATGGGGGTTCTTTTATAAGGAACAGACCTGCTGGGAAGACCACCAGGCACAATGTTACTTCTGCTGCAGGGTTACCAGCCACACGGGCCACAGTCCTCATGAATCTTGGAGGAATGAAGCTGCAGTCCTCATACATGCAGCCTGTCGAGGAAAATCTATGGTTTGGTTACTGTCTTTTCATTGTCTTCATGTGTTTTTTGGGAAAGAAGTGCCCACTTGTTCTTTCATCATTCAACAAATATTTAATGAGTACCTGCTATGACCAATTACTGTGCTACAGCAAAATATCAGACATGGTCACTGTTTTTACTGAGCTTCATTACTATGTGACTATTCATGCCCATCCTAACATAAAGGTGTATATCTTATGTGTTGATAATTAGTCTAATCCGTATACTGAAGAAGTAATACAATGTGAGTTGGTTCAGCTGTTTGACTTTTAATGACATACACATATATATGAGTTCAAGGTTGATGTAAATTGCTCATTGAACCTACACTGACATTAATGTCCTGCTTTATGCAAATGGATACCATCATCTGTCCTGTGGACACAGCTGGATGAACACCAGTAGCTTCAGAGACAGAGAAGCTGGGAGAAAAGGGCACCAGCCCCATTTCACCTTGAAAGACTTCCAACTCCTCCTTTTGTTAGTCATGATCTTCGTAGACACTTTCCTAGTGCATTCCTACATCACTTTCCATATTAGCTGTTTTAAAAGTACATTTCTAAATGCACATGTTCATTTCTACAATGCTGAGGATGCTTTATATGTTTATATATATATCCTCAACTCCTCAACATAGTAACAAGATCCTTCCTCTTGCCCTACAAATTCTGGAGATGAAGAGACTCACCTGGGTTTATGTGGGAACTTCGGATCACAACTTAAAGCTGAATCTCCCGACTTGAAACAATCTGCTTCCGGTTTCTATACTATATAATTATAACGTACGGCTGAAATAGTATATAAGGATTTCTACAGAAGCACTGCTATTCTACCCACTACTCATACTGCCTTCTTTTTATCCCCAACAGGCAGGTATCTCCTCCCAAACCCGGCTGCGGGGCAAGCCTGGGCGACCTCTGCGGAGACGTCCAACCTCGTGCGCATGCGCAGCCAGGCCCTGGGCCAGTCGGCGCCCTCGCTCACCGCCAGCCTGGTGAGTGTCCTCGGGCTCAGTCTGCCGATGGTTAGGTTTGCTGCGTCTCACCACCGACGTGGGGACATCTACATTTATTGAGTTTATTGTACTAGACTTGAACTTAAAACTATATTTAATGTTAAGCACAAATTTGACACTGAAATTTTTTGTTTCAGTGCTGGGTTTTCCCAGATTCTCCCCTTCAACCTAAGTTGGAATATTTTTGTAAACTTAACTCTGTCTCAACTTTTCCCTCGAAGGAAATGAAAATGGTTCTAAGCTTTTTTAAAAAAAAAACTTCTTTGAAAGTGATTTCAAACTTACAGGAAAGTTGCACGAATAAGACAAATACACACAGCGCCAGCGGATCCTTTGCCTGGGCTTAAGTATTAACTCCTGCCTATTTATTGTGCTGTTTCTTTTCTCTCTCCGTGTATATGTATATAAACTCACATATAATGTTTTGAACTCTTTGAGAATAGGTAATATATATCATGGCCTTTTGTTATCGCAGGTAACTTCATTAAATGTATGCATGAAAGAAGTTTTTTATCTGCTCTGCCATCTGTATTTCATTTTTATCAATTGGCCCAATAATGTCCTCTATAGTATTTTCCCTCCTTCAGTAGAGGGTCCAGTCTGGGGTCATGTATTTAATTATCCTTTAATCTGGAAATTCTCCCCAGTGTTTCTTTGCCTTTTATGACGCTGACAGTTTTGAAGACTAAGTGACTTCCCCACCCCATTTTTTAAAAGAATATTCCTCATATGGCAATGTCTGGTATGTCTGATGTTTTCTTACAGTGAGCTTTGGGTTTTGCATTCCAGCCCAGAATGTGACATTGGTGATGTTGTGGCCTTTCAGGTCATGCCATGGGCAGGTGATGATATGTCCATCTGCCCATCATTATGATGGTAATTTTTTTCACCCAGACAAGGCATTGGCCGGTTTCTCCACATAGTTAGAACTTTTCTGTTACAGTCAATAAGCCTTTGGCAGGGAGACACTTTGAAGCCATCTAAGCATGTTTCTTCTTATCAAAAACTTCCTTTGGATTCCATATTCATTGGTGATTCTTGCCTGGATCCTTCTCTTCTAGAATCATTGAAAATGGTTATTATTTTCAGCTCCAGCACTCTCTCTACACCTACAGCTTGGCACATGGCATAAATATTTATGCATTTGTTAGCAGCATGGTCTCCTACATTCCTTTTTAAAAAAAAAAAGTAATATAGACTTTTATTTTTAACCACAATGCTTATGAGAATTTTGTTTTCCTGTGGGGCCATTACTTTTCAACTTTAACCTTTGGCACAGCCTAGAGGTCTATACAGATTGCTTTTGTATTGGTGGTGGGGTTCTATGGTATAGGAATAGATTTTGAAATATCCTTTACTGATGGTGATGCAAATGATATGTCAGTGCCTTATAATTTTATACACTGATAATAAATTATGTGAGATATTTGGAAATCATTCAGTAATGTAGAGAGATCTGATTTAGGTCTAACCTCTAATCCTGCTTTTGTCGTTAGGTAGCTATATACATTTAAGCATGTTGCTTAGTTTCTTAGATTTTATTAGCTCTTCAGCAAACTGCAAGATGAAACAACCTATTAAACAGTCTCTGGAATTCAGCGTTGAAATTCACTGTTTCTAGTTTCAGAATCATAAAGATTCGGACTATACTGGATAGTTATCCCTGAAAAGTTTCTTTGAGGATATTTTATGACTTCAAAATTGACTATGGTCTTTAAATCAAAATGTATCTTTTACTTCTCAGGAAAATTTGGGGGCTTCTTTTTAAAGGTTCAGTTAAATGATGCATTTTAGCATTTTCCCCCATCCCATCCCTGAGTTCAAAGTTACTTTTCCTTCTTGAGAAATTTTATTAAAAGCTTATTTTACTGTAAGCATTTACTTTTTAAGGAAATAAGAAAATTTCTCACAATCAGTGATTTTTTTTTTTTTT
>SJYT01007341.1:45055-135717 GCA_006410635.1 Cephalophus harveyi | reverse complement strand
GGGTGTTAGTTCTAAAAGGTCTTGTAGGTCTTCATAGAACCGTTCAACTTCATCTTCTTCAGTGTTACTGGTTGGGGCATAGACTTGGATTACCGTGATATTGAACGAACAGAGATTGGAAACGAACAGAGATTGGAAATGAACAGAGATCATTCTGTCGTTTTTTAGATTGCATCCAAGTACTGCATTTCGGACTCTCTTGTTGACCATCATGGTTATTCCATTTCTTCTGAGGGAGTCCTGCCTGCAGTAGTAGATATAATGGTCATCTGAGTTAAATTCATCCATTCCAGTCCATTTTAGTTCGCTGATTCCTAGAATGTCGACGTTCACTCTTGCCATCTCCTGTTTGACCACTTCCAATTTGCCTTGATTCATGGACCTGACATTCCAGGTTCCTATGCAATATTGCTCTTTACAGCATTGGACCTTGCTTCTATCACCAGTCACATCCACAGCTGGGTATTGTTTTTGCTTTGACTCCATCCCTTCATTCTTTCTGGAGTTATTTCTCCACTGATCTCCAGTAACGTGTTGGACACCTACTCACCTGGGGAGTTCTCTTTCAGTATCCTATCATTTTGCCTTTTCATACTGTTCATGGGGTTCTCAAGGCAAGAATACTGAAAGAGATCCATATTTGCCAAAGAAATCTGAGGGGTGGGGGGAAACAGGAGATAAAACTCTCCAAGACATCAAACAATACTACAAAGCTACAGTTATCAAAACAGTGTGGCACTGGTACAAAATCAGGCCTATGAATCAATGGAACAGAATAGGCAGCCCAGAAATAAACCTGCACACCTGTCGTCAATTATCTATGACAAAGGAGGCAATAATATACAGTGAGAAAAAGATGATCTCTTCAACAAAGGATGATGGGGAAGTTAGACAGCCACATTAAATCAATGCAGTTAGAACATACTTCACACCATGCACAAAAATAAACTTAAAATGGGTTAAAGACTTAAGCATAAGACATGACACCATAAAGGCCTAGAAGAGTGCATAGGCAAACATTCTCTGGTATAAATCATACCCGTGTTTTCTTAGGTCAGCCTCCCAAGGCAATAGAAATAAAAACAAAACTAGCAAATGTTACCTAATCAAGCTTACACTGCAATGAGACCAAAACCAGTCAATCCTAAAGGAAACCAACCCTGAATATTCACTGGAAGGACTAATGCTGAAGATGAAGCTCCAACACTTTGGCCACCTGATATGAAGAGCTAACTCACTGTAAAAGACCCTGATGCTGGGAAGCATTGAGGACAGGAGGAGAAGGGGGTGACAGAGGATGAGATGGTTAGATAGCATCATTGATGATGAATTTGACTATTCATTGAACATGAATTTGAGCAAACTCTGGGAAACAGTGAAGGACAGGGAAGCCTGGCATGTTGCAGTCCACGGGGTTGCAAAGAGTTGGACATGACCTAGCGACTGAACAACATCAGCAAAGACCATCATACTAAGTGAAGTAAGTCAGACAGAGAAAGACAGATGCCATATGATATCACCTGTATGTGTAATCTAAAATATGGCACAAGTGAACCTATCTACAAAACAGAAACAGACTCACAGACACAGAGAACAGACTCATGGTTGCTAAGGAGGCCGGGAGAGGAATAAACTGGGAGTTTGGTGTTGATAGAGGCAAACCATTAATTTAGAATGGATAAACAACCAGGTCCTACTGTGGCTAGCACAGGGAACTGTATTCAATACCCCATGATAAACCATAATGGAAACCAATATAAAAAAGAATGTATGTGTGTATATAACTGAGTCATTTTGCTGCACAGCAGAGATTGACACAGCATTGTAAATCAACTATACTTCAATCGAAAAAAGAAAGAATGCGTTCTGGGTAACAGACAGCATTTTTACAAATCTCTGAAAAGACAAAAAAGCTCTAGCTTCAGTTTTGGTAATCCTGACCTCAAAGTAGGACTGATTGTCATTCTCAGCCCTGGTGCTCCTGCACTTTGGCTTCTTTAGATCCCTAACGTCTGTTTCTTCTTTCTTTTACCTGTGTTCTTTCCTTTTTAATATATTAACAAAATATTTCTTTAATAGGAAATTTTTAGTATGTATATAAAATTTAATATGTATAGAAAATTTTTGGTATGTATATTGCTTCTTCTAGAACTCCTGTGAAGAGTTCTTCATTACATGAAACCAATTTGTTTTCCTTTCATTATAGATGCCTCCTGCTTAACTTATATAGGTGCTAAGTTAAGTAGGTTTCTTTCCTAGTTTAAGTGTAACTCATTTGCTTTTTTTTTTTTTTTTCTTTTTTTGCTCCTATACACGAGCAGTGGTGTTTTAGTCTGTAAATAGTATGAACCAGTCATATCATTTTGTCTCCCTTTGTACATAGCTCTGATCAAAAAACCATTAAGAAACTTCTACACTTTCCCCATTTGCTGGAACATCCATCCTCCTGAGAGATTCACCTGATGGAGGGTCAGGGGGTTTCCCATCTTCAAGTGCTTCTAAATTTTGGCTAGATAACCAGGGCAGGCATGAACCACCTGTAATTCCCCAAAGGGTATTAGATTCCTCATCTCATGCCCTTCCTTGCTCTAGAAAGAAAACACCTCTCTATGCACCCCCCTTCTTTCTGCCAGGGCAATACCTGTCTGTACCTTAGCATATGCACTTCCTCTTCCAGGAAACCTTCCCTGATGTCTCTCCACATCCTCACATTAATTCTCCTTTGAATTGTGCATGTCCAAACCAAAGCATTTATCACATGAAACTGTAAGGGTCTCTCTGCTTGCCTTCCCCCACTCCCCTCCTCATCTCCAAATGGTCTGATTGCCTAAAGAGCCCAGGAAAATGACCTATAGCTGATAAAGATGTGAGCCTAAAATATTTCATTTGATGGGCTATTAAAAATGACACTAGGTAAAATATGGGTTTATATTAGATTTTGCCCATAGGACCTCTCTACATTTTAATTGACCTTTGAGAGCCTTGCTTCTGAAAATAAATCCTGAAACTGGAGAATTTTATGGATGCAATAGACCTTGGGTCAGCCCTTTCCCCTTGCCCAGAGAGACTGTGCACTTCGGTGGCCTTTATCTAAGTTGTGATCAGTTTTTACAAGCACTTGATTTAGAACTTAATTACTGTAGGCAGTTTACAGTCATGTTTAAGAGCGTGGACTTCAGAAGCCAGGCCGCCTGGGTTGGCATCTGGACTATACCACCTTGACCATGGAATGCAACTTTTCTGTGCCTCTGAAAAAGAGGAATATTAGTGGTACCTATCTTATGTGGTTGCTGCTAGAATCAAGTGAGATGGTATATGTTAAAGTCCTTGGAACACACAGGAACAGAGTAACAGTATTAACTGTTGTTGCCATCTTGTCCAAGAGTAGAAAACTGATGTGTTCATTTAAACCAGGAAATTTGAGTTTTATTGAGTACATGATCTACAGTTTATGGTTGAAGGAATTGATGAAGCTGGACTGATAAAGATAAGTTTCTCTGTTTTCAGATAACTGCAGGTCGACTATGTTTTATGCAGGATAATTTGAAAGGCATGAAGCTTGTTTGAAATGTAAAGTTGTAGGGAAAGGAGAATGTGGTGTTTTCAGCATGAAGTACTCTTTTAGGAATGATGTCACTAAACAATTAAATAATAATTTGAAAAAGGCATCCGGAAAAAGAAACCCCAAGTACTTTCCTTTCATTCTTCTCATTGGATTATGCAAAAGGTTCATGAGTCGTCTTTTTATGTCAGGTATACAATTTGCGTCCTTTTGGGTTGACAGTTGGTGTCCCGGGTAGCACAGTGCCTGTATGTTTAGACCTTTAGGATACTAACATCTGCTTTACAGAAAAATATGACTAATGTTGCAATCATTTATTTGCCATTGCCAAATTTTGCGAATGCTTGTCATGTGTAACAAAGTCAGAGGAGGCCTGCTGGGCCTCTACTATTTTTTGCTGGCTCACACCATCAATAAAACATTTTGAGTATGCGTGACTATGTGTGACTATGTGTGACTATGTTTTAAAATGATTTACACATAGGTAGAAGAGGTACTAAAAAATATTTTAACAGACCTGTGAGTCTCCACTAGGAAACCATTAGAAACCATTAGACTGTAGGGTTTCAGCAGGGGCCTGGAGGCAGCTCCCTTTGTCAGGTGTTAATCATGTAGCTGCCACATCATGGAGAGGTCCAGGGGGTCCTGGGGTAGGTGATGGGAGAGGTGGAATGTACTTGGAGTGCTTGAGGCAATGGCTATTTGGTACCCTGTAAGGAAGTATTTTAGCCACCAGCCCTGGTGCATATCAGCTGAGTGTCAGCCTGAATGCCAACTTATGGACTAAAACCGACGAAAAAGAGACAGAAAACAAACTGGTATTCTATTTTTTTTCCTTGATTATACTGTGCTCCCCCTAAGGTGCCCATATTCCAGTTTGTAGATCCTTGGAATAAGCTACAAGGTCTGCCCTCTAAGCCTGCCAGGGTAGCGCTTTATTGATTAAAGAGTTTTGAGTATTCATTGAGGTTGCCTTTTCTTTTTTGGAAAGGTTTTTTACATTTCACTTATAAATGAAAGGAGTAGCAGTTCTTTGTGACACATGTCATTAACTGCTACTAAATTGACACAAATGTTAACAGTTATTGTGTGAACTGCTTCAAAGCTAATTATGTTAATTAGAATGTTACATACCAGTAATTGTATGTATTCAAATATTATACAATCACTTTTTGTGTTTTCTCCTCCAGATGTAACACATTCGTTTATTTGTTGCTTGAAAAGCTGCAGAATTATAGCTAAGATAACAAATAATTGCCAGCAAATAAAATTAATTCTTTAGAAATATGCTTTAATTGGTTAGCTGTGTAAAAGACAGAAACAAATGTTAGCATGTGACTCCTATAAATTAGAAACATTGCTTATGAAATCCTTACTTTGGGGGCTTTTCATTTAAATAAGCCTTCTTATTGCAATTAATATTATAGTTTGGTTTATGATCCTTAAAAATATATTCCCTTTCAGCACTTCTTGGAGTTCTAATTTAGCTTTCTTATACATGTTGGATGATTTGCAATTTAGATTTTAATTTGATTTTCATCCTTTGAAATGCCATGTTTTTTTGGTATTTCATTTTTATTTAAAGCATGATTCCCTCTGTATTCATGGAAGTTAGGCATAAACAAACTCCTAGAAATATCAAGCTTTTAAGTGAGCTGAGAGCATAAAACATTTTAATAGGAATTTCAATAGGAGTAACTAAATAAGTTTTTGAGAGCCCAACCAGAGAATTATGGCTCATCACAAACAAACTTTATGGGACATGATGTTCCTAATTTTCCCTCTGTTATAGTTCTTTAAAAATAGCATTTCTATTAATTAATTTTAAATCCCAACAACTTCTTATATATGTAGAGTGCTAAATATACGCCTCTGCCTGATGATTTGGGGGCCATAACTACTTGAAGACAGAGTTTTGTTCTCCGTAGTTTCTTTTAGAGTTTTTTTTGAGTTGTTTGTTTGTTTGTTTCCCAGTTGAGAGTGAGTGCCTGTCTTTTCATTTGAGTGTGTGTGTGTTTTCCCCCCAACTGTGACCCACATAAATCAGCCCACGTCTTTCAGTGCCATGGCCTTAATTCTCTAGGACTTGCAATATACCTTTCTCAATTAAGTGGACTCATGGTCTGGCTCCAGTGTGATGTGCTCAGAAGGGCAAAGCATTTTTCCTATCCCCTCTTCACCACGATCACTGCCTAATTCTGCTGGCAGCTGCTGTGTGCTGCCTATTTTTCTGCCAAGAATTTTGTTCAGTATTTGTGGGGCTCCCATCCAATGGCACCCCACTCCAGTACTCTTGCCTGGAAAATCCAATGGACGGAGAAGCCTGGTGGGCTGCAGTCCATGGGGTCGCTAAGAGTCAGACACGACTGAGCAGCTTCACTTTGACTTTTCACTTTCATGCATTGGAGAAGGAAATGGCAACCCATTCCAGTGTTCTTGCCTGGAGAATCCCAGGGACGGGGGAGCCTGGTGGACTGCCGTCTGTGGGGTCACACAGAGTCAGACATGACGGAAGCGACTTAGCAGCAGCAGCATACTTAGCACACGGGCCCTTTGTCTTGCTTTATTTGCAAACTGTTCTAAACATAGCAGATGATGAAAAGGACTGGTGTGTTTGGGTTTGGGAAACTTAGGAATGAATTATTCTAGTACTGACATTTCATGGCTAAGGAAATTTGAACCTTGTTGAGGTTGTAGAATGGGAATGGTTAATGCTGACATCATTGTCATTAAGTTAAAGAACATAACACATATCAGAGGTGACTGCTAAGTATTAGGCATTCTTTGTGTGTTTCTCTCTTTCTGAACTCTCAGTCCTGGAATTGACCAATTTGGTTATTCCATGCCAATATCATACTTTATTAATTATTATAACTTATTGTAATATGTCTTACTAATAACTGGACAAGAGAACTCCTGTATGTCATTGTTGTTCATTGATTGTTGGCTATTTGGGGCTTGTTTATCTTTTCTGTAAAATCACTTGTGACATTCTGAAAGCCAATTGAGATTTTAATCAGAATTATGTTAAATCTAGAGATGTGTTTGGGAAATTGACATTTTTATGAGCTTTTACTATTCTAGTCCACAGTACATTGCTCCATTTACTTAGGACTTTGTTAATGTTTTAAATAACTTTTTATTATTTTTTCCATATATCCTTTTTAAATTTATTCTTAATTAACATGTGTCCTATTTGCTAATGTATGGAAATTGAATTAGGTTTTGTATATTTTAAAATTCATCAGCCAGGTTAATTCTTACTGATTCTTTCTCTTTAGATTTGAGGGATGGGAATTTTTGTAGACAATATAGACAGTGATGATCTTCAAATAAATGCAGCTTTATTTCTTCCTTTTCCAATCTTTTAAACTTTTCTTTTAAAAAATCTTTACTTACCGTGGCTTCTAGGATTATGCTGAATAGAAATGATGATACCATGCATTCATATTGTCCTTAAACATGGGGAGAAAATCTTGAACATTTCATATTAAATATAATGAATACTCTGAGTTGTTTTTTTTTTTTGAAGGGGGAGCTCTACATCAGGTGAAAATTTTCTTTTTACATTTTTATAGAAAAATCCTTGTTCTGTATTTGGTGTTGGTTTTTTATTATTTACAAATTGTATTGAGTATAGTTGATTTACAGTGTTGTGTTAGTTTCAGGTGTACAGCAAGGTATATCAGTTTTGTATTTATATACATTCCCACTCTTATTTTTTAATTCTTTTCCCACACAGGTCATTACAGAGTAATGAGCAGAGTTCCCTGTGCTATGCAGTAGGTCCTTGTTTAATTGCTTAGTTGTGTCCAGCTCTTCGCGACCCTATAGACTGTAGCCCTCTAGGCTCCTCTGTCCATGGGATTTACCAGGCAAGAATACTGGAGTGGGTTGCCATTTCCTTCTCTAGAGCAGTAGGTCCTTATTAGTTATCTATTTTATATGTAATTGTGTATATATGTCAATCCCAGTCTCCAAGTTTATCCCTCCCCCTCTTATCCCCTGGTAACCATGAGTTTGATTTCTACAACCATGACTATACTTCTGTGTTGTAAGTTTGACGGCACCCTTTTTTTAGTCACATATGGGCAATATCGTATGATATTTGTCTTTCTGTGTTTGACTTACTTTGCTTAGTAGGACAGTCTCTAGGTCCATTCCATGTTGCTGCAAATGACATTATTTTTTTTCTTTCTTATGGCTGAGTAAGATTCCATTGTATATATGTGCCGCATCTTGCTTATCTGTTCCTCTGTGGATGGACATTTAGGGTGCTTCCTTGACTTGGCTGTTGTAAACAGTGCTGCAGTGAACACTGGGCTGCACGCATCTTTTGAATCATGGTTTTCTCTGGGTATATGCCCAGGAGTAGATTGCTGGGCCATACGGTGGTTCTATGTTTAGCTTTTTAAGGAGTTTCCGTACTCTTCTCTGTAATGGCTATACCAAGTTACATTCCCACCAACAGTGTAGGAGGGTTCCCTTTTCTCCACACCCTCTTCAGCATTTTTGGTTTGTAGATTTTTTGATGGTGGACATACTGACCAGTGTGAAGTGATACCTCTTTGTAGTTTTGGTTTTCATTTCTTTTGTAATTAGTGATGTTGAGCATGTTTTCATGTGCTTTTTGGCCATCTGTATGTCTTCTTTAGATCTTCCACCCATTTTTTTTGGATTGGCTTATTTTTTTAATATTGAGCTACATGAACTATATCTGTATTTTGGAGATTAATCCCTCGTCAGTTGCTTCATTTGCAAGTGTTTTTTTTTTTTTTTCCATTCTGAGGGTTGTCTTTTTGTTTTGCTTAGGGGCTCCTTTGCTGTGCAAAAGCTTTTCAGTTTAATTAGATCCCATTTGTTTGTTTTTTTGTTTGTTTTTTGTTTTCGTTACTCTAAGAGGTGGATCAAAAAAGATCATGCTGTAATTTATGTCAAAGAATGTTCTGCCTGTGTTTTCCTTCAAGAATTTTTATAGTGGCTGGCCTTATACTTAGGTCTTTAATCCATTTTGAGTTTATTTTTGTGCATGGTATTAGGGAGTGTTCATTCTTTGACATATATCTGTCCAGTTTTCCCAGCTTTTTGGTGGTGCTTTTTGATGTTACATTTTTTTGGAACAGATACATTGTCACAGCAAATAGCATGAAAAAAAATACATTCTTGCATCCAGCTTACTAGCATTTTTGTTAGAATTTTACCTTCTGTGTTTATAAATGGTAGTAGCTTAGAGTTTCCCTCTTCTGTATGGCCTTTGTTAAATTATGGTAGTTCAGCAAAATGAATAGGAATGGTCAGTCATCCCTATACTACTTCTATAATACTATGTGGTAAAGCAGAGTTCCTCACCGCAGTCTTCAGTAGTATTTGTCTCTTGCTGTGTATCTGCGGGTTGGCTTGGGGTGGCTGCCTTGGGGCATGGATCTGTGAATTGGCTTGGCTTCCATCCAGACTGGAGGTCTGAGTTCTGTACTCTCTGTACCTTACTCTGGGGTCCAGGGTGAAGAGCAGCACTTACCTGGGGTGTGGTTGTCCGATGGTGGAGATTGGAAAATCCTATAAGGGGAAGCAGGAAGACTGACTTATTTCTTAAGGGCCAGGCTTGGAACTGAGCCAGCATCACTTCTGCCCACTGGTGAAAACTGGATGGTTAAATCCAGCATCAGGGACGTAGGGAGTGTGAAGGAAGGAGTATTTGCTAAACAGTGATTTCACCACCACAGGGAAAGCTCCTTCCTTTTCTCATCTCTGCAAGAGTATCTGTAAGAATGGATGGATTTCCTTCTTGGCTCTTCTGAGTTTTGCCTATAAAGTCATCTGCATCTGATAATTTATTTGTGGGGACATTCTTGACATAATTGTTTAATGTTTACCAGAATATTCAGATTATTTATTTCTTCTTGAGTCGGTTTGGTATGTTGTAATTTTGCATGAATTTGTTTACTAATCTAAATTTGAAAATGATGTTCAATCTGTGTGGCATCTGCAGCTTTGACTCCTTTCCTGTTCTTAATGTTTTTTATTAGTTGTGTCTTCTCCTCCTTATTCTTTATTTTTTTGCTTAATTTGGACAGATGCTTGCCTATTAATTTTGAGTGGCTCCTGGATTTTACGGGTTAGTTTTTAATATTTAAACCTCTAATCTACTTGGAGCTTACTTTTGTTAAGGAGTAAAAGAACAGTTCAGCTTATTATTCTTTTTTTCTAAGTGACTAGACTGTTATTCCAACACTTTACTAAACAGCTTCTCCTTCCTACAATATCTAGTACCACTTTAAGCATATACTAAATTCTCAAGTGTATTTTGGGTCTATTCCTTGACTCTGTTTTGTTCCTTTGGTTTGTCTTTCTGTATTTATAGTATATATAATCTAATTTCTATAGTTTCGTGCTGTTTTTAACATCCAGTGTGGCTGGAAGGGGAACCTCATAACTTTTGAAGTTAAATATATCTTCAGTTACATTTAAAAGACTGCCTCTCACTTTCACATTTTTCTATCTGTGAGAAATAACTTCTTCACTTTATTTGAAAACTAGTGAGGGGAAGAAAAAATCATCCCACGTGAAGTTATTAAACATCTGCGACTTGTATGCAATCACAGGCGTTTCGGATTGTCATTTCTTCTTTTGTCAGGGTTCCATGTTCAGCCTCCTGGGCTGTGCGCTGCTCAATGTCAGGGCACCTCTCAGCCCGCCTTTAATGTGGGTTGTTCTCCTGGAGTTGTGTAACACTTAACCCTGGACCTCTCTGCCCTCTGGAGTGGACTCACTGATTCCTGCCACCACTAGCCTGAGAACCTGGAGCTTGCTGATAGTGGGTCTCCAAGGGCTGGGGATAGGAGGTTTCAGAGATGGGGGGTTGGCAGTGTCAGATCCGGGACCCCCTCTCCATGTGGAAATTAGCCTCCTTAGTCTCAGGGGCTACTTTGTTCATGAGAGGAGTGACCAGGCTTCCTTATTACTTGCAGCGTGAAAGCATAAATGTCACCAACCGCCACGCTAGCTCTTGAGATGTCCTCTGCTGTAGAAACTTTTTTGATCGCGGTGTCAGAGGAGCCCACAAAGAAGTGAAGCGTTAAGGACTCTAGCGGTTTGCTGGCATGAGCTGGTTCCCTGTTCGGCCTGTATTCTGAGTTATTCAGAACATCCTCCACCTCCTGTGCTGATGAAAAGGATGTGCTCACAAGGAGATGGGCACTGACAGCACTCAAGGAGTGATCTTCTTCACCCATCAAGCCCCACAGCCCTCGGAACCCTTGTCCTGTCGGAGCAGGGAGAAGCTTGAACAGGACCGAATGGTCCCCACTCGTCTGGCGTTTTAAGCAAATCTGAATTCGGTGTGAAATTAACTAGATGCCACTGAATTGTTTGTGGCAGCAGTTCTCACCGAAGTCCTAAGCTTATAACCTGTCCCACACGGCTGAAGGATGCGTCAAACTCTCCTCTGAATTGCAACCATCCTCTGAACCTGTCAGCGCAGAAAGCACTTCATTAAGAGGGAAAGATTGGGAATCTGCCACCAGGACAAACACAACCACATCTTTGATTTGCATAAAACTTTATTTAGCTTTCTATCTCAGGAATCTTGGACCCAGTCAATCATTTAGGAAATTTGGGATTTGATAAATTCTGTTTTATTTCATTTTAAGAAGTAAAGTTATGTTTTCATCGTAAGCGGGTAGGTTCCCATAGGAATTTTAGAAAATGTTCTTAGAAGGTTGGGACAGAAATCATGTATAACATACAACCAATCTTAACATCGTTTCTCTAAGTGTAGACTTTCCTTTTTGTGCATCCCCGTAATTTATGACAGCGCACATGTATTTCTCATCGCTCACATCTTGTTTCTTTCCCAGAAGCCAGTCTTGAGCTGATTACCTGTTAGATTTTAAGGTCTCCCCCTGGCTTTCCTTCTGTTCCTTCCCCTTACCTGTAGATCATAGCTCTGGCAGTGGAACTCTAAAGGTTTCTGTGTCTCAGGAGGTGCCAGCCCTTTGTCCCGGGTGCCACGTCTGATGCATCTTTTATTCAGGTGATCCCGTCTCTCTAATTCTTCTAATCCCTTATGCCCACTTGCCCCGTCACAGGAGTTTCCATTTTGACTCTCGTGAGAATTGTGGAGCTGAAGCGGCTGTGTCTGGCTGGGCATTTCCTCCTTGCCCACCCTCTCCTCACACGAGCAGAGGACCTGTCCCTGGGCAAGTACATCCCTCGGACAGCCGCTTCCTTNTCTCTCTAATTCTTCTAATCCCTTGTGCCCACTTGCCCCGTCACAGGAGTTTCCATTTTGACTCTCGTGAGAATTGTGGAGCTGAAGCGGCTGTGTCTGGCTGGGCATTTCCTCCTTGCCCACCCTCTCCTCACACGAGCAGAGGACCTGTCCCTGGGCAAGTACATCCCTCGGACAGCCGCTTCCTTGACTGTGAGCTCCTCCACTCCCAGCACCCTCCACTCTTTTGTGTTGGCTGCGTGGCATCAAAGCCAATATCCTTAACTGCCTCTAGATGGCAGCATTTCCCTCCCTCTGCCTTGAGGCTAGACTCGCACAGAACTGTTGACGGGAGCCCCAAGGGTGATGTTTGGTGCGTCACCCTGGTCTTTACAGCCCTGCCTCCCCTTGCCCTTTCTTCTGTGTCAAGTGCATTTTGAACTGCAGACAGTCATGAAGTGGGAGCATCAGATACATCCTTACTCTGGTCTCATCAACTGTCTCCACCTTGCTAAGCCAAAGACAGGAATCCAATTACTCAGCCGTGTTTTGTCCAGTAATTTTGTTGTGAGGAGCATTGCTTCGAAATGTAGCCTGGGGTTTTCTGTTAGTAATTTTTCCAAGGAGGGCTCAGAAGAGCTGGTGGGTACTGCTGCTGGCATGACACAGGAACTGAAACGCTAGACGCTGGGCCCTGTTCTCCTAGTTCTTGGCAGATCCTCTGGCTTGCGAAGCTCAGTTTGTTTTTGAGCAACTTAGTGTAACGTAATGTTGAATATACAGCCCCAAATCAAATGAATTATGTTTCCTGGTACAGAATACTTTAAAGAGGAAGATAATGCCGAGTTGAAATCAAATTCAGGAGTGTTCAGCTATTTTAAAAAATATGTATCGTGTAGGAATGTTTGGCTGGTTGTAATTTTTTTCACTCACCTGTCTCTCCTATGAGCTTTGGACTCTCAGAAGCCTGTGTCTTTGTGTCCCCCGTTGTCCTAGGTCAGGGCAGGCACACAAGTTGCCCTGGGATCCTCACTTAGACTAATAGCATTATCTCTGCCCTACATTCAGTTGTGGTACCTGAGACCATAGCATAACCCATTTATCTCAGAATATTTAACCATGCATTCTCTCTGCCAGAGCGTCTCTGTTCCGGTGGAACTGCATTCAGTTGATGTAAACAAAATATCAAACACCTCAGCGAGCACTTACTTTGTGTTAAATGTGGAACCTGTGTCCCGGGTCAGCCTTTTCTCTGCTGCTTAAAATTCAGCCCAGGCAAAAGAGACGAGCCCAGGGTCTTAAAGCTGCGTTTCTGTACTTTATTGGGAAATGTTGAAGACATCCTCCTCTTCTGAGGAAAGTTTTAAACAACACCCAGAATTTCCCCAGGGTTAGGAGAGAACATTCCTAACTCCAGGCCCTCCAGACACTGCTTGTGCACCAGCTAATGCCCCTCTGGCCTGTGCTTTTCTTTGCTGGGACCTTTCTCCAGAGTTTGAGTGCTTCTTCTGCCCCACAGAATGTGCCATTTGGACGAATATCACTGGACTCAGAGGAAAAGCGTATGAACGCGTCTGGGAGAGAATTTACAAGAGGCTGGCTCTTGAGGCATTTCGTAGCGATCACTAATGGGAACTGCTGTTGCACATGTCACTTTTCTCATAAACAAATAGGGAGCCCTAAGTCCCCAATAAACAAATAGGAAAGCCTTACGGTCACTCATGACATCAGTACAGATTCACAGCTGTTGGTTATGCTGGGCTATTGATCAGCAGCCACCTCACAGTGTCCTCATTTGGGGGATAATCTGCCTTGCAGGAGGGAAGAGAGCTCATTCCATTTTATTGATAAAATCCTTCCTTCGGTGCCCTGATTGACATTTTAATGGTAACCTTTTGTTAACACAAGAATGCATGAAAAAGAGAAATAACCCAGTGTGTTGCTATCCATGTTGACATTTTTATAAAACTAATATATATACGATATTAAAATGATATAAAAAATTCACTTCTCCTTCTTGTCCTTTTCCCCAAAAGCAACCCATTGATAATTGTTGCTTGTTATTTGTTGCAGAAAGAAAAAATTATGTGTATATCTCTATAAATAAAGCAATTAAAATACTATATAGACTGTTGGAGCCTTGCTTTTTGTTTTATTCATGATATGAAGATCTCTCATATTAGCGCATACAACTCTACTGTGTCCCTTTTAATGGTGACATGGTATTTCATCACACGGCTACATCATCGTATAAATTACCCGAGCAGTCCCTTGGTCAACTCTCAAACCAGTTGAAAAGCCCTCCAGCTCTGACCTATATGACATCTGCTGTGTGAATGCTTGCCCACAGTTCTTTTTAGTTGTAGGATGATTTGTAGTTGTTGGTGAGGTAAGTTTTCTCCCAGCGTTTAATCAGAGTGGCATGGAGTGTATCACGTCGTATAGAAGAAATGACTTGGAAGTTTATTTACTATTATTATTGTTTATTTCTACAAACAGTAGTTTTTCTTCCTTGCCTGCAGGCCATTTTGGCAGAGATATGCTCCGCTCCATGAGATCATTCAGGCTAACAGATGTTCTGGATCTTTGTGTCCTTTCCAAGACCACCTTGGGTGTTGACCCCCAGACGTGCTTAGTCACTCAGTCGTGTCCGACTCGTTGCGACCCCACAGACTGTAGCCTGCCAGGCTCCTCTCTCCATGGGATTCTCCAGGCGGGAATACTAGAGTGGGTTGCCATGCCCTCCTCCAGGGGATCTTCCCAACCCAGGGATCAAAGCCAGGTTTCCTTCATTGCAGACAGGTTCTTTACCATCTGAGCCACCAGGGAAGCCTGTTGACACCCAGATTGTAAATAATATAAGGGCAGGAATTGTATGGGAAGTGTTCATGGACAAATCTTCTTTTTGAAGAATATTTTTTTAGCTGCCTTAGGCCTTAGTTGTGTCATGCAGTCTCTGCTGCATCGTGCAGGGTCTTTCGTCGCCGCACGTGGACTCTCTAGTTGTGGCGCATGGGCTCAGTAGTTGCAGTACACGGGCTTAGTTGCTCCAGTACATGTGGGATCTTAGTTCCCAAACCGGGAATCAAACCTGCATCCCCTACATTGCAAGGTAGATTCTTAACCACTGGACCACCAGGGAAGTCCCTTCATGGACAGATCTGAAAGAATGGCACCCATCTACACCATCATCCATTGTCTGGAGCTTGGTCTTAGGGCCACCCCCAAGTGCATGAGAGGCTGGGAGATATATTGTAGCTTTGTACCCAGGAACAAAAGGAAATAGTTTGAACAAGAAAATAGCCAGTTAACATTGCCAGAACCTTCTGAATGGGATGATATACCTAAGCATCAGTTATCACCACCAATGGTGTGTCTGGCTACCTGTCTTCTCCCTTGAAGTTCCTGGTATTGAGTCTTCTTGTGGGCTGAATTGCTTCAGTCGTGTCCGACTCTGTGCGACCCTACGGACTGGAGCCCTCTAGGCTCCTCCGCCCATGGGATTCTCCAGGCAAGAATGCTGGAGTGGGTTGTCATGCCCTCCTCCAGGTATTGCATCTACTGGCCAGTGAATTCAGAAGAAGTGTTTTCCCCTCTGCAATGCTTTCTGCCATTCACCCTTGAGGCCTGCACAGTTCTTTGATGACCATGAATGTATTTCTGGCTGTGTGCCAAGATCTTAATTTTAAGATGTGTAACTGAACTTGAAGAGAAGTAGCAAAATGGGATGGAAAGGTCTTTGCCGAGTGCCCGGAAAAACTTTACCGTGAAAGCAGAAGTTATGGGGATGTTGCTGTTTCTCTGCAGAACAGCCTTGTGTCCATTCCCTCGGTCCTTAGAGTGTCTTTTCCTGATAAACATCACCGGGAGCTTCTTCAGTGATGCTTTTCTGGAATAGAGGTGGACTAAACAGGGCTTCCCTGGTGGCTCAGGAGCAAAGAATCCGCCTGCAATGCAAGAGCTGCAGGAAACTCGGGCTCCATCCCTGGGTTGGGAAGATCCCCTGGAGGAGAGCATGGCAACCCACTCCAGTACTCTTGCCTGCAGAATCCCATGGACAGAGCAGCCTGGCGGGCTACAGCCGTGGGGTCGCAATGAGTCGGACATGACTGAAGTGACTGAGCACGCTTGTGTGCAGGTGCAGGACTGGGCAGAGGTGGCTCACATTGGTTTCTCTCTTCCCCACCCCGGGCTCCTTGCCAGGTGGTCCTTGAATGCTCGGAGAGAGGGGGCGGGGATGTTCTGCTGTCCCTTGCCTCTGCTGCTGAGGGTTCCCAGCTCAGCTGCGCCAGAGTCAGTGGTTTATGGCCGCACACAGCTTAATCATATATTTCTCTGTATCAGCACTTATTTTTTGTTTTTAATGATATCATTTTAGGATGAGAGTGAAAGAAAAAAAAAAAATGTTCTTGGTATATGGGTCGTGTTTTCAAACTAAAAAATGACTTAAATCACAGACTCATCTAAACATGTTTGAGCTTTAACTGAAGATGTGATTCAGAAAATGTTCAAAATTGGTGCTTTGTCCTTCTGTACCCCTCTCCTTTGTCATTTTTTCTTGTGTTTATTCAAGTAAGGTGGGTGCATGTCAGAGCTTGGGAAAAAGCCTCAGCATATTTCTGACGTCTTCATAGAACATACAGG
This sequence comes from Cephalophus harveyi, assembly GCA_006410635.1. Taxonomy (NCBI): domain Eukaryota; kingdom Metazoa; phylum Chordata; class Mammalia; order Artiodactyla; family Bovidae; genus Cephalophus; species Cephalophus harveyi. Next base: position 119,302 of record SJYT01007341.1, on the reverse strand, counting down.
ACTTTCTGAGTTGGTTAACGTTTGTTACCTTAAGCATCTTACTAGTCAGTCATGTCAGGAAAGGATAATCTGGTCAGCATCTTGATTTAGTTACATATTTAGTCCTGTTTGATTCCTGGGTTGGGAAGATCCCCTGGAGAAGGAAATGGCAATCCACTGCAGTATTCTTGCCTGGAGAGTTCCACTGGACAGAGAAGCCTGGCAGGCTACCGTCCGTAGGGCTGCGAAGAGTCAGACACAACTGAGCCGCTTTTTCACTTTGGTCCTAGCACAGTAGTTTGTAAAGGAGGCAAATGGTTATGTTAAAAGGAATAGAAAGACCTGTTTTGTTCCTCTCGACTGATGAAGGCATTGCATACTGCTTAAATAATGATGCCTGTCAGGTTTTTGGACACTCTTCTAAGAAAGGAGAAAAGATATTAAAAAGATAGCTGCGAATGCAACAGGGACTGACAGGAAACCGGGTGACTTTAGAGATCGATACTGTAATTGTGTACATGAGCTGTAATCTATCAAAGCTGCTCAAAGTATTTTATGAAGGCGTTCAGGGGTGCTCTAATTTTACATATGAAGCAATTCATGGACGACTGTAAACCTTTCCAAGTCCAGGTCTGTTTTGAGTCTGCAGTCAGAGAAGTACAAACAGCAGAATAAAAGATCAGAGAGGGCCAGTGGGATAATGGTATGACCTTCTGCATTGGTGAATGGTATGACCTTCTGCGTTGGTGCGCCATCGGTAAGCATCTTTATGGCACAGCCAGTGGTACCGAGCTGACCGTGGAGCCACACTGGACCAGGAAGGATGCCAAGAAACAATCAATAGAAGATGTATTTCTGAAAATTAATATTCTACTGCTGAATTAATCTTATTGATTCAGGGATTCTGAAGGTAGCCACAGATAATTTTAAGAAACAAAAGCATATGAATTTTTTGAGAAGGCCAGAATAACAAGGAAATCCCATTTCCAACACCAAACCCAGAAACCTGGTTCAGCAAACATAAAACTTTCTCTCTTCATCCTCCGGAGGCCCCTGTCTGTGTTGGCTTAGAGAGGTGGTTGACTTGTGGAACCATCTGTGAAGCTTCATTGACACTGGTTGAATCTTTGTTCCCATTTACCTTTTGTTTGTTGCTCAATCATGTCCAGCTCTCATGAGCTGTAGCCTGCCAGGCTTCTCTGTTCATGAAATTCTCCAGGGAAGAAAACTGGAGTGGGTTGCCATTCCCTTCTCCAGGGAATCTTCCTGACTCAGGGATTGAACCCTGGTCTCCTGCATTGCAGGCAGATTCTTTACCATCTGAGCCACCAGGGAAGTTCCCAGAGACGCTCCCATAGTACCTATATTTAATGATGTTGTTAAGAGAGACAGTAACAGCACGGTGAAACTAAGAGGAAAAATAGAAATGCTTGGAATGTGTGATGCAGGGTCACACCTTTGAAGGAGGGGGTGTGAAGCTGAGGAGGAAAGGGGAATTCTGGGCGTTTGGGAGTAGAAGCTTCCCCTCCAGCACCCGGGGAGGGCGGTGCTGCTGCCGGTGAATAGCAGTGGTTTGGGGAGCTGCTGGCCTTGACCTCACCTGGCTTCCTCCTCATACTCCCTCCGTCCCATCTTCCTGCTTCTCTCATTTTCCTTCTCACATTCCCACTTCTCTTGTGAATCTATTATTTATAACGTACAGGGGGTGGCTGGTGATAAGAAGCAGCCTCCATGGGTCTCAGTTTTCATGTTTCTAAGAGGAATGGTTTAATGTCTCTAAAAGGTGGCTTCCTGCTCTGGAGTGGGATGATTCTGGGCTTCACCTTAGGCTGACCATCCTTATTGAAGCGTTTCCTGAAAAATGTTAATGAGAACTCTTTTGCAGTCCTAAGTTTTTAAAGAAGTCTAATTCCTGATTAAATTGTTCTTGAGAAGTCTTGCTCAATATATAGTTAATGACCACTTCCCACCTTCTTGTGGGGTTTTTCATCTTTCGATTTTCTTATTGAGAAAAAGAACAATTTTTGTCTGCATTGTATTTTCACAAATATGGATAGCAAGAAACATTAGGGGAACTGTTTACAATTGGTGAATCAAAGTGGAGACTATGAGGAATGTTGTATTCTTTCAACTTTTTTGTAGGCTTGAAAAGTTTCAGAATGAAATATTGGAGGGTAAAAATGGGCAACTGAGACAAATCAAATAAAGCAATTTATTAAATGACTTTCCCAAGGGCAATCAAGGGTTAAGTGGCAGGACCTGGAATGGGTTTTAGTGGCTCAGTTGCCATTCTAGTGCTTCCTGGGCCCTATCTCCTCCCTAAGGGAAAGACAGGTATAGGAAGGAATTTCCTCCAGGCTACTGCTTCTGAAGGAAATGTCTCTGAGTCTGGCAGCATTTGTATTTCTACTTACAAATTACCCAAATGGGCAAAGCAGGCGATAAGGACCTGTCAGCTCCATAAAAGTGCTCAGTGAATGGCATTAGATAAATAAGTTCACCCAAGGAGAAGAAATGGGTGGCTCTAATTCTGAACCTGGGATTTTCATTACTGACGGCTTTAAACAGAAAAGAATTCCATGGGCAGCAGTACTCGGTAGTGAAGGAAGGGATGATAGGTGCAAATATGATAGGAGAGGAAATATGATAGGAGAGGAGACAAAGTCAAAACCGCACAGTCTATTCCTTCACTGTTTTCCTTGGAAGTGCATTGTGACCAGTGGCGTCTCAGAAGATCCTTGCCCTCTCTCTCTAGCTTAGAGCAATTCAGGAGAGAAATGTTGAACACACCCCAGGCTCTGCCTGAACCCAGGCTCACATGGCTTAAGAAGGAGAAGTGAGTCTCCAGGGGCAGCTTTACATGAACAGAAAGCGATATTTGCCTGGCACTTTCCCCCAGCTCATGTATAGCCTGTGCTTAATCGCTCAGTCATGTCCGACTCTTTGCAGCCCTATGGACTGTAGCTCAGGCTCCTTTGTCCATGGAATTTTCCAGGCAAGAAAACTGAAGTGGTTTGTCATTCCTTTCTCTAGGGGCTCTTCCCAACCCAGGGATTGAACCCACGTCTTTTGCTTGGCAGGAGGATCCTTTATCACTGTGCCACCTGGGAAGCCCTTAGTAACAAACTATGAAATCAAAGTATCTATGTCTGATGGGTGCACACCTCACTGTCATGATGCCATTTGTAAAAAGCTGAGTATCACTACTCTGTGTAGTCGGTGCTAGGAGCTCTGGGTGGATCGTCAGCTTAGGTGGGAGGCAGTCACTTTCATCCTGGTCTCAAGAAAGCATCGTCCTCTCACAGGTCTCTCATGACCTTTGGTTGCCTCCCTTGTGCCTGACTGAGCAAGATGAGCAGCCGTGATGATAGGTAAGAAGCCAGCACTTCCATCGGAGCATTCAAAACATCATCACCTAGGGCACCCTTGATAGGACAGACTCTGTGATTTCTGTTAGATCACCTTCATTTGAAACATATATTCACTTCATCTGCATTAACTCAGAGAAAATTAAGAGTTTTAAAAGCTGAAAAAAGGAAATAAGGTGAAGTGCACTGATGCTAATGTATTGTATCCAGTAGGTGGCACCTCAGCAAATCTCATTTGTAGCTGATAGAAGTAAACATTGAGAGGATGTTTTTAAAAGATACATTCATATTGCATGTGAGAGAAAGGTATGCCCTGGGAGCAGGGTGGTTCATAAAGTCAACTGGGGGGAAAAAAAAGTTGGACTTTGTAAAAATAACTGTCTCACTGTAAGAAAACTGTTGGAAGAGCTTATAAAAAGCTAGTGTCTGATTGAAATTAAAATGCTTCGTCACATCACATGGAGATTTTTCACAACATTTGGGCTACAGATTACTGCTATAAGTAGGACAGTGCTGTTAATCTTGATAGCCTTTTGAGCTTCAGAGAATAATATATGATCAGTGTTTTGGTATCAGGTTTGTATATTTGAATTATGTTCAGAAAATATTGAATACTTGAGCTGGAGAAATTCCTTCCACTAATATTTTAAAGGACATTTTAGAGCATCATGTTAAGTGTAATTCTTGAAAGAATAGACTTCATGTTTCTAGAATGCATTGTTAGAAACTTTTAACGCATGTCAGTTAAACACCACACCAAATCAGCAGCCTCATGCTAAGAATCTGTTATGGTTTTTATAACATAAAGAAACACAACTTTATAACACAAAGAAAGATGCTTCTTCGGTTACATGCAAACAAAGCAGCATTTTCACTCCATAAATACAAGTGTCCCCTCTGAAAACTGAGTAGTGAAATTGGTAACTTATTTCTAAAACATGAACTTCTGAAGGCAAGTAAGGATTTTTTTAAAAATCCTGCTTTCCAGTCAAGTATTAGAATTGCATTGTATATTTTTCCCTGAAGAAGTCTATATCTTTCCTGATGACTTAAGGAATCTCTATGTAATGTTTTATAAAATGAAATCAGAGTTAATCTGTTTATATTTTCTGTGGATAAAATGGTCAGGGTACACACGTCCTCTTGTGCTTAGTTTTCTTCAGAGGACAGTTAAAGAACACAATTAATAGGCGCCTCACAAATGCCCTTTCCTGTCTGTCTCAGAGGAGAGTGGCGAGAGCCAGTCAAGGTTGTCAGGTGAGGTATAAAACCATCACCCGAGTTCGAGCGGCACTGGGGAGACCTCAAGAAGGACAAGATGAAGGATCCTGTTTGCTTTTAATAATTGAGTCATTGTAATGTGTTTAGTAAGACCAAGACAGCTAGGACTTAACTGAGCTTCAATTTTAGAGAAAGATTGTACAAAAACGCCTTGTCTTTCCATGGAAATACTCATCTTCGGTGACGAGATTAAAAGGCATGTTCTCTCACAGCTCTGGGAATCAGTCCTTCCTTTCCTTGCTAGTTCCCATCACCTCTCTCCCCTCGCCCTTTCCTCAGGCTGACTCATCACTTACCAAGTAGAGGACAGGGAGTTGGCGGGAAGTCGTGGAGACCTTCTGGCCACGGGGCTCCTGCCGTCTTCCCCATCCACCCCACTCAGTAGCTCCACTTCCTTCAGACCCGTGGTTACCGAAGCTTGTCTGCACAGTGGAATCACCTGGGGAAATTCAGAAATTACTCATATTTGCCTCCTGCCCGCACTTCTGCCTAAGACTGGGATTTAATCGGTCTGGGCGTAGCTTTAGTTTTTGGAAATTATGAGGGCTCTTTTAGTGATTCTGATGTGCAGATCAGTCTGGGAACCATCATTTACGTCTTTTTCCCAAATTTCCCCCATTCTCTACCCACCCTTCTGTGTTTGCAGCACCAACACCTTGAATAAATATTTGTCCTTGAGATTCCACCAATCCCCTTGTTGTTTTGTTTTGTTTTTCATGTGTTTTGAGATTCCATGACCATGTTCCAGTGGAACGGAGTCTCTTCCCTCTTTCTATTCTCGACATCCATCTTAAGGTGTAATCCCTAGCAGCTGTTTAGAGACTGGTTTTTGAATCGAGTGCATAAAATTGTGTGTGTGTGTGTGTGTATGTATATATGTATATATAGTAATGCAATAATTTAAACAAGTTGATTCATGTATTTCTGACTCAGGGCATTTTTACTGCTCAGGTAGATACTTCTCCTTTACTTGAAGAGCTGAGATTTCCTAATCTCCCATTTTTCTTAAAGCGGTGATAAGTGCACAAAATTAAAAAGGAATATGTTCTCTTGTGTGGTATTAGCTTGTGTCACAAAACCCAGCTTTAGATAAGGGGACAAAAGAAGCCTAAGCCAGTGTTCAATGAAACTCAAGGAAGTTAAGTATAGAGTGTTGTCACTTTCTAGCAAGAGAATTTCCTACTGCCTTCCTTGCGTAAAGAATATTAATTTATCTAATTGATGATAATCTGGTCAATTTATTGTAGCATTAAAAATGAAAATCAGTTATCGTGCCAAAATATTCAGTGATGTGCCTGAGACTTTTAACATTTTATTTTATGTTATTAGGTGATAATGGGAAGTATAATTGTTAATGTTTGATTCAGGCAAAATACAATTAGTTTCTGTGAAACACATTGTGCGTTAATGATGTCATTAAGATTAATGAATATAAATGAATGAACTAGGGATTTCAAATAGAACTGAGAGACTTTCTATCAGTCTGTAAAACTTGAGATAGATTTCCTTGATTTTTTGAGGAGAAAATGCCAGAGCCCTGCTGCATTTTCATATAGACTGGAGAGAAATTAAATCAGCTACCCAGACAAACCAAAGTTTTAAAATATTTTTTAGGAAGACTGTTGTATACTGATTTCAGTCTGTAAAAGCTATCTCTTAATTTTACTTTAAGAATTATTTTCAAGACCGTTTTTTAGAAACTTCTATGTCCTGGGTATGTGTGTGTGTATACACACACACTGGTGTTTAAGAAAATCAGGGTAATAAATCATTGTTCATTAAATTAGAGATGACACCGTGGTGGTGTCTATTCCAGATGTTCTCCAATAGACATCTATTATATTTATATTTAAAGTATTATTAAGAAACCCAGACAAGCATTTTTCTTGAGCAAACAGACAGAGAAAGGAAAAATTGGGAGAGACTACCCGTCAATGTTTTAGATGAGAGTCAAGGACTAACTGTATAATAACATGACCCTAAGAAGCACGGTATTTTGAGTGCTATTGCGTGACTCTCTGTTCTTGTAGTGTAGAGAGCAACTCTGCCACTGCAAAACAAAACAAAAACTCAATATATCTGTGGTCCATGTACTTGTAATTTAAGCCCTGTGTCTGCAGTATCCTCTTACTGAACCAGATAGATAGAGGTACTGTGTCATCAGTGAAGCTCAGTGTGTAAGTTCGTCTCCTTGGTCTGACCTTCAGCTCATGCTTCTGTTTCTCCCACTCTGCTTGTGCTTGTTTGGTTTTCTTTCTTTCTTTTCTTCATTTGTCTGTCTATTTTAAAGTTTTGCAGGGCAGCCCTTGCCCTTGAATTGCAATTGAGGCAATTTTGGACCACAGGAGTGGCCCACCACAGTGAAGGAGGGAGGGAGGGTGTTTTGGGAAAGCGGCTGCTGTCTGGCGCCGGGCCCCCGCCTGAGAAGCCCGAATGCTCCCGTTGGCTCTGCCTTTTTGCTGTTTCCTTGACCTTGGGCTCTTCTTTTAACCTCATTGCCTCGCTTTTCTCATGGGTAAATTGGGCCAGTCTCTTCCTTTTCTCCTTTGAAAGAAGCTGATGAGGATTAATGAGGCAGAATCTGGAGCACATTTTGTGCTTCTCCGAAGAGTACATTTCAGGGAAGCTGAAAGACAGTTGATATAGTAGAGAAGTGGAACTCACATCGCTCGCTGTAGGAGTACTTACGCTCCGTCAACTGAAAATGAGTTGTGGGCACAGCCCCATTTCGGCTCACTTCTAAATCGGATGCCATGTTAGTAGAGGATGAAGGAAGGAAAGACAAACCAATTTGAGGAGCAGTGGAATGACAAACAGGATTCAGGATAGATGTCTGACTGCCACCTGGTTGCCTGAAGGAAAGCAACTTGTTTGTTTTAATCATTGCTATCTGCACCTCTCCTCAGCATTTTGCAGAAGAGTCACCAAAATTGCTTGACTCTATGAACATAATCCGAAAAAGATCAGAATGAGGTTCCCAGCAAAACCTCAGAATTAATCCAACCTGGAGCCTCAAGGTAGAATAAGGTTCCAGACGCGATTGCTGGATTTAAAACAGTTTGCTCAAGGCTCTTCAAATCTATATCGTAATTCATGTGGATACAAACCCAGAGACGAAGAAAGACTGGTTACTTCATGCGTGAACCCCCACCCTAATTTTGTTTAGCATGCTGTCTTTGGTCAATTAGCTTTTAAATTCTGAGATGACTAGGCTTGGTTTCTCTTCTTAGAAGATTTTCCATAACTTTTCTTCCCTTGTAGTTACTTTTTTGGGGTAGTTTAGATAGGTAACATTTAACCTAGAACTTAGCTTCTTGTCATTGTAGGACTAAAAAAGAAAAGTTCAATGCATGTGTGGCCTAAAAGTGCATTTATAATCTCTGATTTCAGTATATATAATCTCTGATTCCATTAAACTTAGAGTTCAAAATTTGAAAATAATCTTCATCTTTTATCTCTAGGTAGATCTCATCACTTTAGGAATAATTTTAGAAATCTTTGTTTCAGAAGCTCATAAAATACTTAGCTGATGCCAGGAATATTATCATGCATATAAACACATTGACATCCCCATGTCTGGAGCTCATATAGTGGGTAGGTAGCCTGTGGCGGCAATACAGCCAGTATCACTCCACTCATCTACTCCTGTCTGCATCTATATATTAATGTGACATATAGGAGTTTGCTAAATATTAGTTTACGGTCCCAGTGTTCGCTGGGTGTCATTTAGAGATGAAGGGACATAATTGGAAAAAAAAATTGGAGCCATTTCCCATTGTCAGATCTTCATAAATGCCCCTCGATGAAAAAAATGAAGTTGTATTACCCAATTTTATTAGAAATGCTATATTTTGTTGGATCCGTGTGTTCACAAAGTAGAGAATATTTTCCTGCTGTGATTGATGTTTGGGCATTTATGAGGATAGTCTGCTATATTTCATATGTATATGAGGGTGTCATTGTTAAAATGTTCAAAAGAAAATTACGTATGTGATTTATATTTTATTATTCCCTCCTAGGATGTAATTTTTTCAATACCATGATTCCCGTCATATTGTCAGTGGTGATTTGATGGCTAATATGCCAGAAATAATTAGATTTTAAAAGGTGATGCGGACGTCAAGACGATATAGCTTTCTTCATGCATGTTACGTTGTAGAAGTCACTGATTGCATACATTTTAACAGTCTTCAGGGTTACAGGCAGGATGGAAGATGGAGCTATATGCAGGAAGCGTGGGATGCAGCATATTTCAGAGGCATATGCTAACTACTGACCCTACCTGCAGTTTTCGCTAAATGAAACATGTGTTTTAGAAAATACCACTCTGTGGATAAATTCAGACTTTTGTGTATTATCGGTGGGAAGATGTGGATCCTCTCTTTTCTTTTGAAAGTGAGAAAATTCTTCCTCTCCCTAGAAGGCATCAAGCCCTTTTGTTTCAGTCTCCTTGACAGGTTTACATTTTTTTTTCCTTTGGGGAGAAAAAGACATACAGTATGAATAGCATTTTTTCAACTTTTGAGATTAGAACTTTATTTTCCAGTTTTACATGACCATTTTAAAATACAAGGCAAGGTAATTTGTAGTTTCAGTATTTATTCCTGGGCATCCCAGCTCCTGGGACTTTGTAGAAGGGAAGCTATTTCTGAGTAACTTTTGGGCATTGATGACACTGGTGATCTGTATCACTTGTATGTTACTTTAATGTTTCTGAAGATTAGACTAATGCTGTAATATTCTGGTATTGGACATGGGTGAAGATGAGTGGCCCCTGTAGCCAAGCATTTAACCGCTAACATGAAGTCCACAGCGTACTTTTCCGCCCCCACGCTTCAGCACATCCCTGGTGTCGGAGCACTGCTTTCTTGCTTGGGAGAGTCCCAGTGAGCAGGCACTGCTGGGAAGCTAAGTTGTGCCCTCAGCCTCTTGCGCGTACTTGGCCAGTCGAAGGAGCCTGAGACCAGGCAGGTAGCTGAGTGGCATGTGAAGCAGATGCTTGATGAGATGCTCATAGCCTGGAGGAGGAAGGGGAGTTTTGAGTCATGGTTGTGGAATCAGTAGAGGAGGGACCAGGTGCCCAGTGTGAGGGGCATGGACTGCACCTGCCTGGGGGCACTGGGACCCAGTTTCCCAGCAGTTTCCCAATTTCCCAGCAGGGGGCCTCCTCCTCTTTGCAGTTCCCACTGCTAAGTCTGTAGTAACATCTTAATTTCACAAACTGCAGCTCAAGAAGCGGAGGGACTTTCCCCGGCTTCCTGCTGTCTTGGTGGAGCCTGCCTGGGGCGCTGGCTCTCAGGGCAGGACACTTTCTTCCAAGGATGCTGGGAAGTCCTGACTCCCGGAAAACGGAAGGATAAGTCCGGGTTGGAATTTCCCCTCCCTTTCAGCTTCTCATCACTGCTCAGGAGAGCCTTGCCCTGAGGCACTTCACCTGAAAGGAAAGAGTGATTTACCAAGTGCCTTTGATGGCAGATTCCAGAAAACCTCTACTGACCCTACCTGCAGTTTTCGCTAAATGAAACATGTGTTTTAGAAAATACCACTCTGTGGATAAATTCAGACTTTTGTGTATTATCGGTGGGAAGATGTGGATCCTCTCTTTTCTTTTGAAAGTGAGAAAATTCTTCCTCTCCCTAGAAGGCATCAAGCCCTTTTGTTTCAGTCTCCTTGACAGGTTTACATTTTTTTTTCCTTTGGGGAGAAAAAGACATACAGTATGAATAGCATTTTTTCAACTTTTGAGATTAGAACTTTATTTTCCAGTTTTACATGACCATTTTAAAATACAAGGCAAGGTAATTTGTAGTTTCAGTATTTATTCCTGGGCATCCCAGCTCCTGGGACTTTGTAGAAGGGAAGCTATTTCTGAGTAACTTTTGGGCATTGATGACACTGGTGATCTGTATCACTTGTATGTTACTTTAATGTTTCTGAAGATTAGACTAAGCTGTAATATTCTGGTATTGGACATGGGTGAAGATGAGTGGCCCCTGTAGCCAAGCATTTAACCGCTAACATGAAGTCCACAGCGTACTTTTCCGCCCCCACGCTTCAGCACATCCCTGGTGTCGGAGCACTGCTTTCTTGCTTGGGAGAGTCCCAATGAGCAGGCACTGCTGGGAAGCTAAGTTGTGCCCTCAGCCTCTTGCGCGTACTTGGCCAGTCGAAGGAGCCTGAGACCAGGCAGGTAGCTGAGTGGCATGTGAAGCAGATGCTTGATGAGACGCTCATAGCCTGGAGGAGGAAGGGGAGTTTTGAGTCATGGTTGTGGAATCAGTAGAGGAGGGACCAGGTGCCCAGTGTGAGGGGCATGGACTGCACCTGCCTGGGGGCACTGGGACCCAGTTTCCCAGCAGTTTCCCAATTTCCCAGCAGGGGGCCTCCTCCTCTTTGCAGTTCCCACTGCTAAGTCTGTAGTAACATCTTAATTTCACAAACTGCAGCTCAAGAAGCGGAGGGACTTTCCCCGGCTTCCTGCTGTCTTGGTGGAGCCTGCCTGGGGCGCTGGCTCTCAGGGCAGGACACTTTCTTCCAAGGATGCTGGGAAGTCCTGACTCCCGGAAAATAGAAGGATAAGTCCGGGTTGGAATTTCCCCTCCCTTTCAGCTTCTCATCACTGCTCAGGAGAGCCTTGCCCTGAGGCACTTCACCTGAAAGGAAAGAGTGATTTACCAAGTACCTTTGATGGCAGATTCCAGAAAACCTAAGTGAGTCAGTCTGCAGACTGAAGAGCTGTGAAAAGCCCACAAGTTCATGGGAATGTGTAGCATGCTGGCACCCTAAAAGTGCAAGGGGGGGCCTTGGTTCTGTAGAACTGACTATCTGTAAACAGATATATGTTATATTTAGAACTGTATACTGGAGCCAGAAGGGTGAAGAGTTGTGAGAGTGGAACCTTTGGAGGCCCAGGTGCATTTGAGAAGGAACAGAGGCCACACCCCAGAACTATTCCCTGGCTGCTTTCTCCCTCCACCCAACTCTTGCCGAGGGGCATCGATCTCTCTTCAGCCCTAAGGTAGCCGAGTTGTTGTTGCTCAGTCGCTCAGTTGTGTCCAGCTCTTTGTGACCCCATGCACTGCAGCACGCCAGGCCGCCCTGTCCATCATCAACTCCTGGAGTCCACCCAAACTCAAGTCCATTGAGTCAGTGATGCCATCCAACCATCTCCTCCTCTGTCATCCCATTCTCCTTTTGCCTTTAGTTTTTACCAGCTTCAGGGTCTTTTCTAATGAGTTGGCTTTTCACACCCTCCTCCTTTTGATTTTTAGAGACCTGTGGCCATGAATCTGGGATTCCACAAGCTCTTTCTGGTATGTTCTGACCAGGGATAGCTTAGAATGTGGTAATTTTCACTTTGAAGCTAAAAAATTTGACACCTGTCATGCATTCTTTTCACCTTGAAAACAGGTTTTTCTTCTGTGTTTAAACATTAAGAGGCAGTAGGGTTGTTAGGAACCCAAACTCCAGAGTCAGCCTGTCAGGATTGGTATCCTAGTTCTGCCCTTCCTTGGCTGTTGGATAGCTTAGAATGTGGTAATTTTCACTTTGAAGCTAAAAAATTTGACACCTGTCATGCATTCTTTTCACCTTGAAAACAGGTTTTTCTTCTGTGTTTAAACATTAAGAGGCAGTAGGGTTGTTAGGAACCCAAACTCCAGAGTCAGCCTGTCAGGATTGGTACCCCAGTTCTGCCCTTCCTTGGCTGTGTAATCTTTGGAAAGTTACTTAACCTCTCTGGTCAGTTCCCTTATCTGTATAATGGGGATGATAATATACCTAATTCATAGGGCTGTTGAAAGAATTAGATGAGATGACTTGTATAAAGTACTTTGAGCAGTGATTGTCACATACTGTGTGATCAGTATTTGTTGGCTGTTATTAGAAATAAAACACGGAGGAAAATAAAATGCTAAAATTAAGAAGAATTATAAATGTCAACACTGAAATGTATATTTTGAGTAAATCTCACAGCTGCATTCATTACTGGTGTTCAGGGTTCTCTTTACCCCTTAAACTGCCAGAGGAATAATAATAATCATAATAATAGATATTTTATATGCATTGTCATAAATGACCTATTTCTTATTTGCAACTTTTTATGACCTTTATGTTACCTTTTTAAAATATGACATATGCATTAGCCACTGGCTTTTATCTACGAGTAGAAAAAATAATCAATGAATGAATGAAGGAATTTATCCACTGGCTATATTCGATTTCCTCATGAATGAACAGAGGCTACAAACCCTTGGTCGGTTGTCTCAAAGTAACAAGATGTGGCTTATGCATTTTGTGGGTGTTTGTCTACCTTGCTAAGAAGTAATAATGGCTACAAACACACACAAAAGCAAATGTTAAGGACAAATCCCATCACAGATAGTGACAATGGTACTAGAAATCACATTCTGAGCACACCGAGAACTCTGGTGAGATGAGGAATGCAGACTCTCCTCCCGCAGGCTGGTCTGGAGGGAGAAGCCTCCTACTCCACCAGGAAGTGATCTCTACTCCCCTCACTCACCACCTCCTTGGCTTTTGGGTAGGTGGTCCAGGAGCCAGAGGCTGAGAGCTGCTGGCAGAAAGTGGATTTAGCCCGTGCAGTAGAGTGGGTCAAGGTAGGTTTGGAAACATCCCCCAGCTTTGGTTTTTAAAAAATTGCTCACAGTGTTCCTCACCAAGCTTTCCTGGTAAAGGTCAGTTGCTGAAGAGTGGGTAAAATCAGAAGCCGCATTTACTTTAGAGAAACCAATGTGGATCAGGAGGAGAGAGGTGTACCTTGGTTTTAAATTTGTGAGAAATGCGTGACTGTGTAAATCACGTGCCACGCCAGTGTCCTAGCACCAGGTGACATTGCTGTGGATGTCAGTGATCACAAAATCTCACTCTTTGTGACAATTCGTACAACCGAACTCTTCCCACCCCTCCCCCTGATTTTTCTCCCCTGGGATTTGGGCTTGTTTTTGTTTCTGTGAGCCATTTATTGTAACAATGAATAAAACTTAGATTTGGTCCTTATTACAGTATCCACAGATTTTGAGTATTCTATGAAGTAAATTATGCCTATGATAGTGTGTACACGAGGTGTATACATACAAATAATTTTTTAAAAAATCAAGTACCACAAAGCCTCTGGCTTTAGATTATAATTAATGACTGAGTCTACCAAATTTTATTTGAATACACATGTAAAAGCTCTACACGTTGAGTTTGGTACTTTGTGAACTGACTCATAATAATATGAACAGATTCCACGAAGGTATAAAATCGCAGGAAAAATGAGTTTATTAATGGAAATTAGGCTCACTCCTAATTATTACCTGTGAATAGTGTCATCATTTGACGTTTTTATTGCATTTTAACACATGGCTTATCTTGATGAGAAAATATATAGCAAAGGGTAAATGTAGCAATTTTCCTTTTACTATTCCCTCTGCTAAGCCATTATTGCTTGATGTTATTTTTCAGCAGCCTTTCATTTTTGTCCTAAATGTTTTTGCCTCTGGCTGGTTTTATTTCTTTAAAATGTACGTGTATCACTTCTCAAAGTGATACATTTTGACAGGTAATCGATATTTTTTCATACTAGATTTGATGGTGCAATGGTCATAATCTTCATCGTAGACTTAGTTAATGGTTGAATACTATCCTAGATTTTTATCTCAGAATATGCCTTTGTTAAGAAACATACTTTTCACCTTTAGCCCAGATCCCTTTTTATCACCCCCAGCTGCCAAGCAGGTCTACCTGCCTAGTGCCTACGATGCCCCGAGCCCACTTATCTGAGACACACATCACCTGGCTTTTTGTCAATGTGTCCTCAAAATGTCTTCTGATAACACTTCCAACGATCCCTCTCGATTGGTCACAGAAAAGATACTTCTGGGCTCTACATTTTTTTTTCCTCCCGACATCCTATGATCTCTGCTTGAAGGAGAAAAGTCTTTTCCCTTCCTTTTCTTTAGTGGGAACTTGATGTCCTCTATCAGACCCCACTTTCTCTAGAAGGACCAGCGCAATGAAGATCACAGCTCTCAGATCACAAGCACATATAAGGACACCATGCTCGGCCTTTGCTTTTCCAAGTTCAGCTTCTTGGGTCATGATTTTTTTTTTTTTTTCTTCTAAATTCAGTTAGGACTTTCTTATGCCTCTGTGGGCAGATAACAATGACATCTAAGTTGGTAAATATATTCTGACCTGCTGCCAAGGTACTTTGTCAAAGCCGGCACTTCAAATTCAGGGAGCTGCTTAAGCTCTTCTCTCAGGAGGGTGAATTGAGGGAGAAAGGGCAACAACTGTCATTCCTTTTGTTTTCATTGAACAGAAAGGTCTTCCTTTTGCAGGAAAAGATTAAAGTACAGGTGGCCCTGTCAAGGATGGAAATCTGTTTCCAACCCCTTTGCAGATTCTCCCACAGACAGCTCACCGATTCCTCCATTCCAGACCCTAGACTTTTTCATTTCTTCTCTGCCCTTTTTTTTCCTTCAATTTAAACAAAAATGCATAGTATTTTTAAAAATCTATAAAAAATTGTGCTAGAAGGTTGGAGGTACATTTTGGTTTGAGAAATGACCAGGTTGGTGCCTTTTCTTTGCTTTTAGAGATGGCCTTACTCCTCCACCCAAGAGCAAGAGCTAAAAAGTCTCTGGGGGTTGCTTCCTTTAAGTGGTATCCAATGAACATGCCTCAGTGGTAAAACACCCTGACACCCTTCTCCGTGGATGCTTCTGTGAGGGGTGGGTGGGAGGGTGGGGGGCAGCGTTTCTTGACAGAGTTTCTGTTTGTATGTCTACAGATGTCTGCAAAGATGGTTTGGGAACATAAAATGCAATCAATTTGAGGGGTGGGTAGGAGGGTGGGGGGCAGCGTTTCTTGACAGAGTTTCTGTTTGTATGTCTACAGATGTCTGCAAAGATGGTTTGGGAACATAAAATGCAATCAATTTTCCTCAGTGGTTAGATCATAAATCCCTGAGCTATTTTTAATGACATAATCTAATCAATTGATAGCAACACTACGAGAGTGTTGACAGAAAGAGACAGAAAGCTAGCATAATAGCAGGTGTCTGGGTAGGAACCACTTGTCATTTCTTCCCCACCCCCATGCTTAGAAATTGCTAGATACCTGCATTAGGTAAAACCCAGCAATTACTGATTAAAAAAATAATAATAAATTATGCATTGTGCCTACCTTCTTGACTATCTTTCTTTCAAGAAAAAAAGATCATCTAATGGATAAAATGAAGAAGGAGGTAGTTCTGAGACAGACTATAGGTAGCCCTAGTATTTGCTTCTCAGGACCATACTGTGCTTCCAATTTAAATCTCTTTAGAAAAGAAATCAAGGGGGAATAATTTATTATAAATTGGTAGTATCAGATATTGTTACTCCTGTGCTAGGTCAGTAATGCAAGCTTAATATGCATCTCTTCTGTTGCTTTGAATTGTAATAAGATGAGGATGAGCGGAGTAAACAAGCTGAAACAGACTGTGAAATTGCACGTGATGGGTATCTTTTGGGGCTAGTTGTTTATTGCACGTGATGGGTATCTTTGGGGGCTAGTTGTTTATGGGCTAGAAATAGGTTAATATTCCAACTAATGATGGGTCTTAGAATTTCTTCTCCCTTTTTACATTTGGGTCTGGTATCAACAGAGAAAGTTGTTATCATGAGGAAGATTAAAATCTGAACTGTATCTTTGGGCTAGGAATGGGCGGTGAGGTATTTATGTAAATAAATTGGCTTTGGCGCTGGGAGGGGTAAGGGTTCCTCCCCCTGTAAGAGGAGAGCCGCCGCCCTGAGCCCTCTGTTTTCAGGTTTTCCGGCTGCCTGTGTGTTTTATTACATTTTTTTTTTTTTCTCCTTTGATGCCATCAGAAAAGATGAGCGGCAGGAAGGTGGTGCTGCTTGGCTGGCCAGCTGTGCCCTAGTTTCTCACCGTCCCAATCAGCAGCTGCTGTTTGCAGAGGTGTCTGTCACCGCTGATTGACTTAGCTACTTTGACCTTATAGTTGCTTCCGAAGGGACTTGACCCGCGACCACTGCCGACAGCTATTTTCTGGTCGCCGGGAATGCCAGGGCCAGTATTCTGAAGGAGTAGTGAAAGCAGAGCTCCCACGATTTCTTATCTACTAGCAAGAGCCTCCTCTCCCTGGGTGGATGCATTAGGTGTTTAAGCCCACTTGCTGCGCTTTCCCACAGAACTGCAAGCATCCGTGATCCCCGAAGTTGCTGGAGTGAATAACTAAGCGGGACCAGCTGACTCAGGGCTCCAATCAGCTAGAGCGTGATGTAAGTGTTTAGCAGCTGCCGGGCTCTGAATTAGCGTGCCGAAGTAGCGGTAGTACCGCATGGCTAGACTGTTGTGAGAGGCTCAGAGAAAGCGGAGGGGGAGATGGATGAGTCCAGCATTCTAAGACGAAGAGGGCTCCAGGTAGGAGATCCTTGCGTTCTTGAAATGTAGCCTTGCCGGTGGCCAGCAGTGGAGGATTTCAAAGTTCCCTTTTCGTTCTTTTTCTGGGCACAAATACGTGCACAGTTCTCAGTATCCACTTGGCAACGTGATACGCTAAGTCTTTCTTTACAGAACTCAGCGACACACCACAGGGTTCAGTGAGAATGGCTCTATTGTCACAGACAATAGATCCGACTTTTAGTTGGAGACTTTGTGGCTTGTTTGTTGTGGTTTGTTTTTTTCCTGCGGGGTGTTCAAGAATAGTTGAATTGTGGCTGGCAGTGACAGCTGATGAGCCGGTTGGGCTTTCTGTCAAGAGTCTGGGAAGTCTGTTGAGGGTAGCAACTCTGTTCAGTTCTGGGAACACAGGACTCAGTTTTCTGTCAGACTCGGCCCTTGGGGCAGCAGCATCTGTCTGGTTGCCTTGCAGATGTGTGCAGCTGTTGAGAGGTTTCTCCTGTCAGTGAGATGAAAGTTTCTACTAGCACTTCAGAGTTCCCTGTAATTTGTTTATGTTGAGATGAGGAAAGATATGTATCACACCGCCTTGACTCTTTGTGCCCAAGTTTCTCAAATTAAATTACTTTGACTTTAGTATACAAATGTATTCCAAGTTAAAACTTGGCAGATCAGAAAACTTGGAAAAAACATCTGCTTGGCAGTTTGCAAGTTTCAGGAAGCCAACATATGAGTATGTTCAAAATTAGTTTGTTAACTCCTTGTTAATTATTTTTTTCCTGTTTATAAGGGGCAGTTTTCTCTGTGAAAGACTCTAATCATTAGCCATTGATGAACTCTCATTCATTATTTTGGAAACTAAAACAAAAAGTGCTTGAGAAAACTCACTATACCTACATGTAGAAATGCCTTTCAGTATTCCTTAATGGTCTTTGACTCATGGCTGGTGTAGCTGTCTGTCAATTGCTAATACTAATATTATTCATATTACTCTAATATTATAATAGTATTATAGGTAAACTAAAGGATTATTTGTAGGTAAACAAAAGAAGGATTAAAAAAGTTGGGGTTAAATGTCATCTATTGTTCCAGACCTAAGTAAACAGACTGCCTCTAATGATTTTCAGTGTGGTCATTGTTTTGAATGTACAGTGTGGTTAGTCACTGCTGTGGATTTCCTTTTCTTTGTTTTCATCACATCTATAAAGTTCTGGTAATGCACAGCTGTCTGTGTGGGTCCATGTCCTTTTTGGAGTTGCTAGTTAAATATGGAAAGGCTCTTTGTTAAAAAGGTGATAAACTCTATCAAACTCCCAATGATCATATTATTAGTATGTTGATGGAAATTCTCCTGAGAGTTTTTTCTCTCCTTTAATTCATTTTAAATCATTCAAAGTGTGTTTTTGATAGGAAACTCCTTTTTGTGATTAATTTCTGTAATATACATTATCACAATTTCAGAGGATATGATGGAGATATATGGTACTTTTGAGTGTATAGATTTGTAGAACTTTTCATTTTAGACATTTTTGTGGCTCTTTAAAATAACGAAGCTATTTTCTACCTAAGATTTGCAACAAAACAAAGGAAATATTGCTGGTTAATATAGTACTTAGACTGTTAGATCTTCATGGTACTTAACATCCTTTTACTGGTTCTGCCATACTCTACTATATAATAGATAAAGAATGTCTGCTTTCTATTATAAATGAAATAAAACTCTCCACATTGTAAGAAATAGTAATATACAAGTGCTTGAAAGTTCTGCCATCTCGTAGTTACAACTTTATTTTGGCTTAAAACAATGCCTGTTAATCTTTTACTCCCATTATGTCCAGTATTTATTTTGAAAGACATGGCACATATAGGGTAGCTGTTTTAAGAAATTCCAATATTAGGAAACTTCTTACAAAATACCAGATGTAAGTATACATTTGTATTACAAAAGATGTCACTGTAGAGTTCTTATGAGCAACGCCACCTAGTGAATTTAGGAATTAAGTTAATCTTTAAATACATACTATATGAAACACTTCAACACACAAATGAGGTACACCTGTAGTGAAGCTAGTCTGAAACCTACTCTTGATTTGACTGTGTTGCTAGGTGATCTTGAGCAAGTCACAAACCCTCTTGGTGTCTGCTTATTCTTTGTAAAAGGCATGCTATAACATGAATTTTGAGTGTACTAGACAGGAGATAAGCATAACTGAATTTGTTTTAAGTCAGAGGCTATATAATAAATACACTATCATATTGTAGGTGCTGAATAAGTATTATATTGTTGAAAGCAAAGATGATATCCATTCTTTATAACATTCCACATCATTACTAGTGAGATAAAATAATTATATTTTTATTCCATAATTTGTTGTTTGAATCTATTTTTAAGTTAGTTCTCTAGCACCATAGTTTGAAGGCATCAATTCTTAGACATTCTGCCTTCTTTACAGTCCAGCTCTCACAACCGTACGTGACCACTGGGAAGCCTTGTGGTCTTGACCATAGCCATGGCCTTGACTATACGGACTTTTGTTGGCAGAGTAAATGTCTCTGCTTTTCAACACACTGGCTTGGTTTGTCATCGCTTTCCTGTGAAGAAGCAGATGTCTTCTGATTACATGGCTGCAGTCACTGTCTGCAGTGATTTTGGAGCCAAAGAGGAGGAGATCTGTCCCTACGTCCACCTTTTTCCCCCTGTATTTTCCATGAAGTAACGGAGAAGGCAATGGCACCCTACTCCAGTACTCTTGCCTGGAAAATCCCATGGACAGAGGAGCCTGGTAGGCTGCAGTCCATGGGGTCGCTAAGAGTCAGACACAACTGAGCGACTTCACTTTCACTTTTCACTTTCATGCATTGGAGAAGGCAATGGCACCCCACTCCAGTACTCTTGCCTGGAGAATCCCAGGGACGGGGGAGTCTGATGGGCTGCTGTCTATGGGGTCGCACAGAGTCAGACACGACTGAAGCGACTTAGCAGCAGCAGTAGCGATGGGGACTAAGTACAAGAACAATGGGGCTGGGTGCCGTGATCTTAGTTTTTTTAATATTTAATCTTAAGCTGGCTCTTTCACTCTCCTACTTCACCCTCATCAAGAGGTTCTTTAGTTCCTCTTTGCTTTCTACCATTAGAGTGGTATCATCCGCATATCTGAGGTTGTTATTTTCCCCACCTATCTTGATTTCCAGCTTGTAACTCATCCAGCCCGTGTATGTGCTCTACATATAGGTTAAACAAACAGGGTGGCAGCAGACAGCCCTGTTGTACTCCTTTCTTGATCTTGAACCAATCAGTTATTCCATACAGGGTTTTAACTGTTGCATCTTGACCCACATAGAGGTTTCTCAGGAGACCGGTAAGATGGTCTGGTATTCCCATTGCTCTAAGAGCTTAGTTGATGAAACAGAGATGGATGTTTTTCTGAAATTCCCTTGCTTTCTCTATAATCCAGCAAATGTTGGCAATTTGATTTCTTGTTCCTCTTCCTTTTCTAAACCCAGCTTTAACATCTGGAAATTCTTGGTTTGCATAATGCTGAAGCCTGCTGCTGCTGGTGCTAAGTTGCTTCAGTCGTGTCCGACTCTGTGCAACTCCATAGATGGTAGCCCACCAGGCTCCCCCATCCCTGGGATTCTCCAGGCAAGAACAGTGGGTTCTTGCCATTTCCTTCAGATGTGTATAAGAGACAGGGATCATATGACAGAATATATTATCTAATAATAAGAGATGAATAGATGCTTAGTGTTAGATGCTTAGAATTGGAACAGATTCATTCTTTAAATAACTTAAAGTCTAGTGTCAGAAATCTGGAGTATACGAATATTCTAATTCTCTAAAATTTAATTTTGCAATAATGCAGAATGTGTTTAGTATAGAATAATATAGTATGTGTTTAGAACCTGTTTTTAGAATTTCAGTACCTCCAGCTCTTAAAACATAGGCCTCTAGCTCATAAAAACTAAGGTGTTTTAAAATTTAGACTCTGAAAAATTATTTTTTGTCAGAACATATAATTTCTCAAGGCATGACTACTTCATCAAATGGCAACCAAACTTAGCTGTCCATCTTTAGTGACCGCGCGTTTCCATCTTTTCTGTGGACTGTATTAGTATTTCCAGTACTATTGATAGCACTTCAGTCACTGCCTTAGAAATGAGAATGAGAGAAAGAGGCCCCAGTGGCTTCCCTGGTTAGCATCTGGGAAACTTTTCAGATTGCATCTCCAAACATGGGAAATTCTGACGGATGGATGGGCTTGGGCAGACCTTGGACGTGGGGCAATTTGAATTTCTAGACAGGTCTAATTCGTCAAAGGATAACTGGCTCCTTTCAGTCCTAATATCCCTCAAACATGGGTCATATTTTTTAACTGTCAGGGAAATTAATTGTTTCCGTGATTTCTGTTATGTGTTTCCCTTTTATTTGTTTTAATGAAAGTGTCCCTATCCCTAATGTGATAGATCCCAAGTCTGGAGAAAAATGAACGAGCATCGTTAAAGCAGGGAGGAGGCACTAAGAGGGGGAGGAGTATCCCAGAAAGGCCCCCTGGGAGCCCATTCCTGCCATTCTCTTGTGCTTCACTTCTGCTGATTTACCCCATCCCCAATTAAATCTGACCACTTCCACCCACTGTCACATGTAGCTGAAATATTAATTTTTTTTTTCAAATATGGTGTGGTTACCAACTAAATGTTTATAGACATCTAGCTTTGTGTTTAAGTTTCTGTTTCGTTTGCTTTTCTTTCCCCTATACCTTACCCCACCCCCCAGCCTTATTTGAAACAACAAAAACCTAACATTCTTACCTTGGCCTCAGTTCTGATTTTCCCCTGGCCTTTGTCTGGAATTCACTTTAGAAGCAAGTGGACTCACATTCTGACTGGGTATCAAACTCCCTCTTGCTAGAATGTAGGTGGTTCAGAACCTGAAATGTAGGTCTTCTGTGTCACCGTTAATGCGGTTGTGCTTACACTCTACCTGAACTTTAAAGGAGGGGCCTTACGTGGGAGTGAAGACTCTGGGTGGTTACAGGGAAGAAGTCTAGTTAGAGGATTGTAATAGAAATACCTATGATAATTACGCTTTGGGATAAAGTACTTTTGATATCCATAAGTTCCAGTAAGGCACAGCCATGACTTTGGGACAGAAAGAATCAAAACTATAAATGAACTTTTGGTGGTGATGGGTCCCTAATCAGTGAGACCAGTTGTGGGCATATCTGAATGGTGTTTCTTATCCACTGAAGCAGTTGAATTTCTCCCTCTGAAATAGAGATAGAATACTATAGTTTTGGTTTCCTGATCTACAGGGAATAAGGATGGAGTGCCCTCAAAATCTTATGTCCACTCAAAGTTCTATTTTGTACCCTAAGAATTGTTTTCTTAATTCTTTGCCTTCAAAATCCTGTCCCATCACCCACTGTCCAGACTTGACGTATCTCCTTTGCCTGTCACATCCTGTCCTCCAATTCTCCCTGCTCAAAGTGAATTATAATTCTTGCCTGAAATTTTCCATAATTACTGTGCTCCATTCTGAATCTTATCATTGTCATTGTTTTATTTATTTGCACACCTAATCCTATTGCATTATTTTAAAATTATCTGTGTCTTACACCGAAACTGCAAACCCATCAAGGACAAGTGTCCAGTGACCATGAGCTGCTCTGTAACTTTGGACCAGCTTCTTTGCCCCTCTATGTCCCCATCTGTAAAATGGAGATAATACATGCTTAAAGATTGAAGGTGGTTGTAAATCTTTAGCACAGCATCTGACTTGTGGTACTTATTCAGTTAACCTTAGTTCACTGCCCTCTGGGTTGGCACAGAGCCTTGCATAGTGTAATTTTAAATAATTAACTATGGGAGTATCAGGTGGGGCTTAGGCAATAAAAAGATGGCGAGCATGAATTGGATAATTTGAGGAGAGTTTATAAAAAGGGATGCTAATAATGTGAACATATTAGCTACTAATATAAAAGGTGTGGGCGGGGTATAGAGAAAGTTTAAGGGAAGCAACAGGAAGCCACTAGCTTCAGTAGATCTGAAGGAATGAGGGAGGGAGCAGTTATAGAACCTGGAGAGAGAGAGAGAATGAAGGGACACAGCCCATGGTGACTCTGCAGGGAGATAGACATCTCAACCTTATTTGCCTCCATCCTGAGTGCTTTCTGATGCTCCTTGTTAGCAAAACCCAAGAGAAAGCAGAGGGGCACAGGAGCCCCTGGCTGTGGTCCATGCAGCTAACTCCACAGCCCAGTATAGGGTGGATGATCTGAACTGACAACTGAAGTACATGCAGCATCCTTACAGTGAGCCCGTGTTCAACTGCCCCTTGCTCTTAGCACTTGCCAGTCAAAGGCAATGTTCAAGTTTCACAGCTACAGATCCCTGGGGCCTGAACTGAGTTCAAGCATTTGAACAGATTCAGAGCTGCTTTTTTTTTTTTTTTTTGCAAAAAGTCATGCCCCCCAACCGTTTCCCACTGCTGAGTAATGATGTCTTTCCTATCAGGCTCTTAATCCTCCTGGGAAAATGTTGGTCCTTCCCTTTGCACTTTAGTATCTGATACACATGGGTTTCCTTAGAATCGGTCACGCAGTGTGCCTGCACTTCCTCCTGCTGTCTCAATCTGGAATCGCTCTGCTCTGCAGGACCTGGCTGAGAAGTGATGGGGGAGAACAGTAGCCCCAGAGACCTCTTAACATTCATCTCCTGGATCCCCTGAGCTCTGCCCTTTGGCAGATCCTAGCACACGTATGCTGTCTATCTCTGCTCCTCTCCAAATCCCTTTACAGAATTACAACTTCACGTTTTGTCCTTGACTTTTATGGAGGGTTGCTGAAAGAAATGGTTGTGAGAGAACATCTTTCTACTTAAAAAAACAAAAAAATTCCCCTTGAAGACTCACCGGTTATGTTATGTGTTGTCTGTTATATGAGGCTCACATGATAAACTGTCTTCAAGTTCAGTAGTCAGAAAGTTTCTTCCTCTCTAGGTAGACCAGTTAGCTTCTTTTAATCAATAATAACTGGCTTGGTCTTCATTTCTGTCTTAGCTGGTCAGGACAGGGTTTCATACTCAGTTGTAGTAGTTTTGTAGATACTCATGAGCCACCACTTCTTCACTGTCTAGGTCTTAGTTCCTTCTTGTTAACAATTATGTGGTTTTATTTATCATATCTTTTGAAAATCTTAAGTTGCCTGAAAAGATTTCACGAAGTAAAGTATAATAACATTGCATGTAAAACACAATGAATAGTTTTAGAAGACAAAAAAGACTAAAAGACCAAATTATCAGTAAGCTAGATAAAATATTAAAATTGAGAATTACACAAACTGACAAATATCAGTATGCAAGTAGAGATCATTTTATTGTTGGTACCAGAGTCAAATATGGTGTTGGAATTTACTTGAAGCTTACATTTGAAATAAATTATGTGTAATGATAGATTTTTTAAATATCTTGGTAATCATACATTTGCCTTGAAAGCAACCAAAAGCATGGAGATTGGCATCTAATTTGTGAAACACACAGGTTAGAAGACAACATTGCCATTAAAATCATGCTTTTGACAAATATTTAATGATATGGGCAAAAGGTTGACAGTAATGTCAAGGAAAAGAAGAGGTTACTGTACTATGTACTATAACATACATAATGTATGTTGTTGTTATTGTTCAGTTGCCTGCCCAGTTGTGTCCAACTCTTTGTGACCCCATGAACTGCAGCACGCCAGTCTTCCCTTTCCTTCACCATCTCCTGGAGTTTGCCCAAGTTCATGTTCACTGCATCGGTAATGCCGTCCAGCCATCTCATCCTCTGATACCCGCTTCTCCTTCTGCCCTCAATCTTTCCCAGCATCAGGGACTTTTCCAGTGAGTCATCTGTTCACATCAGATGACTGAAATACTGGAGCTTCAGCATCAGTCCTTCCAGTGAATGTTCAGGACTGATTTCCTTTAGGGTTGATCTCCTTGCTCTCCAAGGGACTTTTGGGAGTCTTCTCTAGCACCATAGTTTGAAGGCATCAATTCTTAGACATTCTGCCTTCTTTACAGTCCAGCTCTCACAACCGTACGTGACCACTGGGAAGCCTTGTGGTCTTGACCATAGCCATGGCCTTGACTATACGGACTTTTGTTGGCAGAGTAAATGTCTCTGCTTTTCAACACACTGGCTTGGTTTGTCATCGCTTTCCTGTGAAGAAGCAGATGTCTTCTGATTACATGGCTGCAGTCACTGTCTGCAGTGATTTTGGAGCCAAAGAGGAGGAGATCTGTCCCTACGTCCACCTTTTTCCCCCTGTATTTTCCATGAAGTAACGGAGAAGGCAATGGCACCCTACTCCAGTACTCTTGCCTGGAAAATCCCATGGACAGAGGAGCCTGGTAGGCTGCAGTCCATGGGGTCGCTAAGAGTCAGACACAACTGAGCGACTTCACTTTCACTTTTCACTTTCATGCATTGGAGAAGGCAATGGCACCCCACTCCAGTACTCTTGCCTGGAGAATCCCAGGGACGGGGGAGTCTGATGGGCTGCTGTCTATGGGGTCGCACAGAGTCAGACACGACTGAAGCGACTTAGCAGCAGCAGTAGCGATGGGGACTAAGTACAAGAACAATGGGGCTGGATGCCGTGATCTTAGTTTTTTTAATATTTAATCTTAAGCTGGCTCTTTCACTCTCCTACTTCACCCTCATCAAGAGGTTCTTTAGTTCCTCTTTGCTTTCTACCATTAGAGTGGTATCATCCGCATATCTGAGGTTGTTATTTTCCCCACCTATCTTGATTTCCAGCTTGTAACTCATCCAGCCCGTGTATGTGCTCTACATATAGGTTAAACAAACAGGGTGGCAGCAGACAGCCCTGTTGTACTCCTTTCTTGATCTTGAACCAATCAGTTATTCCATACAGGGTTTTAACTGTTGCATCTTGACCCACATAGAGGTTTCTCAGGAGACCGGTAAGATGGTCTGGTATTCCCATTGCTCTAAGAGCTTAGTTGATGAAACAGAGATGGATGTTTTTCTGAAATTCCCTTGCTTTCTCTATAATCCAGCAAATGTTGGCAATTTGATTTCTTGTTCCTCTTCCTTTTCTAAACCCAGCTTTAACATCTGGAAATTCTTGGTTTGCATAATGCTGAAGCCTGCTGCTGCTGGTGCTAAGTTGCTTCAGTCGTGTCCGACTCTGTGCAACTCCATAGATGGTAGCCCACCAGGCTCCCCCATCCCTGGGATTCTCCAGGCAAGAACAGTGGGTTCTTGCCATTTCCTTCTCCAATGCATGGAAGTGAAAAGTGAAAGCGAAGTCGCTCAGTTGTGTCCAACTCTTAGTGACCCCATGGACTGTAGCCTACCAGGCTCCTCCATCCATGGGATTCTCCAGGCAAGAGTACTGGAGTGGGGTGTCATTGCCTTCTCTGATGCTGAAGCCTAGCATGCAAGATTTTAAGTATGATCTTATTAGCATGGGAGACGAGTGCAATTGTCCGATAGCACATTCTTTGGTACTACCCTTCTTGGGGATTGGGATGAGGATTGACATACATTATCCTCTGGGCCAAAGCAGATAGTGTTTGTACAATTCTATAAATGTGTGTGTGTGTGTGTGTAGGATAGCCCTATGGGATGGAAGGAAAGCACATGTATGGATTCTGGAGTATTTAAGACCATCTTTGCCACTTCACTGTATGAGTCAGGCTAGTTAATTCTTCACCAATAAAATACACTTATTTGTGGAATTGTTGAGAGTGAATTAAAATGAAGTATGAAAAGGCTAAAACATGTCTATCATATCTAACATTTATTAAGAACTTATTTTTTCTTCATCATCACCTAAAATAGTAGTGAGAAAGTATACTAAAATGTTAGCTCATTATATATTGATGGTGATGCCATAAGAATTTTTAACCTTTAACTCTTCTATAGTAAGCATGTATTGCTTTTATAATCAGTGGTAATGCCGTCCAGCCATCTCATCCTCTGATACCCGCTTCTCCTTCTGCCCTCAATCTTTCCCAGCATCAGGGACTTTTCCAGTGAGTCATCTGTTCACATCAGATGACTGAAATACTGGAGCTTCAGCATCAGTCCTTCCAGTGAATGTTCAGGACTGATTTCCTTTAGGGTTGATCTCCTTGCTCTCCAAGGGACTTTTGGGAGTCTTCTCTAGCACCATAGTTTGAAGGCATCAATTCTTAGACATTCTGCCTTCTTTACAGTCCAGCTCTCACAACCGTACGTGACCACTGGGAAGCCTTGTGGTCTTGACCATAGCCATGGCCTTGACTATACGGACTTTTGTTGGCAGAGTAAATGTCTCTGCTTTTCAACACACTGGCTTGGTTTGTCATCGCTTTCCTGTGAAGAAGCAGATGTCTTCTGATTACATGGCTGCAGTCACTGTCTGCAGTGATTTTGGAGCCAAAGAGGAGGAGATCTGTCCCTACGTCCACCTTTTTCCCCCTGTATTTTCCATGAAGTAACGGAGAAGGCAATGGCACCCTACTCCAGTACTCTTGCCTGGAAAATCCCATGGACAGAGGAGCCTGGTAGGCTGCAGTCCATGGGGTCGCTAAGAGTCAGACACAACTGAGCGACTTCACTTTCACTTTTCACTTTCATGCATTGGAGAAGGCAATGGCACCCCACTCCAGTACTCTTGCCTGGAGAATCCCAGGGACGGGGGAGTCTGATGGGCTGCTGTCTATGGGGTCGCACAGAGTCAGACACGACTGAAGCGACTTAGCAGCAGCAGTAGCGATGGGGACTAAGTACAAGAACAATGGGGCTGGATGCCGTGATCTTAGTTTTTTTAATATTTAATCTTAAGCTGGCTCTTTCACTCTCCTACTTCACCCTCATCAAGAGGTTCTTTAGTTCCTCTTTGCTTTCTACCATTAGAGTGGTATCATCCGCATATCTGAGGTTGTTATTTTCCCCACCTATCTTGATTTCCAGCTTGTAACTCATCCAGCCCGTGTATGTGCTCTACATATAGGTTAAACAAACAGGGTGGCAGCAGACAGCCCTGTTGTACTCCTTTCTTGATCTTGAACCAATCAGTTATTCCATACAGGGTTTTAACTGTTGCATCTTGACCCACATAGAGGTTTCTCAGGAGACCGGTAAGATGGTCTGGTATTCCCATTGCTCTAAGAGCTTAGTTGATGAAACAGAGATGGATGTTTTTCTGAAATTCCCTTGCTTTCTCTATAATCCAGCAAATGTTGGCAATTTGATTTCTTGTTCCTCTTCCTTTTCTAAACCCAGCTTTAACATCTGGAAATTCTTGGTTTGCATAATGCTGAAGCCTGCTGCTGCTGGTGCTAAGTTGCTTCAGTCGTGTCCGACTCTGTGCAACTCCATAGATGGTAGCCCACCAGGCTCCCCCATCCCTGGGATTCTCCAGGCAAGAACAGTGGGTTCTTGCCATTTCCTTCTCCAATGCATGGAAGTGAAAAGTGAAAGCGAAGTCGCTCAGTTGTGTCCAACTCTTAGTGACCCCATGGACTGTAGCCTACCAGGCTCCTCCATCCATGGGATTCTCCAGGCAAGAGTACTGGAGTGGGGTGTCATTGCCTTCTCTGATGCTGAAGCCTAGCATGCAAGATTTTAAGTATGATCTTATTAGCATGGGAGACGAGTGCAATTGTCCGATAGCACATTCTTTGGTACTACCCTTCTTGGGGATTGGGATGAGGATTGACATACATTATCCTCTGGGCCAAAGCAGATAGTGTTTGTACAATTCTATAAATGTGTGTGTGTGTGTGTGTAGGATAGCCCTATGGGATGGAAGGAAAGCACATGTATGGATTCTGGAGTATTTAAGACCATCTTTGCCACTTCACTGTATGAGTCAGGCTAGTTAATTCTTCACCAATAAAATACACTTATTTGTGGAATTGTTGAGAGTGAATTAAAATGAAGTATGAAAAGGCTAAAACATGTCTATCATATCTAACATTTATTAAGAACTTATTTTTTCTTCATCATCACCTAAAATAGTAGTGAGAAAGTATACTAAAATGTTAGCTCATTATATATTGATGGTGATGCCATAAGAATTTTTAACCTTTAACTCTTCTATAGTAAGCATGTATTGCTTTTATAATCAGTTTAAAAAGTGGATTTTGGGGTCACTTTAATTTTTTTGCTTTATTGTCTAAGAAGAAACGTTATTCCACTCAGTACTAACGTTATTCCACTCAATACTAACGTTATTCCACTCAGTACTATCAATGAAAACCTCTTAAAGTGTGTTTTGTATCTTGTGCATCCTTTTAGAATTGAGAAAAGTAAATCAGTTCTGTGTGTTCCTTTACTCCAAAACTTAGGACCACGGTTCAGTGAGGCTGTACATTTGAGCCACCTGGAGAACTTTCTGAACCCTAGGACCTCGGCGCAATCCGCATCAGTTGAATGAGCGTCTCTTGATGGTGTGCAGCCAGGCTTGAGACTCACTACTTCTAAGGGGTCATGTGTTCAAGGAACTCCTAAGTCATGGCACATACCATTTCTGTATCCCCAAATGTAAGGTTTGACAACCTTTAAAATGTCGGGGCCTTGCCTTCTTTCTTCCAGTGAGGCTGGGTTTTATTTTTATGGAGAGGTGCATAAAATGAGTGTGCGCTCATTGTATTTGTCTCTTGACTTCTCAAATAATGGCGAAGGTAGTCATGTGAGAGCTCAAACTATTAACTATCCCACCTTGGGGGACAGTTCTTACAGTGGTGTGGCTGGAGGCAACCCTGGGTCATTACCCCTAAAGGACCCAGGGCACTGGTGGTATCCAGGTGCAGTTTTAGATTTTTTTTTTTTTAGATTGCTGGCACATGCTCCATGGTTTTGCAATAGGAAACTACCTCCAGGGCATGGTAAGACAGTTGCTTTTCCCCTTGAAGTGTTCTAATGTAGAGACAGCAAATGCTTGTGATTTATCATAGGCCTTATCATGGACAGAAACTCTTCCTTAAGGTACATGCTTGAGTTCTCAAAATATTTGCTATTTACTTAGATTGTGAATGCAAATGCTTTTGTTTCAAGCAGTCAAGAAAAATTCCATTCTCTGCCTTCCTTTAAATTAATGTATAACAGTATGCATCATAACAGCAGCAACAGCATATATTGAACAGGTTTGTGTCAGAGAACTGAGTGCTGTGTCTCTAATGTACACAATTGCATCTTAATCACCAGGCTCTACCAGTTCAGAAATGAGTGGAGTATGGTACTGATCTGTGAGGGGTGGATAGCATGGTGGGAGAGACAGCAATTTCTGTAACAGCAAGTACCATAACTGATGCCAGTTGCAGTGTGTGGACACTGGAGGTAGCTGGAGTTACCCCACTGCTGCAGGAAGCTGGGGAGGCTATGTGTAGATGGGGCTGTTTCTGCCAGATGATGTCGGGTGAACAGGTACCAACTGGGCAAGAGGGGCATTCCAAGCAGGGTAAATGGCAGTGTGTGCAAAGGTGTGGTGGTCATACAAGGTGCATCCTTTTCAAGGTGCTGCACATAGTGCATGTGAGAAGTAGAAAGTGATGAGCAGAGTCCCCAAAATGATGCCATATTGGAGGATTTGGACGTTCGTCTAACAGCAGGAAGCCACTGAGATTTCAAGTAGGGCACAGAAATATTTTACCAACTGTAAGCATTAATGATGAATGCTTGGGAAGAAGCCAAGAACAGCTAGGAAGTTAAAAATGGGAGGTGAGCGATGCTGCTGCTGGGCCGAGATGTTGGCAGTGGATATAAAGACAAGGCAACTGAAGGTACCGTTAACAGGACTTGATGACCTGCTTGGGAAAAAAAATGCAAGGAGCTGGAGGTGACTCCCAGGTTTCAGGCATAACTAGAAGCAAATGATGTGGATGGTGAGAAGGTGGTTAGTTGGTTCTGTGCATCTTGAGTTTGCAGCATCTGTGGAAGCTTTTAGGTAGAGAGTCTCAGAAAGCAGATGGATGTATGGGCTGAAACTTCTGGAGAGGTCAAGTCTAGATATAGATTCTAAATTCATCCCCTTTAAATAATTAATTGAACTAGGCTGTGAATAAAGAGAGAAGCCAGTTTCTCTTAGAGTCATAGGTTTCTGTTAGACTAGTTTTCAAGAATTACCACAATGTGTATTTTAACACTTATTTTGCAGGATTGGTTAAAATTACATACAGAGCAAAGTAGTTTTATGGCTTAGTGTCAGGGCTTGAAAATAACGTATCCAATTTTGAAGATCTGTGTGCTTTTTTTGTATTTTTTTTTTGCAAATTGCTTTCAACTTTGACAACTTGCCTACCAGTCTCATTCCAATACAGTTTTGAAAAGGCAAAATGAAATATCCTAAACTGGAGACTGTAATGGAAAAAGCAATTCATTCTTAAATGAAGATGATGAGGTGGGTGCCATATTGCTTGAAACGGCAAGTGAATTTAAAACCTGAGTGAGATTACATCAAATCCAAGCAAGAATTTTGTTACATTTGAATGAAATATCTGTAATTGAAGATGAGGGTTCAACCAAGAAAGACACATGGCAAATGTACAATTTTATCAATTTTCTGACACACTGTTTTCAGTTTGTGTGTGTATACACAAACAAACTAAATCACATTGATTAAAAACTGAACTTTTGTTTTTTTCATTTTGGCGGCAAATGAAGATCCAGGCTTAACTTTATTAAACTGCAGCACTTTCTGAGTTCCTGCTTGGCAATTTAGTATATTGAGGACATGCAAACTCTCAGTAAAGTGGTGAGGAGTTAGAGGTAGAATAGAATGTATTATGATGAGCTCAAAATGATTGTAGAAAATGTTAGCTATTTTTTAATGGATTTGGTTTAGCTTATTGCTCAAAGTTAGTGAGATAACAGCTTGGTCTAGAAATATTTCATCTTATAGGATTTTCATCATAGTGGTATTTTTCATTATGAGATATTGATAGCTTTTTGTTTTCTAATTGCCTCTTCTCTCAATTTTAGCATTGTCATAAAGGTGAAGATGGAATAATAACATTGATTTGGCTATTTACACTTTTCCATTAAAACTTTATTCCAAATATAAATTTTTATGCTCATAGGTTCATTTTCCAGTAACTGTTTAGCTATCCAAACCAAAAGGCTTTATGGTAAATACAAGTTGAATTAGGATAGTGTGATCGATTCAATTAAGCTCGTAACTTTTCACTCCTCTGGAACAGAAGGATACATTAACTCCCTTGCCGCAATCTCATGGCCTCGTGGCCCGCAGAGATGCTTTCCCTCTCTTAACTTTGGGCTCAGCTCTGTGTCTTACTGAGCTTCAGGAATGTGTCCCAAGCAGAGGTTGAAAAATACTGTTGTTTGGTGATCTATCAGGAGAGGCCTTGCCCTGGGTAGCCACTGTCCACTCAGCCTGGGTCCCAGAATGCACTCTGATAGAGGTGACTGATATAAACCAGCAGGCAGAAGCCAAGTCCAACAACCCCAGAGTCTACCTGCAGACCTGCAAATGGTCATCGTCGGTAGTTGCTAGTTGTGCGGGGACTTGTTACTGAGCACGGTGGGGCAATGATGACTCTTACTGGGGGCAGGCTTGTGTTGTGGGGTTAAGAGCGGAGGCGTTTTAGAGTTCTATGAGAATGCTGATCCACCACCTTCTGGCTTGACTCTCCTGGGCATGCTTCTTGCTTCTAAATTTTAGGTTTTTCTCAGTAAAATGAGAATATCACGTAACTCCCAGGAATATTATAAAAATAAGATGTATGCATGTCAGTTACTTTGAGCAGCTTCAAACAGATAGTAGTTACTATGTTTCTAGAGGTGCGCCTTCCTCCTCCTCTGTTTGCCTTGCTCCACTTGACTTTACCACATCCTAGCGAAGGACTCTGCATACTAACTCACTTCAATCTTGTCCGACTCTTTGAAACCCCATGGACGGTAGCCCACCAGGTTCTTCTGTCCAGGGGATTCTCCAGGCAAGAATACTGGAGTGGGTTGCCATGCCCTCCTCCAGGGGATCTTCCCTAGCTAGGGATTGAACTTAAGTCTCTTATGTCTCCTGCATTGCCAGATGGGTTCTTTACCACTAACGCCACCTGGGAAGCCCATGTGACTCTGGAGCAGGTTAGATTTTTTCTGAGGCTTAGTTTCCTTTCCTACTATGTGCAGATACCGACACCTACCTGGTGGAATTATTAAAGGACTGCAGCAAAGGGAGGCAAGTATCTGTCAGTTGAGGGTACTCTAACAAAGTGACAGACGGGGTGACTGAGACGGTAGACATGTGTGTCTTATGGCTCTGGAGGGTGGGGGTCCAAGGTCAAAGTGTCATGAATTCCATATCTGATGAGAGCCCTCATCCTGGTGTAGAGATCTCATATCTCTTCCTCTTTTTATAAGGGACTGTCTTGAGGACCCCACCATCGTGACCCAATCTCACCCTAATTACCTCCCAAATACTCCACCTCCAAATTCTGTCACATTAAGGCTTCAACATTCAGCAGATGAATTTGTGCGGGGTGGGGGTCGGGGACACACAGTCCATGGCACCAACCATGGCTTGGCGAGTGGGGACTTACATAGCTTTTCAGAGAATGAAGGAACCAAAGTGCTGCAGTTCAACAGATATATATTGATAACATCATTCACAGACATAATATCTGTGTTTTATACTTTTGCTCTTGTGAGCATTAAAAAAAACTCCCTTAAAATAAGAAAATTTATAAAGATGAAGGAGTAGCTAATGTGGAGTCAGTGAAGGCTTTGGATGGGAGGATTGAAAAAATGCTAATTAGAATGGATTTAGGATTAGAGTGCATGGATTGAGGTGGAATGTGGAATGACAGAGGCTGCTCATTTATAGTATGTCTGTATTAATCAGTGTAGCAGAGCTGGCTTCAAAAACGCCTTTGTTTTAAATGGACAAAATTTGCTAAACTTAACTTTTTTGCCTTCTGGAAAACGTTCTGATGTGTGGGCTGTAAATCTTCTAAGATGTGCCTGTTTCCCCTTGTGTGCTGTATCCTGCCTTGTCCGTTTCATTTCCATGTGTGTGTTCCCTGACCACAGCAGGACTTAGCTCCTGGCATTGTATGCTTCTTACCCAGAATTTGTTCCATAGAAAGCCTGTGTCCTCGACATACTTGCTTTGAATCTATTTTGATCTGTATCAGCTGGAATAGGTTTTGAGCTGCTGGGTATTAGCTTTCTGTATGCTTCTTTCTCTAGAAGCTAATTGACTGATTTGGGGTGGAGGCGGGATGAGAGTCTATACATTTGACCAATTTCACAGAGCTTACCTTGCAAGCTATTGAAATGCAAATACGGGCTACACTTAGAGGCTCTAAGAATTCACACATGCAGTTCTTTGTTTTCTTCTGAAAAATAAGCATTCAAAATTCATGCACATTCTATTATTCATGCGCTATATATTTAGGTTCTGCTGGTGTGCCTAGATAAATCTTATCACCATTATTTAAAATTTCATGAATGAAACTTTACATCTCCAGTGCCACACTAGCCTAGACAACTTTACCCAATCAAAATAATTTGAAATGTAACACTTAAAATGAGTTCTTGTGTGTATCTGTGTACATGCATTTATATATATACACCTATGTCACTGGCTTATCTACAGCTGTTTTTATTCAGATCTACTCTGTGTAAATGGGTTAAGAACTCACAAGCTCCTTTTGGTGTTTTGCCCCCACAAAAGCCTGAATCTTTAGTATTTGCTGCCTACAAAGCTTCCCTGAGATATAGCACTGATGTCAAAGCGTTTTTTCTTTGTTTGATAGCTGTCACACTGGTGGTCCTGAAAACGAGACTTTTTTCTGTGCTGTCCATTCACCTGTATTTTCAAAGCAATCATCCACTACTTTCCATTTGTCTGGTACTTTGAAAGAATATAATGTGTCAGCAAGGCAGTTACTCTGTCTGCTCTGCATCTTAGCCTTCCTGGAACAGTTAATACTTTCAATAGTCCTTTATTTTCCCCCTAAGGTGTAGTCACTTCACTGATGACACTGGAGAGAATGATTTTTGTGGGCAGATCCAGAGCCCTCCTACCCAGCTTCCTGCCTATTGCCCCTGGATACTGGCTCCAACTTTTTCTGATATTCATGTATGAAAGGCTGACTGCCCCGCACTGTGTTTGGAAGAAAGCACATAGGCTTACTTGCAATCCTCATTAAGCCTGTGTCCTCGTAGAGGAATATTGGTGATGGTTAGAATTACGCTGCCACTTTTTGGGAGCCATAGGAAAATGGACTTTATTAGGTCTTTATTAGTTCTCTTAGCACGCTTGAAGGTTCTGTAATTTCAAAGCAAGGAGGGTCCGTTCTGGGAAAACAGCAAATGTTCATGAGAATCTTGACACAAAATTGAGCCAGGGTCTATCAGTGTCCATGCTTAGCACAGAAAAGAGTTGCACATGTTACTGTGATTGGATACTCTATTTCTTTGATGAGTTATCTCAGTTTTCAGCCCTTTCCCCCAGCTTCTCAGATCCGTTTCAGTGGATATGCTGGGGTAAGCAGAGCTGATGGTGAACAGGGACTGCGTCATTTCCTGCCTCCGCACCAGCGGAGTGTCTTTCGTTATAATAGTCCTTCCCGTCATTGTCAGATGCTTTCCTTAAGTTGTTCTAAACTGAAAACTGGTGTGAAGCCTGACATTCATCTCTAACAACTGGTCTCAGTCAGTCCCCTGTGTGTGTGTGTGCGTGTGCATGTGCGTGTGCGTGTGTGTGTGTGTGTGTGTGTGTGTGTGTGTGTGTGTGTTGGTTATGGGCTGTTGGTTTCTGCTTTTTGCAGTTTCCCCCTAGGTTTTCCCAGTTAGGGACTATGACCTTTTAAACCTTCAGGCACACACTCAGTCTTCTTTCCCATTTCCTTAAAAACAGCATCGCTCTGGATATAATATAAGAATACTGATTTAATTTGAGAAAGTTTCTTTGGATCTCTTTATCCAAAGATATTTACTATGTACTTTTAATTTGTGCAAAGCTAGGGCAACCCACTCCAGTATTCTTGCCAGGAAAATCCCATGGACAGAGAAGCCTGTGGGCTACAGTCCATGGGGTCACAGAGAGTCAGACGTGACTGAGCCCAGCACAGCAGCAGAAGAGTTATGATAACTGTTTTACACATTTATCAGCTTCTAAGTGTTTTATGTATGTCAATTCATTTCACTTCTACATCGCCCCCTTGAGAAAGGTACTGTAATCCTCAGTTCTCAGAGGGGAGCACTGAGTGGTTAACTAACCCTTCAGGCTCTTAAAGTTACTAAGTTGCAGAACCTGGCTTCAAATCTAAATGTCTAGATTCAATCTAGGTGGTTCAGTTCAGTTCAGTCGCTCAGTCGTGTCCGACTCTTTGCAACCCCATGAATTGCAGCACGCCAGGCCTCCCTGTCCATCACCATCTCCCGTCCATTGAGTCCGTGATGCCATCCAGCCATCTCATCCTCGGTCGTCCCCTTCTCCTCCTGCCCCCAACCCCTCCCAGCATCAGAGTCTTTTCCAATGAGTCAACTCTTCGCATGAGGTGGCCAAAGTACTGGAGTTTCAGCTTCAGCATCATTCCTTCCAAAGAAATCCCAGGGTTGATCTCCTTCAGAATGGACTGGTTGGATCTCCTTGCAGTCCAAGGGACTCTCAAGAGTCTTCTCCAACACCACATCGGCAATCTTGATTCCAGCTTGTGTTTCTTCCAGTCCAGCGTTTCTCATGATGTACTCTGCATATAAGTTAAATAAGCAGGGTGACAATATACAGCCTTGACGCACTCCTTTTCCTATTTGGAACCAGTCTGTTGTTCCATGTCCAGTCCTAACTGTTGCTTCCTGACCTGCATACAGATTTCTCAAGAGGCAGGTTAGGTGGTCTGGTATTCCCATCTCTTTCAGAATTTTCCACAGTTTATTGTGATCTACACAGTCAAAGGCTTTGGCATAGTCGATAAAGCAGAAGTAGATGTTTTTCTGGAACTCTCTTGCTTTTTCCATGATCCAGCGGATGTTGGCAATTTGATCTCTGGTTCCTCTGACAAGCTCAGTAGAATAGTGTGACAAGTTCAGTAGAAAATGTACTGAATAACATGATAATATGGAAGCCCAGAGACGGGTATCCATGTTAATGTGTTTTGCTGGATAGACACAGTAATGAGCTCCATTCATCCATACTCTCCAGTGTCTGTGAGGGGCTAACGTTATGTTGTATTTTTGTAACTGTAGGCTTAGATAGTGGTTCTGGGCATTTTATTCATGATAGGCTGGGTGAAATAATGTTCATTGTTCTAAGAGGCAGGCTATCTTGGTCCATGAAATTGTTGCTAAGGATTAGTGAATTGCATCTTCAAGAAAATAGAGGTAATCCATAATTACAAACTGTATGATTGTATCAGAAAGGTATATTTTGGTTTAAAAGTCCCCAAACATTCTTTGGAATCCTAGAAAGATTTCTTAAACTAGTTGATGTATGAAAAATCTGTTTGTAAACAGGGCGAGGTGGATAAGGCAAAACGATAGATTAAAATTTTAGTTGCTATGTAAAGCCATTTTTGGAGAAGGAAATGGCAACCCACTCCAGTGTTCTTGCCTGGAGAATCCCAGGGATGGGGGAGCCTGGTGGGCTCCTGTCTATGGGGTCGCACAGAGTCAGACATGACTGAAGCGACTTAGCAGCAGCAGCAAGGTCATTTTCATTCTTGGAAGATAGTATGAAAGACATCCAATGAGATCATGGAGATAAAAGGATATTTAAGAACAGTTATTAATATTATTACAGAAATAATTTTGAGTTGGAACCTATAACTTTGTATGATTTAACCAAATTGAGGTCTTCTTGAATTAGAAGATGTGGTACCCTGATACTGAGTACCTCCCTGACATTCGTTCCTCACTTGCTTCTTCTTAGCATCCCCTGCTTTGCACTTGGTTTTGGAACAGTGGGTGGGTCCATGCTGACGTGGGTCCGTGCCTAGGAGAGCACGTCATGTGGATGGGGCCCATCAGCATATTCTGTTGCATGGACCATAGTGGATGCAGCAATGACATGAGGCCTAAACCGAGTCCAGCAGAGTGAGCTTCTCTTCACTTATTGGTTGATGGTGAGACAAAGATGCTTCTTCTCGCTGGGCATTAATTAGGAAACGCATAGCCAGAGGAGTAGCTTAAAACTATTTGGGATGTATAAACAAAGCATGCTTTAGGAAATCAGCTGTACCATTACAAGTAGGACCATAAGATGCAAAGAAACCAGATCCTTAACAGTTTGATTCAGGCTGCTGAACCAAACATGGTCCGAAGCAAAATCTCTCACTGGACTTTTCAGTCACACCAGTGGGCAGCCCTTTTATATTACTTACGCTGCTTTGAATTGAGTAGTTTGTTACTTGGAATGAAAAGCATCCTCACTACTTGGTGAGTTTTAGTTGCCATTTGCTTAAAATAGCAGTTTTTCCTTGTCAATATTTTGAAACTTTTTATTTTGATGCCAAAATAAATATATTGTTTCTCCCCTGAAATATCTTGCTTTCTTCTGCAAAGATGTCTTACTTTTATTATTTTACAATGTAAATGTGGTTTAATACATAATTTCTTTATGAAGATATTTGAAAATGCATGCGAGATGATACTTAAGAAATGAAAATTTATTTCAGTGACATTTGCCATGAAAATGAAATACTTTCTTCTTTCAAGGATTAGTATGTTTGTGTTCTTGCTGTGATAACTTCTTAAAAGTAGGCAGGTATTTGTAGCTGTTTAACAAGAATTATTAGGCATGACTTCACCAATGATCAGTTAACCTAAAAGTCATTTTAATTTTTACCCTGAATGACTTGACAATGATAGATAGCTGATGTGGCAAGTCACCGTAAAGGTTTATTGCCTTTTATCATTTCTGCTGTAAATAATTGTTCACATCTGTTGGTTATTAGATGCAGTTATGAGGGGATTAGGATGTGTGGAACAGGAAATCCTGCCTAATGATGGTTTTTTATTCTCCATTTCTTTTCCATCAGTTCTCCCCAGTTTTCCTCTTTTCATTAGTGCATAGACTTTATGAAATATTCTCAGATTTGTGCTCATGACGGAAGATCCAACTCCACAAATGCTCTTGCCGAGCCACATATATGTCTGTGGCTGCAGCATTTATACACACAGTGCAGGCCGCTGGGGTGGTTGGCATGTTCCTAGCAGAAAACTGCGTCGGATACGCAGAGTAGACGCCACTGAGGTTCATTCTGCCCACCCCAGGGCTGTGGTCTTTTCACATCGTGAGTTGATGTGGTGAGATTTGGATGAGGGTCGATAACCCCAGCAAACTAAGAAACCTCTCTGACTCAGTGAAAGTAATTGGGGTAGATAGGAGTGTTTCCGTTCCGGGTTCCCGTTTGGTTCTTTTGGGCAGCTTTGACTTGTGATGTAGCCAGACTGGGCCTCTGTGGCCTACAGGTTGACCCGAAAGCAGAGTTGATGGAGATCTTGAGGGTTCTGTTTAACTTTGCCCAGTTTACTCCATTCTGCTTCCTAGCCTACAGGGGGAGGCTTAGGGAGCAGCAGCAGCCCAAATCTTTTATCAGAGCTTCAGCGGGGAATCGCCGCTGCCCCTCTGCCCCCTGGAGCAGACGGCCTCGCTGCCTTGACTGCCCCGCTCCCCTCCAGCACTCCCCTTCCCCCACCACCCCCCACCTTCCCTTTCCTGCACCTCCCTCTCTTCTCGTTCCCCTCCTCCCTGCCCCGCCTCCCTTCACTCTCATTTAATCCACCTCTTCTTTTTTCTAGTTTATTTGAACTTAATTCTCGCCCTCCCACCCCCGGCCCGCCACAGCAGCAACCTTCCTTTCTAAATGCCCGAGCCGAGGGTACCTGTGCCTCTCTGCCCATCCCTACCGCCTACCTCAGCTCTTGTTGGATCTCACCATAATTCCAACCCTTATTGTCTCTCTCGACCCGAAGTGTCTGTAAACTTCTTTAAATATATATATATATATATAATTTTTGTTGGTTGGTTTTGCTGGGCCTTCCTTTCGCTGCCTTGCCTGCCCCGCTCCACTCCAGCACTCCCCTTCCCCCACCACCCCCCACCTTCACTTTCCTGCACCTCCCTCTCTTCTCGTTCCCCTCCTCCCTGCCCCGCCTCCCTTCACTCTCATTTAATCCACCTCTTCTTTTTTCTAGTTTATTTGAACTTAATTCTCGCCCTCCCACCCCCGGCCCGCCACAGCAGCAACCTTCCTTTCTAAATGCCCGAGCCGAGGGTACCTGTGCCTCTCTGCCCATCCCTACCGCCTACCTCAGCTCTTGTTGGATCTCACCATAATTCCAACCCTTATTGTCTCTCTCGACCCGAAGTGTCTGTAAACTTCTTTAAATATATATATATATATAATTTTTGTTGGTTGGTTTTGCTGGGCCTTCCTTGCTGTGCGGGCCTCTCTCTGGTGGCAAGGAGGGATCCCTTCTCGGTAGTACGGGGGCCTCTCATCGCAGTGGCTTCTCTCGCGGCAGAGCACAGGCTCTGGGGTGCGCAGGCTTCGGGAGGTGCAGCGGGAGGCTCAGGAGTTGCGGCTCCTGGACCCTAGAGCACGGGGTCCGTAGTTGTGTCCCGCGGCTGAGTTGCTTTGTGGCACGTGGGAGCTTTCCCAACCAGGGATCGAGCCTGTGTCTCTTGCATTGGCAGGCGGATTCTTTACCACTGAGGCACCAGGAAAGCCCTAAACTTCTTGAGATTAAGAGAACGGTCTTGGTCCTCTTAGATTCCCAGGACATGGTCAGACTGTGGTAAATGATCAGTCGCGTCTGTTATCTCCCAGGGTTGCACACGATTCTGTGTTTTTGCGTCATTCTTTAGTGAACCTATTTGATCCGTTTTTTACCATCAGAATGGGAAGTTTAAAAAAAGAAATATAATTTGATAAAAGCTATGTGTGAAGTAAAGGAGAATCTTTCAAGGTCTGTTCTGATGTTAATGGGGTCCTTGGCAGAAAGCATATTACCTCACAGGCATGAGGCAATTATTTATAGTGGTTACATCAGCCTGAGTAAAAACGATAAATTCTAGATTTCTGTCTCTGTTCTCACTGCAGGATTCCAAGTAAAGAATTTGCCTGATTTGCCTTTCACTGCTTCTGACACTTTACCAGGGTCCAGATTTAGAGCTTTTCTGTTTAAAAAAAAAAAAAAAAAAGTTTCTTCTTGTTCAACAGCTAATGCATGAGTTGCTTTGAATTAGAGGATCATAGAATTTCAAATCCAAGAGAGAAAACCTAGATTTAGTCTAGCTTAATTTCTTCCTCTTCTGGCTAATAATATTGACTTTCAAGGAAATAAAGTTACTGAACTGAAGTTACCAAAATAGTGAATACCAGAATCAGGGTGTTTTCATCTTCATTCTAGTATGCTGTGCATAGCAGATGCTTGAGTTCTTTTGTGTGGTCTCCTTGGGCTTTTAAATAATATCTTTTTTGTTGGAAGTATAGTTTATTTACAATGTTGTGTTAGTTTCAGGTGTACAGCAAAGTGATGTATTCTTTTTCAGATTCTTTTCCCTTATAGGTTATTATGAATTATTGAATGTAGTTCCCAGTGCTATACAGTGGGTCCTTGTTGGGTATAATGTGTATATGTTAATCCCAAATTCCTAATTCCACTTCTTTCCCCTTTGGTAACCATAAGTTTCTTTTCTGTGTCTATGGATATGTTTCTCTTTTGTAAATAAGTCCACTTTGTATCATCTTTTTAGATTCCACATATAAGCAATATCATATGATATTTGTGTTTCTCTGTCTGACTTCACCAACATGATAATCTCTAGATTCATCCATGTTGCTGAAAATGGCATTATTCCATTCTTTTTAATGGCTGAGGAGGAAATAGCAACCCACTCCAGTATTCCTGCCTGGAGAATCCCGTGGACAGAGGAGCCTGGCAGGCTACAGTCCATGGGGTCGCAAGAGTCAGACACAACTGAGAGACTAAACCACCACCACTAATATTCCATTGTATGTGCATACCACTTCTTCTTTATCCTTTCCTCTGGGGATGGGCTAAACAAAAACATTTTAAATAAAAAACTAGTCCTTCCCTAACAGAAATGATTCCATTTCAGAAAGTTTAATAATATCCTTGAGTGAGGCTTCTGATTTAACTCTATAACGAAAATCTGTCCCAAGTTGTTGCCACCCCTCATTTACTAGACTTCAAATATGTATGATTTCTTAGCTGTTTATATTTTAGGAGAATAAAGGCAAACTAAAATGCCCTCAGGCAGTAGCCACAGAAGATCCATATGTAAAGGCCACTAGGGAGTGATGGGGCCTGTGGTCAGCTTGCAGAGCTTATTCCTTACTAAAAGGCGTTCAGATTCCATTTTTATTTAAAAACCCTAAACAGAGCATATCTGTAGACC
Source organism: Cephalophus harveyi (assembly GCA_006410635.1). Taxonomy (NCBI): domain Eukaryota; kingdom Metazoa; phylum Chordata; class Mammalia; order Artiodactyla; family Bovidae; genus Cephalophus; species Cephalophus harveyi. The sequence continues at coordinate 76,873 of SJYT01007341.1, read as the reverse complement.
AGAACTAACCTTAGAATCTTTTGTTTGTGATTTCTATCAAATCTAAGGCCTCAAAATTTTTTTACAAAGAGCCTAATATAAGAGTTGTTATTTTTTCTCTTTTAAACACATCACAAAATTGCATCCAGTGGGAAGAATCTTCTTTTGGAATGGGAAAAGAGTTTCTCTTGCCAGTAGAGGCTGCTTAGGCAATATTTATACTCAGTGCATGCTGAACATTTCCCCATAGATGGTAACCTCAGTCTTTTATAATTTAGAATGATGTAGAATCATTCTAAAAACAAATGGGATTTTAGCACAGTATTCCATCTTGGCCCCACTTTTTTCTGTGTAAGAACCACAATCTTGTCTATTTATTTATCTATTTATATGTATCTACGTAAAGACTTGGCAGAAAGGCTTGGAGAAGAGAAAAAGAGCCCGGTAAAGCATCTCCTTAACTAGGGTTTAATAGGAGAGTGGGCAGGGGCGGCAGTCTAATTGATGAGGCTGCCAGGCAATTTGAACCAACCCGTTAGTTACAAATTTTTGTTACGCAAAATTTAACACCCGTGGCCGGGGCCATAAGCAGGCTGCAAGTAGCCTTGGATGCATTCTTTTTTGTGCTGGCCATTGCTCTTAAAGGACAGTTTAATTTGTGTAAGATACTTTTCCAGCTTGCTGTCTCCTTCATTCCTGGGGAAATGACTCTTTAGAGTCACCATTTTCTTAATGTTTTAAAAACCAGGGCTACATATCTAAAACCCTTTTTGTTTTTATTAGCTCCACATATCACTGGATTATTATAACGTGTCCACCCTTTCTCTCTCTGTTGAGCATCTCTTTGCACAGTCTTACTTTGGCGCAGATTTCCTTCTGAAGGTCGGCATTAGTAACCGTGAAATAATTCTTTTTAAGAAAAGTTCATATCTCTACCTTTCTTTGACTGTTTTCAAACTTGCTAAGTGGTACCTGATTTCATTGCATTATTTATTTTAGGGCTGGAGAAGTCCTGGAGGACCACCTATTCTGATCCCCGGGTAGCCCAGTAAGGTTATCTGACTCCTGGAGGACCACCTGTTCTGATCCCTGGGTAGCCCAGTGAGGTTATCTGACTCGAGCTACACATCTCCTGTTTTTTAACCAATAATAATAATAATTTCCATTAACATTTTGAGCAATATCCTCAATGTGGTGAAATATTTTGAAAATACATGATAATCTTCCATCGTATAGTGAATGCTACTCAGTATTAGCAGCTGTGCTATACATTTTGTGTGTATTGGCTATGATCCTTGGAAGGACCTGTTGAGGCATTATTGACCTTATTTTCTAGAAGGGGAGAGTGAGGCGCAGATGTTCAATAAATTGTGCTGACATAATCAGGCTTGTTTTTGTGGGTACAAACCTGTGTTTCTTTGGCTTCATAATTTATACTTATCCTCTAAACCATGGTCTGGTCTTTTTTTTTTTTTAACTTCAAAGTGATTTGGGAACAGGGACTGGACTGAAAGATATTTTGCATAGCTGAAATACATTAATTTGTACTCTCTTTTTTTCCCCCAACATCAGAAACACAGGAATTTCCTTTTATATGGAAAATATTGCAGTGAAGATTCATAGCACTCAATTATGTGCAGCAAATTTACAAAAGTTGCGAAGATACAGGTTACCTATTCTTTTCAAAAGATACCTAACAAAGTGTAAACTACTTTCCCTGTGTAAACAGACTTCCTGTTGTATTCCTTTTCATGAGTAAGCAAAGAGGTGTGTAGAAAACATGATGAGGAAGAGGAAGATTACAGTATCATCTCATCTGAAACTGGGAAATGAAATTGAATGGCATACTCTCCTTAAGACTGTCATAGTGGGGGCAGCCTCTGGTTGAAGCCCTAAGCTAGTCTAAGAGAGGGTGGTTAGTAAATCTGGAATCCTTTTGTGACCTTCCTTCCCTCACTGTTTTCTATTTTTAAATGCCTTGGTTTATGGCCTTATCCCACTGGTGGAAAGTCAAGGAAGTACTTCTAATGAAAAGTTCAAACTTGCCCAGGCCATGGCTGGCTAAAGAGGATTGTAGGAATGGGAAGAGAAATAGAGCATGTTGGAAAAGGCTGCTCAACCTGTGTGATCATTAGTTAGCTCTCTAAAAGATCTACCTGGAATTATTCTAGCTGTATGTGTTTGATAGGTCCAAGTGTGTCTGTGTATGTTTAAATTCTTCACTGAAAAATCACTTCCCCTTATCGTTTTCTGCTGATTCCCAGAGCTGTTTGTGATGCTGTGGGAAAGCCAATGGTATTTTTGTAGAAAATAAACAAATAGGACTAAAGAAATATTTTATGAATGAGAGAGAGAGAACATTCCTGTTTTTTTTTTTTTTAATCGGTTTGTTTTTTCCTAGTTAGTATCACGTGTAAAGGAAAAGTTCTATTACAAAAGATGGAAGTCTCACAGAAGTAATATTGTTCAATAATGTTTACGTGTTTTACCTGGGTTTGCACAGTGGCTACCGAGCCTCATCAGAGAGTCAAAGAATGTAGTCCTCCAAGTAGCTGATTTGGAAAACATTACAGAATGTTTGGATATAAAGGTTTCTAGCACACTGCTTTGTGGGTTTTCTGCCTGTGGGAATAGTGTTTTTGAATGAATGGAAGGAAAAGGCCTAATTCCTGTTAAGGACTTTTGTGCAGAAGAAAATCAGAAGTCTTTTCTAAATACATAGCTTATGTTCTGAGCAGATGTGATATACCTTTGGGTATCTTGCATCAAACACAAAGTGCGTTAACACAAAAAAGACATTTAATTATATATTTAGTAAATTATACTCAGCAGAAGTTAAACATTTGTGAAAAGTCATAGTTTAGCAAGTTAGTGAAGTTGCATAAAGAGGTTTGCCACAAACCTTGCAAGCTTGCCTTTTTCCAAGAATGCATTGACAGTGTCTTTTTTAAGTTAACTTTTGTGTCTGCACTGCCCAGGACATAGTACATGCTTATTGAATAAGTATGGTGAAGAACAAGAATTAGGCATCAGATGTGTGTTGAGACTGTATCCATATCAATGGTAATTTTTAATCATGGTTAGTGTATACACTGGTATGGTTGTATGGCTGCGAAACAAATAGTCCCAAATACAGCTGTTTCAAACAACAAACATTTATTATGTCAGTTTTCATAGGCCAGGAGTCCAGGAGCAGCTTGGCAGGGTGATTTAGCTCTAGATCTCTGACAAGGCTAAAATCAGACTATTAAGGCATTGACTGGAGCCGTCATCTCAAGGCTGGATTGGGAGAGGAACTGCTTCCAAGGTCACTCAAGTGGTCGTTGGTAAGATTCAGCTCCTTGCAGGTCATTGGAACAAGGGCCTCTGTTCCTCCCTGAGTGTTGTCTGGAGCCCATCTTCTGCTCCTTGTTACGTTGGCCTCACTGTAGGTCTGCTCACAACGTGGCAACTCACTTCCATCAGAGGGAGCAGTCTTCTGAGACCAGTCTTGGAAGTGACCCCTCTTTACTTTGGTCATATTCTAATCATTCACATTAAATCACTGAGCCCCACTCTGAAGGGGAGGAGATTACAAAAGGAATGAATGCCAGGAGCTGAGGATCGATGTAGGTCATTTTAGATGCTGTCTGTAGTCAGAAGAGAAACGGGTGGTGTCCTGGGAGCACCTCCACAGGCAGAAGCAGGAACCCCTATACTTCACAGCACGGGTACCTCTTACACACCTGGCATCAGCTCATGCCACACTTCTTCCAAGTGTGTCCGTGTGAATTCTCCCTTATGAGACTGAGTTCCTTAATGACGGGCCTTTTTCTGTTTGATTTTGTGACTGTAGTACACAAGCTGTTTGACCCTTAAAAATTTAAAGAATAATGGAACCCATGAATTAGAACACTTGCCTTCAGAGCAGGACTAGGTGGTATTTGTTCTCTTAATTTGGGTGCACTGGTGGGACGAGTGGTAAAGAATCCGCCTGCCAATGCAGTACATGTAAGAGACCTGGGTTCAGTCCCTGGGTCAGGAAGATCCCCTGGAGAAGGAAATGGCAACCCACTCCAGTATTCTTGCCTGGGAAATCCCATGGACAGAGGAGCCTGGTGGGCTACAGTCCATGGGGTGTCAAAGAGTAGGACATGACTGAGTACTTAGCACAGGGAAGCAGAGCTGGAAATGTGGAAAGTTAAAGGCAAGTTGTTTGAGAGCTGATCTCAGGATGTGGAAAGAAAGCCTGATCCCTACAATGGGACCTCCTGAGACACGCGTGGAAAGAGCGCCCCCCAGTGTCATCCATTGGAAGGACTCCTGCTGGAAGCTGGAGGTATCCACCTCTGGCTTTTGTCCCCCTCTGTTGAAGGATGTGTCTCAGAAGAATTAATTCCTCCTTATTCTGGGCCTCCCAGGCTTCCCTGGTCTTGGAGAATGCATGGGACAGAAGTGAGAAAATGCCTAATGGGTGTGTTTGAGATGGGACAACATTATTAGCAGCAGGTTTGAGCTTTCTCTGGGTCCCTACTGCAGCTGAGGCTGATGTTGGAGGGGATCAGAGTGGGCCCTGAGGAAGAGGTTACAGGTCACCCTTGGGGCCCCTTAAAATGGCAGAGGACGACTGGGTCCGTTACACTGATCAGAGGCCTGATCACATGTGGGGACTGTGGACCTTGATGGTTACAGTGGGAAAAGGAGGGAGCTCAAAGACCTCTTTGGCCCCTACCTGGGATATAAATGGACTCTCTTTGTACAGGGGTTTCTGGAAGGTTTATGCTATTTTACGTTACTGTTTCCACTTGAACAAAAGGACAACTGAGATGTTGATGTTTGGAAGAGTTATAATTGCCCTCACATATGCCAGTCAATGTCAGTGCTGTCCGGAGGAAGAGATTAGAAGTTCCTGTGTGTTGTCTTTATCAGGAAGACACACACTGCCTGACTGTCTTCCTGATTTTAAATCTGATTTACTTTTTATCTAATTTGGAATCCAGCACTGTGCGTTTGCACAGGGGGAGCCCTTCTGCCCACATTGTTGTAGAGAGATCTTTTGATTGTGCTTTTTATGAAATTGTCTTTGTTTGAAGTATTGACCTAGACAAGAGTTGTGGTTACACGGTTACATGGCCAGCTGTTAAATGTGATCTTTTAAAAAATTTGAAAAGTTCATAAAATAACTAAAAGGATAGAGACTGAAGTAGCAAATACCTCTATACCTGACATCTAGAATTAAAAAATGTTTTCCTGTTGTCATTTTTCTTTAGTGTTTTTAATGAAAGCAATTGAACATTTTAACAAGCAAAAAACTTAGAATATAAAAGAAGCATGGCTGAAAACTCTTCCCAGGCCTCTGTTCCCTTATCTCACTTCCCAGAAGCGACTCCCATCGTCATTTTAGTGTGTATATTTCCAGTCAGTTTTTATTATAAATATTGTGTGGCTCCCCCCCCCCAATTTTTTTAAACTTATATTTATCTTGATTCAAATAGATTTAATTCATTCATTTAAAATCCTGACTAGTATTTCATCTTGTGGATATACCACAGTTTCCTTCTTCTTTCCCTTCATAAAGATGTTAGCTATACCTAGTTTTTCATTTGTTTTTACTATTATAAGAATGCTTCAGTGGATATTCATGTATGGATTTCTTGCTGCCTGTGTATAAGAAGTTTAGGATATGTGCCAAGAAGCAAAACTGCTAGGTTATATGGTATACATGTTTTCAACCTAATAGATATTGCTAACATTTTTGCTAAAGTGCTTTAATCAGTGTACACTTCTACAACAGATTGCTGTTCTCCTTCACACCCACCAGTACCTGGTATTTTGAAACTTCTAAAATTTTTGCTGTTCTGATTGGTGTAGAGTAACTATTGTGCTGTTTTAAGTCATCTCCCTGGTGGCTCAGAGGTTAAAGCATCTGCCTCCAATGCAGGAGACCTGGGTTCGATCCCTGGGTTGGGAAGATCCCCTGGAGAAGGAAATGGCAGTCCACTCCAGTATTCTTGCCTGGAGAATCCCATGGATGGAGAAGCCTGGTAGGTTATAGTCCATAGGGTCGCAAAGAGTCGGACATGACTGAGGGACTTCACTCACTCACTCATACTAAAGAGGTTGTGTATCTTTTTATGTCTAGTGGCCATTAGGTCTCATCTTCTCTGATCTGTGGGTCTTACCTTATGCCCATTGTTTTTATTTCCTTTTTCCTGTTTATATATTTTACATATTAGGAATATCTAATTTCAGTCTGAAAGTTAAAGTTGCTCAGTTGTGTGTGACTCTTTGCGGCCCCATGGACTGTAGCACCCCAGGCTCCTCTGTCCTTGAAATTCTCCAGGCAAAAATACTGGAGTGAGTAACCATTCCCTTCTCAAGGAGATACTCCTGCCTCAGGGTGGGTCTCCTGCATTGCAGGCAGATTCTTTGCCATATGAGCCACCAGGGAAGCCCAATTTCAGTCTAGCCTTCCTTTAAAATTTATGACATCATTCAGAAGGCTTAAGTTCTGATACAGTCTAGTTTATCAGTCTTTTTGTGAGAGTTTTGCTTTTCGTAACTGTGTAGGAAATAGGCTCCTAAAAACAGGTCATAAAAATATCTCATACTTCACTCTTTCTTCTAAAATCTTTAAAGTTCTGTTTTGACATTGTTTCTCATTATCCTTATTTATTTCTTAGTGTGGTGTGTAGCATGAATTAAATTAATTTTTCCAGGTTGAAAGTGATTTTTCACCATACTGAGTTAATGTATCTTTTCCTCGTGTTGTTTTTTGCTCCCTTCCCATCTGTGTAAGAGTCTGTTTGGGGGTTCTCTAGCTACCCCAGTCTGTTTATTCTCCAGTGAATACCACATGATTTAATTACTACAATTTTATAATAAATCTTGACTTCTGGAGGGCAAGTCCCCTCTTCTTGTTCTTCTTTTTTTCGGAGTTGATATGTATATTTTTTGACTATTTAGACTTCTAGATGACTTTTAGAAATCATTTGTGTAAGTCCACCAAACCAAATATACTTAGAATTTTTCACTTAGAATTCTGATGGCTCTTCGGATAAATTGGGGAAGCATTTGAGTCTTCCCATCCATGTATGGTATCTGTCTCCTATAATTCTGATATTCACTTGTGCCCGTTAAAGTATTTTACAGTTTTCACTGTACAGGTCTCATTCATCCTTTTCTTTTTTACAGTGTTTTTTGCACATTTATTCTCTTTTTAATTAGCATATACATTGCATTAGTTTAAGTTGTACAGCATGATAATCTGATATATGTGTATGTTGTAAAATAATTGCCACCAAAAATTTAGTTAACATTTGTCACCTCACACAGTTACACACGTTTTTCCCCTGTGATGAGAACTTTTAAGGTTTAATCTCTTAGCCACTTGCAAATATTCAATATACTGTTATTAACTCTGGTCACGATGCTGTGCATTATATCCCTAGGACTGGCTAGAAATTAGCACATCTGACCACCGTCACCCATTTTGCCCACCCCCTCATGCTCTGCCACTGGCAACCACCAAGATGTTCTGTTGCTATGAGTTCCATTTTTTAGATTCCACATGGAAGTGAGATTATACAGTGTTTGTCTTTCTCTGTCTTATTTCAGTTAGCATAATGCCTTCCAGGTCCATCTGTGTTATCATAGATGGTAAGATTTCCATTTTATGGCCTAATAGTATTCCATTGTAGATATATACATTTTCTTTATCCATTTATCCATTGGTAGACACTTGGATTTTTTCCATGTCTTAGCAATTGTAAATTACGCTGAAATGAACATGAAGGTGCAGAAATTCCTCCCCAAATTCAGCACATGCCTGGAATGGGAAAACAATAGATATTAGTTATTAATGGTATCAAGCTGGCTCTCAGGAATTGCTTATTTATTGCACATCTAACATCCACCCACTTTGCTTCCGGTTTTAAACTCCTTGTAGTTGATTGTGTGAGAATTTTGAGCGTTTGTGAATGGACACAGCTCTAGAGCCTAGACCCCGGAGTTCCAGGCTTTGTGGGATCAGCAGTGACTCAGATCCCCTGTCTGCACAGAAAGAAATCACCTTTAACAGAAGCATACAATAGGTGCTACCAGTTACTGCATTCCAAGGCAAATCCTAGGCTAACCTCTGAAAGTAGCTGAGCAGTGACTACAGAGCAGAAGCAGAAGGCCGGCCCGCTGACCTCAGGGCAGGTACTGTGTTTTGCTGCCCATTACATCGTGTATCCTGACTGCGTTATACAAGCCCTGTCCGCCCCTGGTGACACGGTGACTTTCCCATGCTGTCAGGGTACTTCCACTCTGATTGTCCCAGTCGCCCAGGGGAATGCAAAATAGGAAGGAAACATGCTAAACAATCAATGAACAAAGTTGTTTTTTTTGAAGTGAGAGGATGGGAAGTGGTAGGAGGGAAGTGCTGAAGCCGGGGGAGAATGCCGCAAGACAGAAAGACAGAAGCAGAGGAAGCTTTTGGGAAGAAAAACAAGAAAGGCTGCTGACGAAAAAATACTCCAGCAGAAGAAGGAAGAGGTGCTCCTTGCCAAGGAAAATGTGCTAATCTTATGCAGCTGAAACAGATATTTAAAGAAACATTGTAAGACTTTTGTCTTTAACTCCTTAATACTTAGGGCTTCCCAGCTGGCTCAGTGGTTTAAAAAAAAAAAAAAAAATCCTCCTGCCAATGCAGTAGGCACAGGAGACACTGGTTTGATCCCTGGGTTGGGAAGATCTCCTGGAGGAGGAAATGGCAACCCACTCCAGTATTCTTACCTGAAGAATCCCATGGACAGAGGAGCCTGGCAGACGTCCATGGGGATGCAGAGTCAGACACGACTGGGCCACTGACCTCGCAGGCCTTAATACTTAATCTTGAAAAAAAAATATGTAACCTAAGGCACTCCTAAAGGAATCAGGGGTCCTCTGTGATTTCCATTAAGAACAACACTTCTCTAAGTGTGAACTTGTCTTCTTGTGCAACAACAGAAAACCTGAGTAACATATTTTACTGTCTATATCAAATTGCAAGGTCCTTGCTACTGCTGCTGCTAAGTCGCTTCAGTCGTGTCCGACTCTGTGCACCCCCACAGATGGCAGCCCACTGGGCTCCGCCATCCCTGGGATTCTCCAGGCAAGAACACTGGAGTGGGTTGCCATTTCCTTTTCCAATGCATGAAAGTGAAAAGTGAAAGTGAAGTCGCTCAGTTGTGTCTGACTTAGCAACCCCATGGACTGCAGCCTACCAGGCTCCTCCATCCATGGGCGTTTCCAGGCAAGAGTACTGGAATGGGGTGCCATTGCCTTCTCCGTGCAAGGTCTTTAGAGGAGAGGAAATATTTTTGTGAATATACATTTTTAAATAGTTAACAGTTATATGGGGCACTTCCTGTGACCAAATTCTCTTGTATATTACATAAATTAACTACTGTCATCCTCCTAACAGCTTTATGAAGTGGGCAGTTTTACTATCCCCATTTTACAGATGAGAAAATAAAGGTATACAGAGGTTTGAAATGTGGCTGACATCACAGAGCTGGTAAGATGTGAAGTTGAAATTCAAATCCAAGCAAATTGGTCACAGTTTCCTTTTATCCACTACCCCAAAGGATCTCTCACTGGTTGTAATCCATCAATAAAATATATTGAACCATGTATTGAAGGTAGCACTGATTTATCAGTTTGGCTTTTTAAATTCTGTGACCTAAGGTATGCTGAGATGTTTCATAAAGGATGTGTCAATACCTACTTAAACCAAAACCTTACTGCTGTATTAATACAATTCTAAGAGAGCTATAAACTTGTGACTTGCAGCCTCACTCATGTCCTGGCTTCCCGGAGAAAGAACCCTTACACAGCAGGGCAGCCTTCTTCCTACCACCGCTGCTGCCGTTCACCCTGAAGAGTGTGAGAAGCTCAAGAGCCATCCTTCCCCATTAGATGTTCTTCCACTTGCACTTACATCAATCATTTCATCTGACATTGCACTCGGTGACAAGCTTTCACCCGACTTCCCCAAAACCAGTGGCTGCATTTAATTCACTCTTTAGTAGCACTACTTTTCAATTATTTTTGAATTTGATAAAAAATAGATGGCAAGATAAAGATACCCTTTGGAAAATTGTTGCATAGTCTGAAGACTTCAGTCTTGTGGAGGCAGCTGTTATGCCCATTTTATAGATGCAAACATCTGCGGGTCTTGGGGGACCTTTTCCACTATGTTTGGGTGCCTTCCACACTTGCTGTGTACCCCGAAAGGGCAAAGCCTAATATGTGGAAACTCTAGTGGAGAAACCAAAATTCGATATTTTATATTCTCCAGATAAAAATGGGTTTTGGTTCAAGAGTTCAATAAATGGAACTACAGCAATGTGACCTGAACATGAGGCTCTTGCTTTTTTTGTACTTGTTTAAAAAGTTCTTGTTTTCTAAGCATCCAGGACCTTATTAATGAGAGTGACAAGATAAACTTTCATCCACATACAGTCCCCCCAGAATTTATAGTGATTCATCTTATGGTTTTAAAAAAACAAAAACACAGGCTTGTCATTGTGTTACGGGTTAGCAGTGTTACATCAGGTGTTCAGTGTTGTCATTATGATCGGCTGTGTATGTAGGCATTTAATCTCTTTCACACAGGAATCTGCGATAAGCAGCGACAAGATGAAGGGGAGAGAGAGCAGTTAAACTCTCTCCTACCTTCATCTACAAAGCCAGGTTGCTGCTTGCCCCTTCCTGGGCCCCTGACCATTCTCCCCATGGCTGCTAGAACAGATGAAACAAATCAAAATGCCTTTGAGGAGTCTAGTGCTTCCCTCTGCTTAATTTAAACCCCAATCAAGCCTAATTATCAGAACCATATTACTTGCCGGCAATAATTCGCTTTGGGTACAACCCAGAGCTGAGTTGAAAATTTTATTTTGCCTTCAGAAAATTGGTTTACCTTTAAATTCCACCCCCCTAGATTTCCCTGCGGAAAATTGGTCCTCTTAATTTAGGTATCTTGTAATTTTTCTCATTAAAAAAAGTATGGCATGTGATATCATTAAATTTTTTTTTTCTAAATTGAAGTGACTTAAGTGGGTTGACATATGTGCTGCAGCATAATTGTGCTGTGTTTTTGGAGCTCAAGTCAGTAATTACATCCATAAACTTATTGTCACTGGTAGAATATGTTAACTGGTCTTCGACACAAAATTCGTTAATTTGAATCAATATGTAATGTTCTGAAATGCTCTAACAAAGGATCGTTGACAGATATAATACGGTCTCAGACCCAAACATTTCTTTATGAATGGCAGTAAATGTAAGCATGCTCTAAATAGCAGGTCAGTACTGTGATTCCCAAACACACACATGATGAAGTCTGAAAGAAATCTGAACTATGACATGATGCCAGTAATTGAATTCACTTGTTTTTAAAACAGGATGTCCTGGGTATTTTTGATCTTTACAACATAGAGCTAACTCTCAGAGAAGGTCTTGGAATTTCAAGCGTTCAGATGCATCATGCCTCATTACAGATGGGGATGCTGGGAAGGCTGAGTGACTGACGGGGAGGAGACCAACCCCCAGCGTGTCTTTCCCCACTGCCCCTCAGAGCGTGCCAGAACGCGCCCTTCTCCTTGGAATCCTAGCAGATTAGATGCAGACTAGCTTTTCTACTTTCCTAATGTGGAATAACTTTAAAAGGCAAATGGAAATGTGCCGGGGTTGGGAAGTACATTTGAATTCAAAGCAAGAATTTAATCAGAAATCCAATCCCAGGGTTTTCTTTTGATTTGACACTGCAGACCTACCAAAATTACACTAATGTGAGACCTTGACAAAAGAAAAATCCCCGTCATTAGATATATGGTGCTTCACAGATAATATCTAGTTCACCCTTTCAGCATTTCTGAGAATCGAAAGCCAGAGAAGAAAGGTACCATGTGACTTCAGAGGGGCGTGTCCAGCGTGCCCAGTGCTAACGCACAGCCCAGGTTCGCTACAGCAGGACCCGTTTGAAGGTGGAACAACACGTGCTGGGGAGTAAACCTGGAGTTTGGCAAGGAGCGGAGCGAGAAGGGAAGCTGCCCCTGTGGTTGCAGCTGGTAACTTGTGCTCTGTGATGCAGTGGGGACCTTTTGTCTTTTCTTTGGCCTCCAAAGAGTTTGGAGGCCTCCCTCCCCTCCCCGTCTCCCCGTTCCCCCTGCCCCTCCCATCCCCCTCTCCCTGTCTCTTATACACATCTTGTCTATCCCCCTCCCATCCCCCTCTCCCCTCCACTCCCCCTGGTGAAAATCACTGTTCTCTGGAGAGATGCTCTTCTGTAGATGACCCTCCACACCTAGCTCTCCTTTTCAGGTTCTGGATGCAGCTCTCTCCCTTTTGTCTTCTGACCTAGGGGAGGTGAAGGAACCCTCCCCCTAAGTAATTCCTGTGTCAGAATTTTCTCAGACCACCTCCTCTGAGGGTGCCCTCTGTTTCCTGCAGAAACTCTGACTGAAACACGGGGTATGGGTGAGCTGGCGCTTCATTTAAATACATGTGCTTCATTTGTCATTTTGATAATTATTTAAAATTATTTATCCAGCATCTACCAAGGGTCAGAACTATTAAGACAAAGTTCCTGGCATCGCAGAGCTTACAAAAAAAAAAAAGACAAACGCATACAAGTTACTGTCAAGCAGTAATAACTGTTATGAAGTAAAGAAGGATGGGGAAAGGGAGTTGTGGGCTTAAAAAAATACGCACCGTGAGAGTTGCGAGTTCAGTTTTATTTGAGGCAGAATGAGGGCTGCAACCTGGGAGTCGGCACCTCAGATAGCTCTGAGAACCTGCTCCAAAGAGGCAGGTGGGAGATCAGCATATAAGTGGTTTTGCTGAAGGGGGAATACATGCAATCAAGCACATATTTTTTTCAGGTTTCTGCTAGGCACAAACAGCAGTCATCACCAGGAAGGATTTTAGTGCTTTTCCAGATACAAGGAGATACAAGAAATGGGCTCATAATTGGCCCCTTAAAGTATCTAACTAGCTGAAGACCTGTCCTGCCAGTTCTTCCCAGAGCACTCAGTCGCTCAGTCGTGTCCTACTCTCTGTGACCCCAGGGACTGTAGCCCACCAGGCTCCTCTGTGCGTGGGGATTCTTCAAGTAAGAATACTAGAGTGGGTTGCCATGCCCTCCTCCAGAGGATCTTCTTCCCAACCCAGGGATCGAACCCAGGTCTCCTTCATTGCAGGTGGATTCTTTACCACTCGAGTCACCGGAGAAGCCCTCCCTGAGCATAGAGTACCTCGCTTCTGATCTCCCCTCTGAGCTCCTTTCCTGGGGTACTGAAAATCAGCAGCTGCAGCAGCACGTGATTTAACTCCTTGTAGAGGTAGATGGCAAGTGCCAAGGTGTAGTTGACAGAGCAGTGGGTCCCCTTAGAAGAGGGGATAGGTGAAGTTTCCAGAATTGAGTGAATAGGCTGTAATTTGCAAAAAAATTTTTTTTTAAAGGAGTTTTTTTTTTTTTTTCAGTGAAGGGCATCTCCAGGACCCTGAGCTGGGAAGGGGCTTGGGGGGCTCTAGGAATAGCACAAAGACCAGTGTGGCTGGAGTGAGTGAGGGAGAGCCCCTGGAATTCAGAAAACATGCAAGGTGGGTTGCCTGATGCTTTATAGGATCCAGAAGGACTTGGGTGACTGGAAAGAAAAGGTATGGAGAATTTGGAGGATAGTGATATTATTTATACATTTTATTAGGGTGGCTATGTCTGCTGTTGGGAGGACAGACTCGTCAGAGGCCCAAAGTAGCAGAACACAGATAGGAACCTATTGCTGGTATATGGATAAGTTAGGTGGTGTTATCGGGTTGAATTGCATCTCCCCCGCAGATATGTTGAAGTCTTAGAAGACTTAGAAAAGAAAAACATTCTCTTTTTGAGAATGTGTCCTTATGTGGACATAGGGTCTTTACAGTCAGTGATCAAGTTAGCAATAATTTTTTGTAAGATCTCTAATCCAGTATAACTAATGCCCTTACAGTTAAGGAGATATTTGGATGGAGCGACAGATGCACAGAAAGGAAAGATTGAGACATGGGACGAAGATGGCCATCTGGAGGCTAAGGAGAGAGGCTGGAACAGAGCCTCCCCTCACTGCCCTCGGGAGAAACCAGCCTTGTTGACACCTTGATTTTAGATTTCTAGTCTCTAGAACTGTGAGGTGGTAGAATCTTGTTATTTAAGCCACCCCATTTGTGGAATTTTGTCACAGCAGCCTTGGGAACCAAATACAGAGAAATGACTTGGCAGAGACTGATAGTGGTCAAAAGGGTTGAATTTGAGATGCATTCTGAAGTTAACACCAGGAGGATTTGCTGGATTGGAGATGGGTGGTGGGGCGGATGTTTGGCCCGTGGGAACTGAGTTTAAGGATGGGATGGCAGGTGCCTACTAGGTCATTGGGTGAGTGGTGGTGCCCTTTCCTGGAGATTAGGAACACTGCGGATGATAGACTTGGGGGACAGAGGTCCAGAATTGGGTCAGGGAATTGTGAGTTTGCAGTTCCTGTTTGACATATCAGAGTAGGCAGTTACAGAGGTGGGGGGAGATATCATAGCAGAGTCATAAATGGTGACCACCCCCTCCCCCCACAAACACTGCAGTGCCTGGCCTGTTCACTCCCGTGAGCTGCGACTCCAGGTGTCGTGGACTCCACGGATGCGCAGAGATGATTCTATCAGCACACAGATGCTTTATGTGATGTTTAATGTATTTTTCTTAATGTTTGTATGCTCAATCATATCCAACTCTTTGTGACCCCGTGAAGTGTACCCCGCCAGGCTCCTCTGTCCATGGGATTTCCCAGGCAAGAGTACTGGAGTAAGGTGCCTTTTCCTCCTCCAGGGGATCTTCCTAAACCAGGGATTAAACCCACGTTTCCTGTGTCTCCTGCATTGCCAGGTGGATTCTTTACCATTGCATCACCTGGGAAGTCCTTTTTTTCGTAATATATACTAGAAAAAAAAAACGTAACTAGCACAACCAACCCATAATTTCAAGATATTATTACTTAGGCCATCATTAAAATTTGAATATATAAGGTTTTAAAAACCAGAGTCATCTTTTTAAAGAAAACAATTAAAAAATGAGTAGTATTATATACGTAGCAGATGTAATAGTATACATTGTATGTGGATATGGAGGGAAAAATAAATGACTAAGGTTTGGGACACAGTCTAAAGCCTTTGTAAGGAGTTACTAGGTGATTCCTACCTCATGACAGTTTCTGTTTGTTTTTTGGCCACATGTCATGCAGGGATCTTAGGTCCTAGACCAGGGATCAAACATGAGCCCCTGCAATGGAAGGGCAGGGTCTTAACCGCTTTGTTCTGTTCTGTTTTGTTTTGTTCTAACTGCAGGTCAAAACAATAGACTTAGTAGTAGAGACCAGCATTTGTTTTAAAAAGAGTTAAACTAGATCAGAAAGTAGAGCATACTGCTGGTGGTATTTGGAGGCATAATTTCATGATGCAAAATATCTTTCTCAATGAACATCACAGCGAGAAGTTAGAAAGTCTCTGGGTTTGCTTTCCTAGTTGCAAGTATCACTTCCCCTGTCCTGTTTCGGTGACTCTCCTCTTGAGCCAACTTGAAAAACTTGGGTTTGTAAGGAGACAAGAAAAAATGATGTACTTTCATCTTTACAAGGTCATGAATAGTTTTCATAACTATTTCATAACTCCTATTTCATAGGAGGTTTTCATAAATTACTGTGAGATTAGTTCCATGGGTTTTAGAAGCCTATGATATCATCATCGAAAATATATAACCCATTTCTACCATGTTCATTTGGGTTTCTGATCCCTATTTGATACACCTGGTAATTGCTAGATCTCAGCTTGTGAATTCTTCCAGTCAATTTATTTGCATAGTTTTTTGACTGTGTGGTCCTAGATTGCTTTATTGATGTGCCTTTACCAGGACCTGTTTGCAATAGCTTTGTTGTACATACTTAAGTATAATGTTGAGTAAGAACTTTGATTGAAAATGAAATATATTTATTCAAACAAAAGGATGTCTCAGGGTTGTGTGAAAATGCTTATTCTTATACAAGAGTGCATGTGATTCTTTTCAGAATTAAAACTCCTTTGAATGGATTTTTAAGAAGTCCTCTAGGAGCCAATAACCTCAGATATGCAGATGACACCACCCTTATGGCAGAAAGTGAAGAGGACCTAAAAACCTCTTGATGAAAGTGAAAGAGGAGAGTGAAAAAGTTGGCTTAAAGCTCAACATTCAGAAAATGAAGATCATGGCATCTGGTCCCATCACTTCATGGGAAATAGATGGGGAAAACAATGGAAACAGTATCAGACTTTATTTTTTTGAGCTCTAAAATCACTGCAGATGGTGACTGCAGCCATGGAATTAAAAGACGCTTACTCCTTGGAAGAAAAGTCATGACCAACCTAGATAGCATATTCAAAAGCAGAGATATTACTTTGCCGACTAAGGCTGTCTAGTCAAGGCTATGGTTTTTCCTGTGGTCATGTATGGATGTGAGAGTTGGACTGTGAAGAAGGCTGAGCGCTGAAGAATTGATGCTTTTGAACTGTGGTGTTGGAGAAGACTCTTGAGAGTCCCTTGGACTGCAAGGAGATCCAACCAGTCCATTCTGAAGGAGATCAACCCTGGGATTTCTTTGGAAGGAATGATTCTAAAGCTGAAACTCCAGTACTTTGGCCACCTCATGCGAAGAGTTGACTCATTGGAAAAGACTCTGATGCTGGGAGGGATTGTGGGCAGGAGGAGAAGGGGACGACAGAGGATGAGATGGCTGAATGGCGTCACTGACTCGATGGACGTGAGTCTGAGTGAACTCTGGGAGTTGGTGATGGACAGGGAGGCCTGGCGTGCTGTGATTCATGGGGTCGCAAAGAGTCAGACACAGCTGAGTAACTGAACTGAACTAGGAGCCCTTGCAGCAATTGTGTGATGCTTCTTTTTTTTTTTCTTATGATAAAATATCTAGGCTGGAGATGTCTAATGAGATATTTCTTTAAAAAATAATGCCAAAATTATACATACACCTAGTTTTAAATTTTCCCGGTGGCTCTAATTTTGAGATAGAGTAACTTATACCTGATTTAAAGAGTTAGGCGTTTAAATAATCTGGTGTCAGCCGCTGAATTCATTGGGCACCCATTATTTCACATCTGATATACTGTTTTCCACAGAGCATTCTTGTAAATTTGTTTATGTGATGCAAATTAGGCTAAGTACTACCCTATCAGATCTGTAATGTTTAGGGAACAATAATTTCTCTAAAAGTATAGTTTGCAGTGTTCAGGGATGTTTATATTTCTAAAATGACTTAAGAGGAGAAGCCTTGATCAAAGCATTTAGTATGGAGCTGATAGATGTCTCATTAAGTTTCCAGAAAATGCACATGTAAACACTTCTTTAGTCATCTTTCAATAGTTTATTTACATAACTGAGGGCTGCTACTTTTATTAGTTTTCACAGCAAAATGATTTAGTAAGTGGACCTAAGTGATAGAAGATGCTTCTGTTTCCAGAAACTATTGGTGAGGAATCCAGCCCTCCTCCCTGGCCCCCTAGCTTGGCAGTAAAGAGTCTGTGTTTACATATGTAAATAAGTCATTCAGTTGAGAGTCCCATTGGATCCAAGGTCCAATCTGTTATTTTGCTGATGTTGATGACATTAGCCAGGAAGTAAAGGGTACCGAGAGACTGAAGTCTCAGCCTGGAATGACAGATACTGGAGACCAAAGTCTATCCTTTAAGAGGAGAAGTGGATTCTTGGGACTAAGAATTTAGGAAAAGAAAATAAAGGCACAAATTTTGTCTTTACTGTTGGCCTGAGTGATAGAATTTAATGTTTCTCTTGAACATGGCCAGCTGTACGAATGAATATGCTGTGTAAGGATGTTGGTTTCATGCCATCCTATTTTCGAGAGCCCTGTTTCCTATTTAAAGAATGTAAAATATTTCATAATTGAACTCATGAAGTTGACTTTGCTCAGATATATGTTGTTTGTACCTGTCTTGGATGTAGGAATCTGGCTTAAAATAAGAAAGGAAAACTTTTAAGTTAAGGTCTCCCTAAACAAGATTGCCCGGAGAAGGCAATGGCACCCCTGGCACTCTTGCCTGGAAAATCCCCTTGAGGGCAAGAGGAGAAGGGGACGACAGAGGATGAGATGGCTGGATGGCATCACCAACTCAATGGACATGAGTTTGAGTGGACTCAGGAGTTGGTGATGGACAGGGAGGCCTGGCGTGCTGCGATTCATGGGGTCTCAAAGAGTCGGACACGACTAACTGAACTGAAAGTGAAGAAAGCAGCCTGTCCAGCCTGTAGTGAATTGAGTTCTTCTCAAAGGTTCCTATCTAGGGCATAGCTATGGTCACCTTTCTACAAAGCTTTAGTAACTCAATACATGAGCCACTGACCACCACCAACTTTTTCGTCAACAATAGAATACAGTGTGACTGTTTTTGAAAATTAAGATTAGGTTAAAACATGAGTCATATGGAGAAAAACTTGCTGTGAGCTGTACAGAATTCCCTTATTTCTATTCCATATGCAATTCATTAAAATGACATTAATACTCCAGGCTGTTCTTTGGTTTCTATTAAGATGTATTACTAAAAAAGATAAAAAGATGTATTACTGGAATCTGTACAAATATATTGATTATCTCATAGGCCTATTTGTTCACGACAAGCAAACTATTGTAACAGAGGCAGCGTACCTGAGAATAAATGAGACAAAATGGAGACCAAGTTTTAAAAACACGCTGGCCCCCTCCATTCCCCTTGAAGGATGTGCTTGTGCTCTTCAAACCAGCCTTTCAGTAACGGAGTTTAAGATTGAGGTTCTCAGTTTAATATCAGCATCTGCCCCCTGCTGAGTTCATGGTGCAATTAGCTAATTAAAAAAAAATAACATTTTTCACCTTGAAGTCAGAAGAAGAGCAATAAACCACAGGCTTAGGATTTAGTTAATTGGCACATTGACTATAATTGTGTATTTAACACCAAGATTAACTTTTTTTTTTCCTGATGAGTGGGAGCCTGGCACTGCACACTGGAACTCTTAAATCAGTTATAATAATTCCATAGGGAGCTTGATAAGGGCAGATAATTCTATAGATATATTAATGAGGATAATTATTTATTTACATCTGGTAACTTTTTTAAGGAGAAAAAGCCTTAAAATCACTTTCTGATAAACCATTAAATTTAAAGGAGACTTCAGGTTAAATAAATAATCTGTGAAAAAAAAAACTATTTCTCATGTAAAAATCTATTGATTCTATTGAATAGAAAGTCATACTCAATTTTTGTTTGTTTTTGTTTTTCCAAATATTCAGTGACTTAATGAGAACAATTTCTGCTGTCAAAGCTTTTGGTATCTTTTCTAGGTCAACTAAGATTTAAAACTATTGCCTTGCATTTTTTTTTCCGGAAGAGGGTAGGGAAAGAATGCATGTTGGCAGGGCAGTTAGTAGGAAAAACATAATCCTGACTTGCAATCTGCTGCTTATGACATTTCCTTTTTGAAAGGTAAGCGTTACGCTTTGGATGCCGAAGCAGTGATGGTTGGCAATTCAAGTGGGTGTGATTGATCCATGTCTTTAAAGTAATAGCACTGTTATTCTTAAAAGAAAAAAGAAAAGAATTCTCAAGTATGGTAATACAGACCCTGCATTTTTACTAATGTAGAAGTTCTTTTCACCCTCCTCTGTGAGCAGATGCTAACACTTATCTGACAGATACTTCACTCCCTGTGGAGATGCTCACGTGGACCAGGGGCTTTACTTCCAGGGGTTTACAGACCATTTCTCTGTGGCTTTCATCTCCCTGTCCCTGAAGTCACTGCCCACAGTGGATTGCGCTTGCTTCTTAAATTCTTGCTTACTGTTGCCCAACTTTGAAAGATGGAGAAGTGAAACTCTATTCCGTGCATGGGAGCCCCTATTCCAAACTTGTCCTTTAAAATATAGTTGCTTGGGTTTCATTTGGTGTGTGTGTTTGACATGGAATGAGCAGTGGGAGGTGTTAAGTTTTTCTCTGTGGTCCATTTGTCACGTGTATGTGTGTGTGTGTGTGTTTACAAGGGTTGATCTAAGGAAAAGACCGCCCTTCTACACAGGTGAGGTTATAAACTTAATTCTCAATCTCTGAGCCAATAAAACTTAATTGCATTCAGGGATAGAGCTTTTGGTGGCTGCCAGATACCAGGAATTCTGCCAGGATGACGAAGAGAGGAGCTTCGAAGCCAAGAGAGTTTTCATGATTTGGGGAAAGATTGTAATTTCTGTATCTTTTTGGTGTTAACCACATGAGTGGCAGGTTTAAGAATGTGTTCTGCTACTCTAGGAAGAATGACTTCATGTTCAGCGAAATCATGCTTCAGTTTCCCTCAATATCCTTGATATAATTAGAGACAGTATCAGGTAATAGGAAAAGGCACACTTGATGGGAAATGTGATACTGGCCTGTGTTCATGACTATCACACACATGCACAGGCAGGGCAGTTTTTAATAAAATGACTTGCACATGGCATGCACCTTTGTGGGCGAGGCGGGGGGTGTGGGGAGTTGTGTCGTGTGTTTTAATTGCTGGATTTTAGCTGAAACAGACAAGTACAGTGCTGTTAAACGCTGTCCCTTTCCCTTTTCTGACCATTTCCCCATCATCCCATACCCCGCCTTCTCCTCTCCCACCTCGTTCATCCCCATCTTCCATTCGCTGTCAGGAAGGGCAGCCTCCGAAGAGTCATTTCAACTCAGCCCGACATCGCCAGAGACTAGTGGACCCCGCTGCTTCAAAAGTGAGTGTGTCCTGTCGCATGGTGCATGACGGTGTGGTCCCTGTGAGGAAAAGGGGGTTGTGGGCCTTTGTTTATGCTGGTGCCTTTGATGGTCTTAGAGGAGGCAAGGTCTTCTCTACTGATTGACGGCCGTCCACATCAAAGGAGTTGTGGTGTCGAACCACCAGACCTGGAAACCAGCAAAACCCTGATAAGTAGCACCTGCTGGTTTCCGTGGTTGTAAACACTCCCCCCACGGCCAATTTCAAGCAGCCCTGTGACAGATGTGACCTCAGGGCTAGACAGAGGTGCCCCATAGAGCTCTGTTACATCCAGACATAGTTGACATACTTCCATGTTAAAATATAGCAAAATAATTAGGAAGTGAACCGTTTGGAAGTGAAGTGAAGTTGCTCAGTCGCGTCTGACTCTGCGACCTCATGGACTGTAGCCTACCAGGCTCCTTAAGAAAAGAATTCTCAAGTATGGTAATACAGACCCTGCATTTTTACTAATGTAGAAGTTCTTTTCACCCTCCTCTGTGAGCAGATGCTAACACTTATCTGACAGATACTTCACTCCCTGTGGAGATGCTCACGTGGACCAGGGGCTTTACTTCCAGGGGTTTACAGACCATTTCTCTGTGGCTTTCATCTCCCTGTCCCTGAAGTCACTGCCCACAGTGGATTGCGCTTGCTTCTTAAATTCTTGCTTACTGTTGCCCAACTTTGAAAGATGGAGAAGTGAAACTCTATTCCGTGCATGGGAGCCCCTATTCCAAACTTGTCCTTTAAAATATAGTTGCTTGGGTTTCATTTGGTGTGTGTGTTTGACATGGAATGAGCAGTGGGAGGTGTTAAGTTTTTCTCTGTGGTCCATTTGTCACGTGTATGTGTGTGTGTGTGTGTTTACAAGGGTTGATCTAAGGAAAAGACCGCCCTTCTACACAGGTGAGGTTATAAACTTAATTCTCAATCTCTGAGCCAATAAAACTTAATTGCATTCAGGGATAGAGCTTTTGGTGGCTGCCAGATACCAGGAATTCTGCCAGGATGACGAAGAGAGGAGCTTCGAAGCCAAGAGAGTTTTCATGATTTGGGGAAAGATTGTAATTTCTGTATCTTTTTGGTGTTAACCACATGAGTGGCAGGTTTAAGAATGTGTTCTGCTACTCTAGGAAGAATGACTTCATGTTCAGCGAAATCATGCTTCAGTTTCCCTCAATATCCTTGATATAATTAGAGACAGTATCAGGTAATAGGAAAAGGCACACTTGATGGGAAATGTGATACTGGCCTGTGTTCATGACTATCACACACATGCACAGGCAGGGCAGTTTTTAATAAAATGACTTGCACATGGCATGCACCTTTGTGGGCGAGGCGGGGGGTGTGGGGAGTTGTGTCGTGTGTTTTAATTGCTGGATTTTAGCTGAAACAGACAAGTACAGTGCTGTTAAACGCTGTCCCTTTCCCTTTTCTGACCATTTCCCCATCATCCCATACCCCGCCTTCTCCTCTCCCACCTCGTTCATCCCCATCTTCCATTCGCTGTCAGGAAGGGCAGCCTCCGAAGAGTCATTTCAACTCAGCCCGACATCGCCAGAGACTAGTGGACCCCGCTGCTTCAAAAGTGAGTGTGTCCTGTCGCATGGTGCATGACGGTGTGGTCCCTGTGAGGAAAAGGGGGTTGTGGGCCTTTGTTTATGCTGGTGCCTTTGATGGTCTTAGAGGAGGCAAGGTCTTCTCTACTGATTGACGGCCGTCCACATCAAAGGAGTTGTGGTGTCGAACCACCAGACCTGGAAACCAGCAAAACCCTGATAAGTAGCACCTGCTGGTTTCCGTGGTTGTAAACACTCCCCCCACGGCCAATTTCAAGCAGCCCTGTGACAGATGTGACCTCAGGGCTAGACAGAGGTGCCCCATAGAGCTCTGTTACATCCAGACATAGTTGACATACTTCCATGTTAAAATATAGCAAAATAATTAGGAAGTGAACCGTTTGGAAGTGAAGTGAAGTTGCTCAGTCGCGTCTGACTCTGCGACCTCATGGACTGTAGCCTACCAGGCTCCTCTGTCCATGGGATTTTCCAGGCAGTAGTCCGGGAGTGGCTTGCCATTTCCTTCTCCAGGGATCTTCCCAACCCAGGGATTGAACCCATTTGGAGTATCTCTTATCTTTATTTTCAATATACTGTATTTCATTGGAAGTTTAGATAGTTTTAATCAACAATAACGGCTGTTTTTAACAACCAGCTTGTAAAATTCCTGAAAATTTTACCCAGCCGGTGTATCTGGGCTCTAGTAGAGCAGTTCCACATATGATATATTTGTTGAGAACAGCTCAAGCCAGTTTTGTCATGTTCAGCTCTGATGGTCTGCAGAAAAGCGGCTGAGGTTTTGAGCAAGGATTTGCTCTTCCTCCACAGCTTGAGTAAGTCACAAGTCTGTTCTGCTGCACACAGGCTTTTATTAAAGAGACATTTGCTGGCCAACGGGCACAGAATATTCTGCAGCCTGTCCTGTAAACTTGGCGAAGGGCTCTGTGCTCAAGCCTTTTAGGTGCTCCAGCCAGATCTCTTTGGAAGGTTCCACTTAAGGTGGATGAGCTGACAGCTCTCTGGAGACAGGATGCTCTCATTTCTATGGTGGGCATCATTCACTGGAGCCCCTCTACCCCAGCTGCTGAACATAACGCCATGGCACAACGGGGCCTCGGTGCCAGACCTCAGCGTCCGATTTACAGACCTTCGTAGATTCTTAGGCTCTGTTCGTGCAAGGGTAGAGAGTATCTGTAAACTGACTTTGCCAGGCCACTTACCTTAAAGACCACTAGTCTGAACAATGAAAGCCTGTTTCTAACATCCATTATATTGACCAGGAGACCACTGATTTTGATTTCAGCGATGAAAACCCATTTCAGTACGAGCAAACGCGTACACTGGTGTGTCTGAGACACGGATACCTCTGCTGTAATGCTGGTTGGTCACCCTGGGGGAGTCAGTGATTAGGATATAATCTTTAATCAATATATAATATTACATTGCCTATGTGGAAGTATTTGGAAGTGGCCCCAAATGTCATAACATTATGTGACATTTAGTTAGTACCTGGGGTGTCTCCTCCCCCCTCCCAAGTTCTAAACAACTCAGTTTGACTCAGGATCCTTATGATGAAGTCATGAAAATTTGAGAGGGGAAAAAATAAACTAGCTCTGAATAAGTTGGATGGTTTCGTCATGTAAGAGGTGAATATTGCTAAGGTAGAGCCTAGCTTAGAGGACACCAGGTCCTTCTCAGACCCAGCCTAAGGTTTTCATCAATGAGGCAGTAAAACATCCTGTGGTTAAGCATATCCCGTTATACCCAGCATGTTCCTCTTGGTCAGTGGTGTGTTAAGGACTCAACTTGGCGCATGCTTTTGTTTCTCTTCTTTCCTTTTTTCCTATGTTCGTTTCATTCTGCCTTGGCATTTTCAGAAATACTACTGTGCCTCACCATGCAAAGTGCTGTCTATTATACTGTAAATTAGACAGGTTTCTTCTATTGAGTCTTTGTTGTTCCGCTTTGTCTTGAGTGAGAATCATGGCTTCTTTTTCTAGACACGCTCTAAGAAGAGCTCATTAAACTGCTAAAAAGATGTCTGGTGCCTTAATGTGCTGTGTGAATAGGTTCAGCCAATATTCACAAATAGGCTTTAAAGGTCAAATCCTGTCTTCCCCCAAATACTGCAGCACTAGAAATTTAAGAAAGGCCTAAAATTGTTTTCGAACCTTAGGAACTGATGAGGGGAAACACATTTGCCATGTGGATTGGTTACTTGGGCATTGAATATAAAACAGAAATGTGCATTAGTGTAGCCAGTGACCTTTTGTTATAAGCACATTGGTGCTTAGACTCTACACTGCATTACCTTCAACTCAGTAACCTGAGTTGTTATAAAGAACCCTGGCAGATTCTGGGGTCAGTAATAACTTACAGTAAACCAGCTATTGAAGTTTTTGAGAATATGGATTCTGTTGAAGTCAGCATCGCAATCTGGGGAGAAGTGTGATCAAGCAGAGATACTTGGCTTCCCATTAGCAGTATGGAGTGGTGAGGAAGAATATCCTTGACTGGGATGTGCATTAGGCTTTGTCATAAGCCAGCTCTGTGACTGTGGGCCACCATGTAACACTGAGCCCCCACGGCTCAAGGTTCTCTCTTTTATGAAATGCGTGTGCATGCTAAGTCGCTTTAGTCATGTCCAACTCTTGGCGACCCTATGCACTGTAGCCTACCAAGCTTCTCGGTCCATGGGATTCTCCAGGCAGGAATACTAGAGTGGGTTGCCATTTCCTTTTTCAGGGGATCTTCCCAACCCAGGAATCGAACCTACATCTTTTATATCTCCTGCAGTGGCAGGCAGGTTCTTTACCACTAGCGCCACCTGGGAAGCCCATAAAGTGAAAGTCACTCAGTCGTTTCTGACTCTTTGTGATCCTGTAGACTGTATGAAGTGAAGTGAAGTTGCTCAGTCGTGTCCGACTCTTTGCGACCCCATGGACTGTAGCCTAGCAGGCTTCTCCGTCCATGGGATTTTCCAGGTAAGAATACTGGAGTGGGGTGCCATTTCCTTCTCCAGGGGATCTTCCCAACCCAGGGATCGAATCTGGGTCTCCCGCATTGGAGGCAGGCAC
Organism: Cephalophus harveyi; assembly: GCA_006410635.1. Lineage (NCBI taxonomy): Eukaryota > Metazoa > Chordata > Mammalia > Artiodactyla > Bovidae > Cephalophus > Cephalophus harveyi. The sequence continues at coordinate 51,419 of SJYT01007341.1, read as the reverse complement.
TTTAACCTCTGAGCCACCAGTCCACGGAATACTGGAGTGGGTAGCCTTTCCCTTCTCCAGGGGATCTTTCCAACTCATGGATCAAACCCAGGTCTCCCGCATTGCAGGAAAATTCTTTACCAGGTGAGGAACAAGGGAAGCCCTCTATTAAATGAGAGTTTATTAAATATTCTCTTAACCATATTAAGGAATTATGTTTCTTTTTCATCAAGGCTTTTTATAGCTAGATACTTTCCCATTTAGTCTGAGATTTTTGAATGACATTTCTCAGTCCTAAAATTCCTCTAGAAACAGCATCTTTCCTCATGAATTCCAAAGCAGCATTTGTGGGCGGTCTTTTATCAGTGTCTTCGATGGATGTTAATTTTTTAAACAGAATTACTTTAAAGCTGTGGGAGAAAATATGGACCAGAAATAATAGCCTCATTTTCTACTCAGGGAGTTGGCTTTTTTTTTTTAGCCTGAATTTTTTAATCTTAGTCTTTGAAAGCTTTTGAAAGTGCTTTGAGTATAGGAAAATAAGCTCTTAAATCTGTTTTATTTGAATAAGAGTCAAAGAGTGAAGGAAAAATCAAAGGTAAGCAATGTACCTCTGATTGGCTAAACTTGTCCACTGGGAATTTCTAAAATATATTTCATTTGGAGAATATGCTCACCTGTCTATCCCCCAGTATGAACCCTTCACACAGGAAATGAACAAAGAAGAAAACAGGCAGCAGGAATAATAGTTCAAAGACCACCCAACAGTTATTTGTGGAGCTGGTAAAGAATTCTGTTAAATAAAAATCAGTTTGATATGGGAGCATCAGGGACATGATCTGGGGAGGCAGGAGGTGGACAGAAAAGAACACGAGAGTGTACAGAGGATTAGTTTTCAAATCTCCTGGCATTTAAGCACAAAAGGATGATGAAGATTTATTCTAGATGAGCTGTCATTTTTCATTGGAAGCTTTGCTGGTTCAGAATAAATAGGTTCATAGAGATCGTATTGAAATTTTAAGCATGTGACAATAAGTAGTGGTGGGCATAGCATCTAATAAATTTCAAAACCAGAAAGTGTTGTAATATTCTGTCCTCTTATAAAAAAAAAAAAAAAAAAAACTCCCTAAATGGACAGATATTCCAGCTAACCAAAACCCTGCATATGATTCTAAGACACATCATTTCAGTATGCCACAGGGCTTGAAAATCCTTTATACTAATTCTCAGTGATTTCTCTACCTTTTTCTAATGAGAATAAGGTTTATAAAACCTGGGCTCTCCTGCCGGGAGAATCAGCCCTGAGCTATCTCAGAGCAGACTGTCTTCTTTTCTCACTAATATAAACCTTTTAGGATTGATCCTTTTTTTCATTTTTATCTCTCTGAAGAGTAAATGTCTCTGGGACCTTAGAAACCCATTGTTTGGAGGGGGCAAAAGCCTGCATTGACCAGGGTTCATAATTGCAAACATGATATAGAATAAAAGCCATGGAAATCATGATATTGTGTTTCTTTCTTTAATAACAAAAGAAATAGGGTTTTTTTAAGCACTAAGGGGATAGGCTTTAAAATATTGAATATCTACATTTTAGAGCCTTATTATGGATTGAATTTTTGGATGGTAATTAACACCTTCCTAGTCCCAAGAGTTTCAAGTGTTAAAGGATAATTTCTGCTTTTTTCGAGGCTATAAGACTTGTTACTATATTTAAGGAGATATTAATAGAAAGATGGGGACGGGGCTAGGAAGATTGGTTGCCATAATTATTATGGGAATATTTTAGCTATAAAAAATGTTGTTACAACATAAACTTTTTAATTTGTTTTTTGCAAAAGATTTTAGGGGTAGTACATTGCTGATAGAAAATTTTGAGGCAGTTTACATCAGCTGTCTATGAATTACTTCTGGTTCTGGCTAAAATGGGTGTTGCTCTCATATCTGAAACTTAATATCTGTGACATTGGGGTGGTTACTTAATTACCCCAAGAAAGCCTCAGTTTGTTTATGTGAAAACAAAATAATATCCATCTTGTGGGATTGTTTTGAGGATTAAATGGGAGAATGTATAAAAAGTTTTTACTGTACAGGTAGGGACTTAAGTGAAAGTCGCTCCATTGTGTCCAACTCTTTGCGACCCCTGATCCCTGGGTCGGGAAGATCCCCTGGAGAAGGATATGGCAACCCACTCCAGTACCCTTGCCTAGAAAATTCCATGAACAGAGGAGCCTGATTGGCTACAGTCCGTGGGGTCGCAAAGAGTCAGATACGACTGAGCAACTTCACTTTCAAACTATACAGTCCATGGAATTCTCCAGGCCAGAATACTAGAGTGGGTAGCCTTTCCCTTCTCCAGGGAAATCTTGCCAACTCACGGATCAAATCCAGGTCTCCTGTTTTGCAGGCGAATTCTTTACCAACTGAGCTATCAGGGAAGCTCCAAGGCACTTAATGAGAACCAAAAAATTGTAGCTATCCTTTAAATTATGATTATTCATATTATGGTAATCATATTCTTATTATCAGGTAATCATTATCTAACTTCTCTAAGATTTTTTCCCCTCATGTAAAATAAGGGGTTGAGGTAGAATGTCTGCATTGTTACAAGTGTGTCCAGTTCTCCTTATGTTTGAATATCTGGTGTGTACTCAGCTGTGTGGTAGGCATAGAGGAATATAGCTTGTAGGATTTAGTTCTTTCCTTTAAGAATATAGTGTAATTGGCAAAGAAATAATGCAGAGACAATAATCAATTGTTTGGTCAACATACCTGAGCTGCATTAATTTCGAACCAAAGGACCTCTGTGGCCAAGTCAGAGAAGTCTTCCTGAAGCTTATAGGTTTTCATCTGGGTCCTGAAAGAAGCAAAGGACTTTTTAAACCTTATGAGTGTGGGCATGAACTTTATGAGAATGCGTGAGGTAATGTGATGGGCCGGACTGGAGTGGAGTGAACGAGGTGACGTGTTCCTGAGCGGCTGTTCCTGATGGGATGCAGACAGGCTTTGCCTCGAGCGGCTTGTTCTCAGTGAAGTTCTGTGTACTAGTTGTATGGCCGAGGAAAAGTCTCTTGTTTCCTCATCCATACAGCTCAGGAATAACAATATCCACCTCATTGAGAATGTTGTTACAATGAAATGGTCTGGTGTTGCCATTCCATAGAGTGATTGTGCTATTTTGGGGACAAAAAATGATAGTTTTTAGCTAAATTCGACAGTCTGCCCTATGACCCAGCAATCCCAATAGAAAAGAAGTGGCCTCTGTCCAAGGACACAGATGCTTCATGCAGCCTTGTTGTTACACCAGAACATTTGGGGATACTGAGCACTGAAGGAGTGATTGGGAAAAGAGAGGGCATCACATAACTCCCAGCAGTTAGAAGCAGCAGCCTTCAGTGCAACAATGTGGATGGGACTGAAAACGTGTTACTCTGTGAAACCAAGCTTAAACAAATTCACTTCTTTACTACCATGCTCGTAATGTCGATTAAAAATGCATATACATCGTACAGTTTACAGTTGCCAGGAGCTCATACAAATGGCTGATTGTCCATTGGGCACATTGCAAGGGTAGGCTGGAGGCAGGTAAGAGGTGTGGGAAGGTTCTGTCCAAATAACTGATGGGTGGGAATAATATTCTCTGTCTGAGGAGTATGCTTACCCTCTCCTGTACCCTTGAATTTCCCCATGAGAAAGTAGATAAGCCAAGAAATAAGATGTAAGGGAGACTTAAGTCTCCAGAGGTGAAAGCAATGCTCCTATGCATCGTGGAGCAGCTGACACTTAGGCAGCCCCGAAGCGTGTCTGCCTGCTTCTGGGTGCTGTACACCTGGACTGGCAACTTTAGTCCTCACAGCATCCCCAGGAGGGTGGTACTGTTGATCACCTAGTGGCAGACGAGGCCACGGAAGCTTGCACGAAATCACACAGCTACTAAAATGGGAGCTGGGATTCGAACCTGGGATTCTTGGAATCCCTGTTCTTAACTGTCCTGTGTACAATGGCTGTAACTGAAGTGGTGAGGGAAAACCAGGCCTTTTTTTCCCATATGTCCTTGGCCCATGCCTAGCAGTTGCAGCTACCTACTTTTTATGGAAATTGCCAATTGGTGTGTGTACTTGTATGTGTATGCATGTGTATAAAACTTTGTATACACATTCACAAGTATGCAGCTTGATGAATTTACACAAACTGGACAATCCCATGTGACCAGCACCCAGAACAGAACGTGTTGGGCAACTCTGAAAAACCAAATCTTCTGTCACTTTTACTGGGCATGAAGTTCCAATTGCTGGAAAGCAACATCATGAAAAACCTAAGCCTTTAAAAGCGAAAAACAATAGACATATCAAAGATTCTGGAAATGGCTGCAGGTTTTGGGTGTTTGTAAGGTGTAGGAAAAGCCTTCCACCTTTTCTCAATTTTTACCACAGTTGCTTATGTTACAAATAGTGGAGGACACAGACCACTCCTGAAGGAAAGCAGAAGGTTTTCCAATGAGTTTAGGGTCATCTCACATTATTTAAAGATAAAACAGATTGACCTGCAGGCCTTAGAAATAAATGGCTGCATGGTGTGGATCATGAGATGGCTTTGCAATGGACAGGGAAGTGAATTTTCACTTCTCCCCTGGTCGTTCTTTAGCTTCCCGGCACCTGTCTTTGATGTTCAGCCTCAACTCCTATGGGCTGCATTTGTCAGCATCGCGCTCCAAGGGTGATGCTTTCCCCAAATCCAGACAGTTGGCTTAGGTTCAGACTGAGTCTGAAGTTGTGTTTTGGGGTCACATTTACAATGTGATCTGTCCACCTGGTACCCCTGTGCACGTTTTGCTGCCTTTGGCAGACGGCACAGGGAAGTGAAATTCCTTGCAGGAGGCCCAGAGCTAGTACAAGGCGAAGCCCACTTACTCCCTGTGCATAGCCACCACGCCATGCCCTTTATACCGCCATCTTGGAGGGGCGCCTCCCTTTCCCAGGGGACACCCTGTGCCGAGTGGCATTTCTCAAGGTTCACAAGGGAGGCAACCACAGTTCCCACAGTGATGTGTTTTCTGCCTCCAGTGCCAGATTCCTCCTTTGACCCATAGCCTGCTCTCCTGCCACCTGACTCCACAGTACTATGAAATGCTGCAAAACTGAAAAGCTTTCATTTTCCTTACCATTTCTGTGTGTGACTATCCCAGTTTACTGGATTTATTTCTCTGTTAGCATTAACAGAATTCTAGAGCCCTAACAATTCAGCTGAAAAAATGGGCAGAGGGCACCCCAATTTTTTCAGCCTAACATCTCTCTACTCAGACACATACAAGTAATTCTACAGAAAGTGGGTTCCAATTATTTATTTTCCATGATTCTGTCTATAATGTATGACATAAACACAGTATTGAAGCACTCAAAATTACAGGGCTGCAACATGTTTTTGGAATTCAGCTCCTGTAGTTCACATACTGGATGATTTGGGTCTTGTGACCGAGCATTATGGGATTTATTTTGTAGACTTGAAGGTGGGTATAGCCTGCTGCTTTTGAAGAATCACTCTTTAATCTTCAACAAAATAATCTTTTCATTGAGGTATAACATACATACAGAAAAGTACAGATATCTTAAGCTTGCTATTATCCCAAAGATCTTAGTAAATGATTTTTTTTTTTTTTTTCTGTAGTAGTAACATATCCCAAAACTGCAGATTTCAATGAGCTTTCACACACTGACTATGCCCAGGTAACAACTCCAAGGTTTAAAACACAGTGCATTACCAGCACCCTAGCAGACCCCTTTGTCTTACCCTTGTAGCAGTTTTCAGAATGTTTTAAATTTCCATTTTTGTTTTCAGAGTCACATTTCTTTCCTGATGCTTGTCAACATCCTAATTGATTGTCCAGTAAAATGATGTTTGTGTTTAAGAAAAGAATGGGACTGGGTTTCAAAATGGAAGTAAAGAATGTGTGAAAACCATTTTGACTTTTAATATTTTAGTTGCTGGAATTTCTATTTTAGGCCCATTTAAATGTTGTGACTGAAAATATTGAGAACTATTTGACTTGTTTGTCTTTCCTAACACAGATTTTTTTTTGGTAGCAGTTACATTTTTCTGTTCTTTCTTTGTTTTTTGTTTGTTTTAACTGACAGCGGTTAAGTTCAGTTCAGTTCAGTCGCTCAGTCGTGTCCGACTCTTTGCAACCCCATGAATCGCAGCACGCCAGGCCTCCCTGTCCATCACCAACTCCCAGAGTTCACTCAGACTCACGTCCATCGAGTCCGTGATGCCATCCAGCCATCTCATCCTCGGTCGTCCCCTTCTCCTCCTGCCCCCAATCCCTCCCAGCATCAGAGTCTTTTCCAATGAGTCAACTCTTCGCATGAGGTGGCCAAAGTACTGGAGTTTC
>SJYT01007341.1:6994-44960 GCA_006410635.1 Cephalophus harveyi | reverse complement strand
TTCCTTCCAAAGAAATCCCAGGGCTGATCTCCTTCAGAATGGACTGGTTGGATCTCCTTGCAGTCCAAGGAACTCTCAAGAGTCTTCTCCAACACCACAGTTCAAAAGCATCAATTCTTCGGCGCTCTGCCTTCTGCACAGTCCAACTCTCACATCCATACATGACCACAGGAAAAACCATAGCCTTGACTAGACAGACCTTAGTCGGCAAAGTAATCTCTGCTTTTGAATATACTGTCTAGGTTGGTCATGACTTTCCTTCCAAGGAGTAAGCGTCTTTTAATTTCATGGCTGCAGTCACCATCTGCAGTGATTTTGGAGCTCAAAAAAATAAAGTCTGACACTGTTTCCCCATCTATTCCCCATGAAGTGATGGGACCAGATGCCATGATCATTTTCTGAATGTTGAGCTCTAAGCCAACTTTTTCACTCTCCTCTTTTACTTTCATCAAGAGGCTTTTTAGTTCCTCTTCACTTTCTGCTATCAGCAAACATTCATTGTTGTCTAGCACAAGCCACACTCTATGCAGAGTAGTTCTGATGCACTATCTCACTGAATCCTCATTTCCATCATTCCCATTTTAACAGAGGCAAAGTCACATAGCTGTGAAATGGCAGAACTATACTGGAAGATACACTGACATCCTGAAAAAAGCATATGATCTTAAATATAGGTTAAGTAGGCATAGGTAAATTGTTACAGCTCAACCTATCTTATCCTCGGGTGCTTTTTTTCCCCCAAGGACTTTAAAGAACTGGTGAATTGCTTTTGTTGACTTTTCTCATAGTCCTCAGAGTAGTGCTTACCAAAGATGTGTAACAAACAGGCAGTTGGCCAAGATGAGATTAGTATTTTATTTGGAGGAAGGGTGTAGGAAATCTTTTTAATTTAGAGGTTAAAAGATCATCAGTTGGGTTAGGACTCTGATGATGGAAAAGATTAAAGGCAAAAGGAGAAGGAAGCAGCAGAGGATAAGATGGTTAAATAGCACCTGAGATCGAAAAAAGTCAGACACAACTTAGAGACTAAACAGCAACAGTGGACGAGTACAGGTTATCCAGTTTAGCTTTAGATTTATTTATGGAGAATTACTGAAATCATTTCTCTGCCTTCAAGGAGTCCTGTATCCTGTTTTCCCCTTATAATCCTCTGCCCCAAGGCAAAAAGAAAAATAAAACATAGCCTGCAACTCTAAAAGATTAATTGAAACATTTAGCCAGGCAATCCTTGAAAGTGAAGTTGCTCAGTCGTCATTTCTCTGCCTTCAAGGAGTCCTGTATCCTGTTTTCCCCTTATAATCCTCTGCCCCAAGGCAAAAAGAAAAATAAAACATAGCCTGCAACTCTAAAAGATTAATTGAAACATTTAGCCAGGCAATCCTTGAAAGTGAAGTTGCTCAGTCGTGTCCAACTCTTTGTGACCCCATGGACTATAGCCCACCAGGCTCCTCTGTCCATGGGATTTTTCAGGCAAGAATACTGGAGTGGGTTGCCATTTCATTCTCCAGGGGATTTTCCCAGCCCAGGGATTGAACCCAGGTCTCCCGCATTGTGGGCAGATGCTTTAACCTCTGAGCCACCAGGAAAGGCAATCCCTATCTTGTCCTTATGTAGTGTTCTGAGGAGTCTCTAGGGTTTTGGAAGGAGTCTCTTTGCTGGCAGTAGTTGAGAAGAGCAGGCTGAGTACCTCAGACACACTTGCTGGCCAGTGCTTGGAGACCATGGTATCTTTTTGTAACTGACCTGATTATCTTTAACTTCATTGCCTCCTTTAATATTTTTATAAGTTAATGTATTTTTCCCCGAAGTGGCGTAGGATAAGTTCTCCCTTTCCATTATCTCATGCACAATTTTCTGCTTCTTTCCTGAAAGAAAGATTTGACTATGATATGCCCAAGTAGAGTTTTCCTTGTATTCACTCTGCTTGGAGTTCACAAGTATGTAGATTGATGACTTTTCTCAATTTTCTGGAAAGCCCTTAGCCACTATCTATTCAAATATATCTTCTACCTCATTTTCTCTCCTCTCCTTGTGGTACTCTATTTGTACCTGTGTTAGGCAGTTGAATATTGTTGCACAGATCTTAGACACTGTTTTTTGATTTTGGTTTATTTTCCTGGTGATTCATTTTGGATAATTTCTATCATTTTGATTTAAACTTTACTTATTCCTTCTTCTGCTTTGCTCAGTCAGCTGGTAAGTCCTTTTCATTCTGATATCTTTCATTCTAGCTTTTCCTGTTGTTCTTTATTATTGTAGTTTCTATCTCTCTAGTAAAATTTTCCATGTATTTGTTCATGTCAGATATCTTTGCCACTGTATCCCTTTGCATAGTTATTTTTGAGTCTTTGTCTGACAACATCAAAATTTTGGTTATCTCTGCATCTGTTTTATTGCCTGTTTCTTTTATTGAGTATGGATCCCAACAGTACCCAGCACAGTTCAAGTAGACAGCAGAATGACTCAGCACTCTGACTCAAGTGGTATGACATAGAAGAGAGACACCTTTTTTTGGAGCTAGATATTATTCACCTCAATTTCTACTGTTCTCTCATTTAAAAATTTTATATAAACACATGATAAAGCAACATCTCCTATTTCTCAAGCCTCCTCTTCCAGTTAGAATGTAGACAATTACAAGAGACCATTGTTACCTTCACAATCAAAACAAAGTATGTAAGCTACAAAACCATACTTTAAAAAATAACTTAAAAAGCTAAGAGCACAAGTAAACCTGGGGCTTCCCAGGTGGTGCTAGTGATAAAGAACCCACCTGCCAGTGCAGGAGATGCAAGAGATGCATGTTCTATCCCTGGGTCAGGAAGATCCTGTGGAAAAGGAAATGGCAATCCACTTCAGTATCCTTGCCTGGAGAATCCCAGGGACAGAGGAGCTTCGTGCGCTACAGTTGATGGGGGTCACAGAGAATCGGGCACAACATTAGTGACCTCGCGTGCATGCACAAGAAAACCTTAATAAAGTGAATTCCTGAGTGATAAACTCATGAAGGGAAAGGCCCATGGCTATCACGGTGAAATCACAGCAGGAGGAGAAACCTGCCATAGATCAGCAACAGAGAAATCAGACCAAGTGAGAACATACTTTTCGTTCCTAGCTTTTCTCCAAATCTTCACTCCTGTAATTGAAAGTAATGGTCTCTGGTGAATGTCTGCTTCTTGAATGGAAGAGGAAGTCTCAGAAATAGATTTGTCCAAGGAGATCAGGGAATTTGTGAATAGGGAAAAGAGAATAAAGATAAGCCTTAAAACTGAAACTGAAGTCACTCAGTCATGTCCGACTCTTTGCGACCCCGTGGACTGTAGCCTACCAGGTTCCTTCATCCATGGGATTTCCAGGCAAGAATACTGGAATGGGTTGCCATTTCCTTCTCCAGGGAATCTTCCCAACCCAGAGATCGAACCTGAGTCTCCCACATTGCAGGCAGATGCTTTACCATCTGAACCCCCCGGGAAACTGTAACGCTAAGCCTAGCCATTCATAAATCCGGGCTTAGTTGTGTCATTCGGTCACTGTTAGAAACACATGGCTATGGTGATAGTCCTTAGTTCCTGGCTGGGTCTTTCACATGAACTCTAGACCTATGGCATGGTAGTCACGTGTTCTTATACTTTGGGTTCATTTCTTTAATGATTTCATCCCTGTTGTGCACAAGGGCATTGTTTATGTAGCTGTTGTTTTCCGTCTTCTCTTGGATTTGTCGTGCAGTCTTTCAAGGTATACTAGAGGACACTTGATTGAATTACAGTGTAGGGCACCTACCTCTTTCATCAGAGTGCAATACCAGACTGTGAAATTCAGTTACTAAATGCAGTTGCTGGTGTATCACATGGCAGTAATTTAGTGTCTGCTTTTCTTGTGGCCATCCTATCATTGTACCAAAGGAAAGGCTCTGTGAAATGTACATTTCTCAAAGCATATTCTGTGTACAGGCCTCAGGGATGGTTCTGCCAAAGTGTTTCATGGTCCCATTAATTTGAGAAACACTGCAGATCATACCCTTTGATCTTGTTAAATAAAATGCCTGTAATTTTAAAAAGTCTTGGGGAAATCTTGCAGTAAGTAAATTCTCTGAGCTGTATTTAAGTATATTTTCTGAAACTTATTTGCATGCAGAACCTTTTACCAAGAAACTTTTAAATTTTTCTTATCAGTACCCATTAGCAAAGTTCATTGAGTAATGTTGAGTTAAATGAACCCTGTTCCTCTTTATTTCAAAGAACATGAATAATTTGTATTGGCTGACACTCTCTATATGTGGGAACATCTTCCCCACTGTTTTCTGGTGAGATAACTAGCATTTTTGGAAGGAGGAGGAGCACTCATCCAGCAGCCTATCAGGTTACAGGATTATACTTAAGGCCTCCTATTTAGGACAGTGGTAATGTTGAGTTCTGCCTTTGTAGGCATATACTGGTCCCCACTACCTCACTGGTCCAAGGACTCTGCTAGTTTGCTAGTTCAAGAAAATAAGCGAGGTCAGCTGTCATATCCCCCTAAATGAGAAAAGACAGCTAGCTGCCTGGACTGCAATTGGAAGGAAAGGTCAATCAATATATTACCTTTCCTTCCATGTGTTCCTTGCCTGCCGGCTGAGTTGTGCCTTCTCACTAGCGGTGGTAATCTCTTCTGCTAAATTTTATTTTAACCTTGCAAATAGGTGAAAGGAAGGGCACAGTAATAACATCTTCTCTCCTACACCTCTGAGTATATTATTTGGGCTGACTCTTACTCTCCCTTCCCCCAGCCCCGCCCTGCATGGTCCTGCTTAGATGGAGAGTTAGGCAAGTAGCTGGTGTCATGTACTGTGGGAATTTCTCCGAGAACCCTGTCATGCTCTTGCACAGGCAGAAGGCAAGCATGTTTGTGATTTTTGACAGTACCCAGGATCTAGGTGGAATAAAGTTTTTTCAAAACATTTCTCAGTCAATATGTTTACCCTCCTTCACCAGCCATGCAGTGTGATACGGTGAATCACCGATACTTGAAATAGGCTGCAACAGGAGGTCAGAATGGGGCATAGATTTTCTAACACGGCATGTTAGATGGAATGATTTTGTGTACTCTGAAGTGGAAAATTCAATCAGAATTTTCCACACTTTTTAGTTAAAGCAACACTGTTGTTTATTGATGAAAGGTAGACTGGGAGAAATATAGAATGAAAATGGAGTAGATGACAAGTCTAGCATTATTCCTGGTCATAGCAGGAAATACTTTTTCTCTTGTAATTTAATGCAAGCTATATGAGATAAAAAGGGTCTGCTTAAAAGGTACACTATGGAATACTTGGAATATATGCCAGCTTGTTTAGCGTGTGTGTGGGTAAAATGCAATCTGGCTTTCTAAGAAGCTTGTTTTTCATTGAGATGGACTTTGTGCTTGACAAAGGGTAGATAAAAGGCCCAGGTCATCTATTTTGGCTTAGTTTTTAATGCAGCAAAACTCATTTGGAAAGCATCTGAGAGAATAAGAAATTCAAGGATAGATTCTGTAAGTTTTCATTCAAGTAGAATATTTAAATGTATTACTAGTTTTCATTCATCTGTGCTTTGGTGCACAGAAGATACATCAGCATAACTACCTATTATGTAGATGAATACTTTATACTTTCAAATTGCAAAACCTTAGGGTTGCTATGTCAGATTTGTGAATGAATATTTAAGAGAGAATAATGGCCCAGTATTAGTGTGCTCAATGTGTGCCAGTCAATTTTCTAGATACTTCGTGTGTATTCTTTCATTTAATCTGCACAATGACACTATGAGCTCTTATGACTGATCACTTCCAGTGAGGGTGTGTCATTTGTCCGAGGCCATCCTCCTAAGCCAGGTTCCTGAGCCACCCTGCCTGGCCGCCCTCCTAGGACTCTGCCATCTCAGCACTTTCATCCTGGTGAGCCTAAGGGCGCATGGGTTAGTAACTTAATTCAACTCGCATAGAGTACTTAGCACTTAGGGTTTTTATATTTAGATTCTATCTTTAAAAGGTAGAATATATATAATTTGTATGTATGTGTGTGTGTGTAATATTTTACATGTAGAATCTGGAAAAAAAAAAAAAAAAACTGGACTGGAAAAGATGAGAGTAATGGTGCTACCAGGGGCTCGGGATAAAGAAATGGGAGAGATGTTTAAGGGTGCATAGGACCTGCCTGCCAATGCAGGAGAGGTAAGAGATGCAAGTTCGATCCCTGGGTCGGGAAGATCCCTGGAGGAAGGCATGGCAACCCACTCCAGTTTTCTTGCCTGGAGAATCCCATGGAGAGAGGAGCCTGGCAGGTTATGGTCCATAGGGTCACACAGAGGCGGCTGTGACTGAAGTGACTTAGCACACATGCATGTATGTGCAACTAGCACATGTAAGTCCTGGAGATCTAATACACAGCACAGTGATTACAGACCACAAACTGTACTGTAAGCATCAAGCTTGCTCAGAGACTAGCTTTTAATTTTTTCCATCACTAGAAGAAATGATATTTAAATGAGGTAATAGAGCTGTTGGCTGACTTTACAATGACAATTATATTGCAATACAAATGTATCAGATCCATGTTGTATACCTTGAATTTATGTAATGTTATATCAATTATATCTGAAGAAAAAGAGACATGTAGTTCTTTAACTATTTTACTTAACTATTAATACTTTTTTCCTGATTGATATATAATTCTGATGTTTAGTTTCCTTTCTCTTTTTTGTTTTACTACCATTTAAAGTGACAGAACCATTTAAAACCAATACAATATTGTAAAGTAATTAACCTCCAATTAAAATAAATTTATATTTAAAAAAAAGAAAATCCAAAAAAAATAAAAGCATTAGTGAAAATTCAGCAACTTGTCTAAATTGTGTGACTTTAAAAGATAGTTTAGGCTGCATATAATTTTATGTTCTTCGGTGTGCTAGAGTTGATTATTTCCCCCCTTTGTTCATACTATGTTATAGTATAGGTAGTTAAAACTGTTTTTTTTTTTTAATCTTATAGACTGTGAGTCCAGATTTAACTATCAATTTTAGGTTTCCAAGGTGATAAGAGCATAATTCAGTGTGTGAACACATAGCGTCTGTGGAATATAGTAATCATGGCAATACAGTAAGTCTAGTATGCTTTCTATTTTTAAAAGAAAGAATTTAATTAGTGTAAATAGAAACCAAAGTTGAAACCACCTAAACTCAGTCCTGAATTACAAATGGCAGCATTCACATGTGATAAGGGGGAAACCTTCTTGCTTGGAAATTACTTAATTTTTTCAGTTAATAAAAATAAGATGCCACCTTATGAGAACTTTCTTAGGTCTTCAGTTTAAATGTCCACCCACGTTGTAGTCCTTGTGATCCAAAAACCACACAAGATGTCATCCTGACTTTAAGAGAAAGGATTCTGTCTTTGCAATGAGAATAGAATTCAGTCTTAGGGAAGAAACAATTAAAACCCAAAGCCTTTCATTACTTTTGATGCTTAAAAAAAGGCAAAAACCGCTACACTATAATATTTTCTGCTAATTAACTGTCACAAATGTGATACCATTAAGTTTGAAGTCACTTCGGTTAACTTCAAAGTCATTATTAACACACACTGTGTGGACCGCCCAAATTGATTTTGGAAAAGGGAACCCCATTGACAGATCTGTAATCAGTGTTTCCAAGGATTTTGCTTCTCATAGAGCCTAATCCTAATTTGGGGCTTCTCTGATAGCTCAGCTGATAAAGAGTCTGCCTGCAATGCAGGAGACCTGGGTTCAATCCCTGCGTTGGAATGATCCCCTGGAGGAGGGCATGGCTACCCACTCCAGTATTCTTGCCTGGAGAATCCTCAAGGACAGGGGAGCCTGGTGGGCTACAGTCCTTGGGGACCCCAGGAGTCCGACCCCAAAGAGTCGGACATGACTGAACGACTAAGCACAAGCACAGCACATAACTTAATCCTAATTTAAGCAACATTTGGTCATTTATTCTGGGTAACAAGCACAGGCCCTTCTGATGCTCAGAGATGGTGTCAGGGTTGTCTTAACGCCAGGTATGCTTTTGGATACACTGCTCCAAAGCTGACTTGCAAAGTTCACTATTTTTGGAGCATATCAGGAACATGTTCAGCTGCCAACAACCAAAAACACAACAAATTGCAGCTTAAATAGATAAGGATTTATTATTTCTCATATAAAAATGTTGATTGGTTGGATGTCTAGGGCTGGTGCAGTGTGGGAAAGGGTCATCAAGGCTATGTTGTCTTTGCTATCCTTAACATGAGACATCTGACCTTGGCAAAATCACAGGGTTACTTTTCCAGGGTTCAGTTTCCCCATCAGAAAAAAATGGCGGTCACCCTTCCTGTAATTGCAGGGTAGGGTAAAGCTTAAATGAAATCCTGGAGGAAAATATGTGTAGCACAGGGCCTGGTGCCTGCTTGATTACTTATACCACAGCTTCAGCCCCACAGCACTGGCTTTCATAGTGTGATGGAGGGGAAGGTGTTAAGCGGGAGATAGGGGATCCTACCTTCCTCTCTGTTCCGTCTTAGGGTTCCCTATTCTAGCGTTCTTTCAACTGATGTTATTTGAAATAACACATTGTACAAATTAACTTCAAAAAAGATCCAGTATCCCTTTAACAAATAGGACCTATTACTTAGTAAAATATATCCTTTATAAGGCAATTGTTTATTTTATTCTGTGACCTCTTTCCAATAAATTTCAATACCATTAAAGGCTTAAGGTGCATTATTGATTATTTGAACATGTGTGCCATTAATCTTCCCTTGCTTTCATACATTTTATATGTACATTTTAAGTGTCGTCTTTTGCATTTAGATGGAGAAGAGTGAATTAGAAGAAAGCAGACTTGTGGGTATTAGCTTCATATAGCACTTAAAGAGCTCCCTTGCACTATTTTGCCTGTAAATTTCTACACTAAGATGGGCTTTCAGAATAGTGACTATTAGATAAACTACAGTGTCTTTAGTAAATAAAAATGATTAATCTCAGCTGAATAAATTCACTATCACTGGCCAAACAGTCTCATCCAATTCTGTTTCCTCATTCTATAAAAAGCCTTTTTCTTTTGTGTTAAAGTTGTCTGTAATTTTAATGGAAGCTTTGAGTTATTATCTGATTTTTAAAAATTGGTTCATAAAAGGATATTGATTCTTTAAATTAGGAGTGGTTGAAATGTTGTTTATGGGCAAGCAGTCTCCTTTGCTGGAACCTGGAACCCTCAGTCAGGAAAATTCATCTTAAATCTGTGTAAAGACACCCTTAAAAAAAAAAATCATACCTCTTAGAGACCATCTCTGGATTGGACAGTAACGTTGGTTTGGAAATGCAGGGGGAACCAACAGGTAAAAGAGAAAGACTGTTAAGCACAGTCCTTCCTAGTTGCTTAATTTTTATTGCCCGCCATTGATATTCATTTCTTTCCCAGGGTGTTTTCCTGGGTAATGAGAAGATTCTAAAATCAAATAAGGGTTTTGAACAGTGAAGATGTTTGCACTGTTCTCTTGAAGAATCCTATAGATTTATAGTGATCTTAAGAGGTGTCTCATATCCACTATATTAACTAGCCTTTTAGAAGCTTATGAACATTGTAGCTTTTATTGATTCCAGGGAATTGTACCCAACAATAAGCAATAAAAGTCGATGGTAACTTTCTTCCCATATAGGGGTGTGCAGATCAATATTTTGAATTTACTGTAATTTTCTGGTAATGGATGGAAGACCTGAAAAAATTGTGGAGCCTTGCAGGGCACAGCTGTGCAGTGTTGCCTTTTTATCTAAGCTCACTGTAGGTCACAGGCTTTCCCAAGTAACAAGAAACATGGATAAGTGGCAGGGCCGATGCGTGTATTTATCACAAGCCTTCATAAGTCTCTTTGGAAGGAAAAAGGAGAATCACAAAACTTGTCCACAGTGACCTTAATTTTCTAGTCCTGAAGGACCTCTAAAGTGTACTGACTTAAAGGCAATTCAGATGTTAAATATCCAATATTTGTATATGATCTCCTTCTGCTAAAGGAATTTTTTGTCCTGATTAGTAACAGGGTGTGTGTTTTCACTGAAGCCTGCTTTGCCTGGAATCTTTCAATTGTTGGACAGAACTGTGCCCAGGTTCAACAGTCAGGGAAGAGGAGGTAGACATCCTGAGCACTTGCTCCTTGGTTTTACCCATTTCTCACTTGTGCCCCAGGTATCACACTTCAGCCACTTGTGGTGGCTGACGTCTAGGATGCTGGTGTGTTCAGAACTGTGCTACGGGCGTCACGTGTGGTCTCAGTCTTCTCCACACCTTATGACATACATTATAATAGCCTCATTTTATAACTTAGAAGATTGAGTCTTAGCAATGTTAAAGAGATTTTTCAAGGATGTTTTCCAGCATTGACTTATATTAGAACATAGATACATCTGAATCTAGATTCTGTTCATTTACTCACTATGAAGTATACAATGAGCTTAAATAAGAATTTCTGTTTAACACAAAGTTTGGTTGATCTAATATCCATTTTCTTGTTTCACTTCTTTTGTTGCAAAGGGCTGTGGCTCCTCTAATTTGATCAAAACAAATTTCTTTAATTTCCAAGATGGCTTGCTTTTTGAAAGCAAGCAAGCTTGTCTCTTGCTTGAAAGAGACAGTATTTTGTTCTTTAAGAAGAAGATGAACATAGAAAATACTGTATGACTGAGGGCTGAAAGCTCCTAACCTTGAGGAAATAAATTCACCTCACTTAGTATATAGTAAGCACTCGATCAACTGGAGATGTTATTAATACTAGCTACTACTAGGGTTCGATCCCTGCTACTCAGGAAACTTTGCAGAAATGTGGAAACTCAAGAGACAGATTTACCTTACATCATACTGAATTGGAAGGAAGTATGTATATAAATGTGAGATTCTCAAGCTTGATTTTTTGATATCCAAGGGTGTAACATGTTAGGAAGCATCAAAACCCTAGTAATTGGCTGGAAAGGAAGCTTGTTTCGTTTGCTCATTTACTTGGGGTTAACCAATAATTTGACTTCTTACGCTTTTTCAATTTTAAAAGATCTGTGTTAAAAGTAATGTGTTTGCAAAGTTTTGCTTCAAATAAAACCAGAGTCTATAAAAATACTTTAAGTGTGAAATTTGCTTAGAAAGAGCTGCAAAACTGTGTTGTAATACTCCTTTCTAAGAGTAATTGCACTGTGCTATCAAGTATGAATGCAACTCAATATAGCCTATTTGGGGGTGGGGAGAGGGAGTGTTATCCCTGGTGGGAGGGGGCGGGGGCGTCGCTAGTACAAATAACATCAAATCTTACTTGGTGATGAAAAGTAAATAAAACTGTTCTGGACTCAGACTGCTGAGGATTCAAAGACAAGCTAAGCCATTTACCAGCTCTGTGACCTGTGTCACTACTTACTGCTCTGTGCCTCAGTTCTGCAAAATGAAAATAATAGTGAAAATTGAAGAAGATAATGTACATCACCACACGGTCCACATTAGGAACTGCGACTAGATGGATAAAGGTGGGCTTAGTAAAGAAATACAATTCCCACCAATTGTGTAAAAAATTTAAAGTGGAAAAGGGGGTTGTGATTAATGATATTTAACTTTCATGCAAGAAAGACTTGGGGGACTGCCTTCGTAGTCCAGTAGTTAAGACTTTTCTTCCAATGCAGGGGGTGTGAGTTCAAACTAAGATCCCACATGCCTCTTGGCCAAAAAGTCAAAGCATAATACAGAAGCTATATTATAACAAATTCAATAAAGACTTAAAAAATGGTCCACATTAAAAAAAAAAAAAAAAAGTTCTGAAGACCTGTCCTTTAATCTTATTTGCAAATCTCTGTCACATTCTCTCCCATCAGGGACCCTCTGGTCTAAATTAAATGGTTTTGCATCCCCTTATCCACATTCAGATTTCATGATTTAACTTTTGAATGGCCCTCTTCTTTCATCTCTGGATGGTGCCCGCCCAGTGGTTTAGTTGCCCAGACCTATCTGACTCTTTGAGGCCCCATGGATTGTAGCCCATCAGGCTTCTCTGTGCATGGAATTTCCCAGGCAAGAATACTGGAGTGGGTTGCCATTTCCTACTCCAAGGTATCTTTTCTACCCACGGATCGAACCCGCATCTCCTGCGTCTCCTACACTGAAGGTGGATTCTTTACTGACTTAGCTCCTAAATGTTCTAAACTTTCCCAGAAGTTAAGCACTTCTTTTCAGCTCCCATAGATCCTAGGCACACATTTCTCTCTTGAATCTGCCCCTCCTCTCTTTCCCCACTGTCTCTTTCTTGGTCCTGCCACTGAGCTATGCTTCCTGGATAAATTAATAAGCCTCTGAGTTACTTTCCTGTGTAACTCATTTACACCCTGTTACCAGAGTGATCCTGTTTGATGTGTAAATTTAACCATCTTATTCTACTTAAAATGCCCTCTGAATTCCTTATTGCCTATAGGATAAAGAAAGACTCTTCTAAAATCCTATGGCTTCCCCTGTGCCTGCCTTTTCCTGGATAAATTAATAAGCCTCTGAGTTACTTTCCTGTGTAACTCGTTTACACCCTGTTACCAGAGTGATCCTGTTTGACGTGTAAATTTAACCATCTTATTCTACTTAAAATGCCCTCTGAATTCCTCATTGCCTATAGGATAAAGAAAGACTCTTCTAAAATCCTATGGCTTCCCCCGTGCCTGCCTCCATACTCATGTCCTGTTGTTTTTTTCTTTCTACCTCCTGTTCTGGCCTTTCCAAGTTTACTAAGAGCTCTATGCTGTTTCACCCCACCCTGCTTTGCTGCATCCATTCCCTCTTCTGGACTGCCCCTTTCCTCGCCCACTCCTGAGGCTGCCTCGCCAACTCCCAGATGCCTCTGAAGAAAGGCCAGGCTTAAGTATTGCATCACTTGGGAATATTTGATTTGCAAGGAGCAGAAACAGCAAGTTAAACTGGTTTAAACAATGGAGGGACTTGATTGGCTCCCATAACTGAGAAATTCAGGTAGAGGCAAGACTGTATCTATTAATTCAAAGAAATCACCCAAGACCCAATTTCTACCTGTCTTTCTTTGTCACCTTCTACCCTGCAGCTGTTGTTAGTGTCTTGGGATTAACGCTCCTCCTTTCTTGCTAGCTCTTTTGGAAAAGGGAAGGAATTGTTTCCCAGGAGCCCAGAACACACATTATTTGGCATCTTATTTTCCCAGATTGAATCAGATTTTATCTTTGAAGCAATTACTTTGGCTCAAATGATGAACTTTGTCATCAGTTTAACCTAACCTGAGCTAAGCCTGGCGGTCGAGAATACTGTCAGTTCCACCAGATTTTGTTTTTATTAATGATGGGAAACATCACTGGGCAAGAAACCATCTTGACTCTCCTTAAAGAAAACTGATCACCCCCCTCCCTTGGTACTACTGCATATTTTGAAAAAAACTCTATTCCAGGCTTTTCCACACTGTATTCTAAAGCAAGCCAAGTCCTTTAACCTCAGCACTTGCCTCATCAGCCTTTACTAAAAAGTGTTCAACAGATTAAAAAACACAAAAAACATTTTGCTCAGTTTAACCCCCACACGTGTCCCTTGTTTTCACCTTTGGCAGAAGATTTTGCCTTCTGTTTCTGAAATTACAGGACTCTAAGTAAATTGCTTCAGTTTTTCTTTGTTGTTTAAAAGGTATCTGTTCTTACCCATACTTTTCTTCCTTTTAAAAGGAAAAGCTGCCTTCTTTTTAAAAAAAGTTTTATTTAATTATTTTTATTAAAGCCAACCCTTTCTGCTTCTGTACTCATTCAGACCCTCACCCCCCTCCCTGTTGCTCACATCACCACTTTGACCTGCTTTCTGGCACTTTCCCTTGGAATGTAGGCAAAAATTGGGGCTGAATAATGCAGGTTCAGATTTTGTGTCCACCATCTCCTGGCTTTGCAGTCCTGGGCAATCTCTCATCTCTGGACACTTCATGGGAAGGCTGGAGTGTTGCACCAAGCAGCCAAGTGAATTTGATAGGAAATTCGTAGACTCCATTTTTCATAGAATCTTACAAAACCCAAAGAGCCAGACACTCATATTGTGACTGAGGAGCTTGTATATGGAAAGGCATAGGAGGTGAATGCCAAGTCTGGAGGACCATGACTGTTGATTTCAGTTCAAGGCAGAAAAAGCTAACTCAGAAAGGAAGGCAGTAACTGCTTGTGTTTTGTCAGAGAAAGTGAGCATGTGGTTGTGATCAAGTAAAATTTACACAAAAACCAAGCAAACATTTTAGTGTGCCTTTTATGGTTTATTTTGTTGAACTTTACTGCCACAAATAAATATGTTAAAGTGCACTGTGGTTATAGATACAGAAATAGAATGAAAGAAAACCTGCAAGAAAGGGAAATCCTTTAAGATTCTCCACCCAACTCACATTCTCACTGTGAGAGAGATTTCAGCAGTACTTTACCAGTTGGATGGTTTAAAAGACCAGGCATCTCTGTAGATTTCTATTGCTGCTTTTCCAGCTTTACTCTACAGTTTGTATGCAGAGAGCTGCGTACTTTAGGGGCAATTGACTGGATTTTTCAAGGATGGTTTGAACGTGAGCCACTTTTGAGTATAACTCAGTTTCAGAATCAACCGTTCATGTAAGATCTGGTTCTGGGGTGTGGTGTGTGTATTCTTCTGTTCTCTGTTTCTGCCTTCACAAGTGAAAATGGAGGTCAGAAAAATGGGGCTGAAAACCTTCCTTTAAAAGAGCCAATCCCTGGCTGAGCCTATACCCCTAGTTAAATTTGCACCCCACTGCGTAGGAAGAGTTTCACTTGGGGCACCCCTTCTTGCCCTACCATGCTTCTCACTTGGAAAGGAAATAACAATAAAACCCTCAAACTTCACTACTATAATGACAGCTAGAAAAGTAGTATTCCGTTAAAAAAAAAATCCAACTAATGTGCCCTTAAGGGTACTTAGAAGTGCCAGCCTCATGAAACAACATATACAAACAACTCTCTCTCCATCTCCAGGGTGGTGTTCAGACGTCAATATTTGTCAAAGCTCCCTGGGTGACACTGATGGGTAGCCAGGCTGCGTTCAGAACCACTGCTTGAGCTGAATTATCTCATCCCCTTTTATTTTCTCTCCCCTGTTACCATTTACTCATTCAAATTATACTGCATACTCTTGCACCTGGTGATCTCTCTTGTCCTGGGTATGTGTTTCCCCAAGTAGCTTTTAAATCTGTTTTGTTTTCTCCTTATGTGTCCCTGACAGTGCCTGATACACTGCCTCACACATCTTGGCTCTTTAAACTCTCTCCCTAAATTAATGGTTTGTCTGTCAGTGCAGAGTAGTTGGGGTCACCCTTGACGACAGGGTGAGGCCACTGATGACTAATTAAGGGATGATGATAAGGAGGAGTCTGGCAACTTTAATGGTTTCTGTTAAATAGTGAGGAAGTGGTATGTGCTGGCTCTCAGGGTTCTATTTGTTTGCAGGATTTTGCTTTTCTGTTAGGGGTTGGGGGGAGGGTGGGTTACTGAGCTCCAAATCCTCTTCCCTTTCTTTTGGAGGACCTCCTGGGGTGTGAAGCCGGGTGGAGCTGGCCCCACCTCCTACTGTGCTCCTGGAGGGAGCCAGTGTTTCCTTGTTCCTGCCCCCTGGGCAGTTAGGGCAGGGCCCCAGGTGTATCATGCTGACACCCACCAGGAATGGGACACTCATGGGGAGTGCCTGCCTGAGTGCTAAGGGAAGGTGCTGGGACCTGTCGAAGGTCCTTCCCAGAGGGAAGCTGAGCAGCAGGGGTGTCCTAACAGGGCTGGTCCCCAGAGGTGGTCATGTTCTCTGGGGGTTCATTTCCTAGTTCCTGCCCATTTTTGGACCTTGTCTGTGAAGCTGTCTTGTGTGAGAGCTGGTATCTACCCAGTAGTATTTTTGCTTGCTAGCTTCTTTTGGTTTGTGTGGTTTGAGGGTTTGCATAGTTTAGCACATCGTTTAACAGTGGTACCACCTCGTGCGAAGAGTTGACTCATTGGAAAAGACCCTGATGCTGGGAGGGATTGAGGGCAGGAGTAGGAGGGGACGACAGGATGAGATGGCTGGATGGCATCACCAACTCGCTGGACATGAGTTTGGGTGAACTCCGGGAGTTGTTGATGGACAGGGAGGCCTGGCTTGCTGCGATTCATGGGGTCGCAGAGTCGGACATGACTGAGCCACTGAACTGAACTGAACCACTAGCAAACCCCTCCCCGCCTGTAGATTTGAAGCGGCCCTGTGTGAATACTTATGTGTGTGCCACTTCTCCTTTTTCTGTCTGTCCTCTCTTTTCCTATCTCTTCCAGGCCATGGTTTTACATACCATCTTATACATTAATGATATCAATGTCTATTTCCAGCCCTGATCTCTTTCTTGAACCCCAAGTTCCTTTGTCTGACCACCTGTTTCGAAATTTCTCTTTGTTTTTCTCACAGGCATCTTGAATGTGACATATCCAGACTGAAATTCTTCCCTCAAACTCCACTTGATCAGGCCAAGAACTTTGACTCTTTCTGGCTTTCTTTTCCATCTTCCACATCCAATTCTTTCATAACTTCTATGAAAACATATCTCAAACCCAACTCTGACCATCTTCACTGATGGTCCAAGTCACAATCTTCTCTCGTTTAGACTATTCTATAACTTTCTAAAATACTGGATTAATTATGACCTTATAGTAAGCTTAGAATATTTTGGTATTTATTAGTTCATACATTCCATGCTCTAACTTAGATGTCCCTAACTTCCAGAGACTGGTACCTCCTGTTAAATCAGTAGCAGCATTAGATTAGAAATAAAGTGCACAGTAAATGTAATGCACTTGAATTATCCAAAGCCATCCCCGCTGACACCCAGGCCATGGAAAAATTATCTTCCACAAAATCAGTTGCTGGTGCCAAAAAGATAGGGACCACTGCTCTAAAATACACATATACACACAACACACAGTTTTTCTTTTTCCCTACTTCTCTCTCCTCCTTTTAGAGAGCTTTAAAAACTTTTGAAAATCATTTTGTTGCAAGAAGGCGGACCCCTTCCAGGGCCAAAACTGGGCTCTTGTCTAACACTCAGAAATGAATTGTCCGAGGAGACACATGTGCTGACAAAGCAAGAGATTTTATTGGGAAAGGACACCTGGGTAGAGAGCAGTTCAGTTCAGTTCAGTTCAGTCGCTCAGTCGTGTCCGACTCTTTGCGACCTCATGAATCGCAGCACTCCAGGCCTCCTTGTTCATTACCATCTCTCGGAGTTCACTCAGACTCACATCCATTGAGTCCGTGATGCCATCCAGCCATCTCATCCTCTGTCGTCCCCTTCTCCTCCTGTCTCCAATCCCTCCCAGCATCAGAGTCCTTTCTAATGAGTCAGCTCTTCGCATGAGGTGGCCAAAGTACTGGAGTTTCAGCTTTAGCATCCTTCCTTCCAAAGAAATCCCAGGGTTGATCTCCTTCAGAATGGACTGGTTGGATCTCCTTGCAGTCCAAGGGACTCTCAAGAGTAGAGAGCAGTAGGGTAAGGGAACCCTGGAGAACTGCTCTGCCGCGTGGCTCACAATGTCGGGTTTTATGGTGATGGGATTAGTTTCTGGGTGGTCTTTGACCAATCATTCTAATTCAGAGCCTTTCCTGGTGGTGCACGCATCGCTCAGCCAAGATGGATGCTAGCGAGAGGGATTCTGGGAAGTGGATGGTCACGCAGTGTCTCCTTTAGACCTTTCCCGAACTCTTCTGGTTGGTGGTGGCTTATTAGTTCCATATTCCTTATCAGGATCTCCTGTCATAAAACAACTCATGCAAATAGTTACTATGGTACCTGGCCAGGGTGGGCAGTTTCAATCAGTGTGCTTCCCCTAACAATTTGAGATTTGTAGAAAAGTTGCAAGATAGTTGAATTTTTGCATACTTCTCCCTCAGTTTCCACTAGTGTTAACATCTTATGTAACCTTAATACACTGGTCAAAATTATGAAATTGACATTTATACATTACTGTTAACTAAACTACACACTTTATTTGCCTATCACCAGGTTTTCCACTAATGTCCTTTTTAATGAGTCAAAATCCAGTCTAGGATCCAACATTGCATTTAGTCATTGTTTATCCTTAGTCTTCTCTGATCTGTGACCATTTCCCAGTTGTTCCTTGTTCTTCACAACCCTGACAGTTTTGAAGATGTTCTATAGAATGACCCTAAGTTTGGGTTTCCCTGGTGTTTTGTTTCTTTTTTTTCCCCAGAATGAAACGGGAGCTAAGGATTTGGGGGAGAGAATGCCCCAGAGATGAAGTCCTTCCCATCACATCATATCAGGGGCACATGATATGTATGCTTATCATTGGTATCATTAGCGTTGGTTGGTTCAGATGGTGTTTGTCAGGTTTATCCACTGAAAAGTTTCTGCTTTTCCCTTTCCCTCCTTTCTTTTTGGAAGGGAATCACTAAGTCCAGGGGCTTCCTAGGTGTTGCCAGTGGTGGTAAAAGAACCCGCCTGCCGATGCAGCAGACGTAAGAGACACTAACACTAGTCCGATCCCTGGGTTGGGAAGATCCCCTGGAGAAGGGCATGGCAACCCACTCCAGTATTTTTTCCTGGAGAATCCCCATGGACAGAGGAGCCTGGAGGGCTACGGTCCATGGGGCCACAAAGAGTTGGATATGACTGAAGCGACTTAGCCCACATGCACCAAGTACAGCCCTTTTCCAGGGGAAGAGAATTAAGCCCCACCTCTTGAAGGAGGGGAGATCTTATTTGTAACACAATCTATGGACATCTCCTTTCTTTTTAAAATCATAACTGGCCTATCAGTTAAAAAGAATAATTCAAAGATTTCATGGCAGGTATAACCATGTTATTTTATTTGTGTATGAAGAGCTATTAATACTTCAGAAATAGTATATACTTTTAAAGTTGCCATTGTGGATATTACATACATATTAAACATTGCAGCTATTTCTCAGTTGTCTTTATGAATAAGACAAGTTATTTTCTCTGTTTGAGGCCAAGGCTGGCCTAAAGGAAAAGGAATGGAAAAGAGTCACCTGTTATGCTTTCTCTTTCTGGATTCACAGAAATTCTCCACATGAACTTGAGGAACCTGTATGTCCTCAGTCTTATCAAGAGATCACAAGATGAAAAACCAAGTACTTAGGCAGATTAACTTTTCTTCATCTTTATTTTTAGTGTATGTACACTGAAAATATTGCCAGTTAGAATTTATAGAAAAGAAGGCAAAGAAGATCATAATATTAAGCAAATAATGATATAAAGTGATTCTAAAAATATTAGAAGTCACTGAAAAATCAACATCATGAAAATAATTTTAAATTTCTAATATTCTTAAGTATACCCATATGCATTTCTTTAACCTATGATGATCAATAATCACACTTTTTAATTCAGATGGATGTTTCTTGCCCTTTTTTTCTCTCTACCCTCACCCCTTCTCTATTCTTATGCTAAATTTTTAACACATGTTCCACATATACTCAGCACAAGCTTTGGTTTATGACTGGCACTAAAAGGTGGCACAATGGTAAAGGATCTGCCTGCCACTGCAGGAGATGCAAGAGATGTAGGAAATGGCTACCCACTCCAGTATTCATGCCTGAAAAATTCCATGGACAGAGGAGCCTGGTGGGCTGCAGTCCACGGAGTTGCCAAGAGTCAGAATCGGCTGAGCATGCATACACGTGCATGGCACTAATACCATAATTCTCCAGGCAAGAACACTGGAATGGGTTGCCGTTTCCTTCTCCAAGGGGATCTTCCCAACCCAGGGATCAACCCGGGTCTCCTGCATTGCTGGCAGATTCTTTACTGTCTGAGCCACCGGAGGAAGCCCAATACCATATGCCTTACCTAATTATATGTGTGTGTTAGTGACCTTGTCCTGACACTAAAAGAATAAGATGAGGATACACACAATGTCGCTGGGATTGGGGCAGTAAGTGCCTAATGCTGCTCATTTGCATCCAACCAGTTCAGGTTCATCAGCGTGTGGTTCCACGAGGCAGGGCCACAGCCCCTCCTGGCTCCATCTGCAGTATCTCAGTCTTCCTGGCATTTGCAGGCTTTTGCAGCCATTGTTCACAAGGTCTTGGCCACAGCACATTCATTTCTCTCACTTTATTACCGTCACATCTGATTCCAATTTGCTACCAAATTGAGTTTCCAGTTCCGCACCTGACATTCAAGCCGTCAGGTGGATTAGCTCCTCAGCTAGTTTAGCGTGGACCCTGCAGGTCAGTTGGCAGTGGCCTATTAAATGTCCCCTGCCCCTCTGCCTGCAACCTCGGCTGCCATCCCGGGAGCGGCAGTGCGGGGTTTCCCACTGTGACCTTTCTTCTTGTTTAGAACTCATAATTCTAGAGCTATTGGAAAGACTTTCTGATTAAAAGCAGAGTTGGCTTTGTATCCCTTATCTTGCCATTTCAGCAGTTTTTTTTTTCTCAGAGCGAAGCAGCCTGCTTTCGGTTGGGTCATTTGGTGGAATATGATTGATTGAACTATTTGGGGATCATTTATTTGGCCCTTCCCCTCTTATCTTCTGAGTGATCTGTTTACCTACAGACTTGAAACAACATCTGACTTCTTTTCTGTTATTAATGCTAACACCTCAGGTACCCCTCCTTTTCTTTTAAAGCTGCTGTCAGATGAGCTTACTAAACAGAAGTATTTATTTGTTTAATTAAACTCTAGGCCTTTTGCTTTATAGTAGGTCTCAGGGATTCTTTCTCTTTATTTATGGAAGCATAGTTGCTTTGCCATACTGTGTCAATTTCAGGTATACAGCACAGTGTTTCAGTTGTATGTATGAATTCCTTTTCAGATCAGTAATTTCTTTTTAAAAGAAACTCTCTGGTGAATGATTACTTCTAGGGAGTTCTTTTTTCTTTTTCTTTTTAACCTAAATACAAAACAGATTTCTCAGTGCTTGTCATAGCCCAAGACACACATATAGAAAATTATTCATTGGTTGTTCTATTTACATTTCAGTTTTCCGAAGAAAACTGTCTTGGTCAGAAACGCTTCTCTCCTCATTAGAGGCTTTAGCAAATAAAGGTGTATTTATGTTTTGGAATCAGGGGCCTAAGTTCAGCAAACACTATAATTTCTTGGGGCTAATGAAGGATTAAAGAAAAACTCAAAACAACAAAAAACATTCCACCACTGAACCCTGCAGCCCTTGAAAAGAAAATGGTTAGCTGTTAGAAAAAGGAAGAAAATACTCTGTCCCTAAAATTGGTTTTTTTTTCCTTGCAATTAATCATCTGATTATTATAACTCTATAACAAAATATATTTTCCCATTAATAAGAGAGTAGAGTAATAACTTTAAGTTCTGTTTAAGGCAGGATCCTCCTCTGGGCTGCTACTCTGAAGTCTGTTTTGTTTTTTTTTTTTTTTTTGGTAAGCTGTGCTGAAGTAAATTGCATGCTTTAGAAGTAAGATGGGAGGCCACAGGCCATGACAAACATTTAAGGATCCAATAAGAACAGGGATCAGGAAAGGTGAGTTTGAGCTGAAGGGGAAGCTCCTTTCAGAAAATGATGCTTAAACTCCAGGCGGGCAAAAAAATGAATGATAATTATGGGGATGAAGGCCCAAATTGAGGCAAGCCTTTCAAATTTTGAGTTAAAATAGCCAGATGACTCAGTGCTTCCTATTCTTTAGTTATCGTCATCAAGTAATCATGCTCGAATGCCCAGGCTTCTGAAAGCTCCATTAGTGGGTGGAAGTATTTCTGTATCCCTTTTTATTGATTTCTTTGGCTTGTTTGCTGGGTTGTTTTGTGTTGTTTTCCCATAGACACGCCATAGAAAGGTAGATAATGATCTTAATTTGAGATAAGTGTGAGAGCATCCTTTGAAACTATAAAGCAATCTATTAATTGTTGTTGCTGTCTGGTTACCTTTTGAGAGGTTCATTAACCTACTTTAAAAAGTACTCGAAATCATAAATCACGTTTGCTTTAAGAAATAACACCAGAAGGAAACCTTTTGCTGTGTTTCTTTTTAAAATTATGATCTTCGGTAGACACAACATTTTGCGTGAGTTTATTTCTGTTGGGGGCAAATAGTCTGATTTAACTCCCTTTTCATTTCACTTTTGACTTAATTATAATCCTGCAGAATTTCCCCTCCTCCATTTCCTTTTTGGTTAAGTTCTTTGCTTGCTCAGATTTCCCTTACCCTCAATTATAATGTCACGTACTCAGTATTTGACTGTCATTGCTTTGGAAGGATTGATGTCTTTTCTGCTCTGGAATTTAGGTAATCTGTGTTTGAACCTTAAACACAGTGTATAAAAGGGACAATGTAAGAAGGGATTCCGTATAAAATAATTGCACTAAAATCTTTTCAGTATAGAAAATGCCAAATCGAGCATAATAAGGAAGATACATTTTATGTTACCTGTTTGGGGTCCTAGTAGTCTAAGGTTAAGGCAGCATCTCATATACATGTTTTTGGTTTTTTTTCTTTTGCAGAAGGAGCTGAGTCTTCCCAGAAGAGGAAGTCTGTAAGTAGAATAATTTAGTTTCCTTATTGATTCATTCATATTTTGGGATAAAGTGTGTAATGTCATCATTCTCTGACTTGTTAGATTTTCAATGGCAACCAAAAGATTAATGATAATCAAGTGAATTAAGAAAAGACAAAGCTTTGCACTTATTTATAAATGTCAGAATTAATGATTTCAAAATAGCTTGTAGAAAATTTCCAGGGTTTGTTCCTCACGCATACTGTCAGACAAAATGCATTATTCCTGGGATAATCTTGAATTTAAAAATTCTATTATGTAATCAAGCAAAAACATTATTTGGTCTGCAGATAGTTTAAACTGATCGACTAAAGAATTAGTGCTTTTCTACCTGATCTAGAAATCCATGATTGTTCTTTATACTATGAATTTTTGCAGAGTAAATGATACACTTTTGCCTTTGAATTAATGAAGACTTTGCATCTGCTAACCTTTCTACTAGACCTAGAACTTGCTGTGTTGATTCATATATTGTTCTTATGTTAAAATAGCAAATTTGCGAACATTGACTTGATTTCTTTATTGTGTGTTTCAACCTTTTCTTTTTAAGGCTAATAGTATATTTGCACAAATCATAGTTTTTTTCATTATCAAATTGTGGAATAAAATTAATTGCCTTTAATAATGCACTAAGGTCGATTTATTCTCAACTAGTACTGTATAAGGACTGGTCTAGAAATATTTGGATTTGATGTCTGATTTATGTTGAATTTAGTGGATGGGGGCAATGCCCTTTAAAAAAAAAATAAGTATAACATGTAAGGTAAGTTCATGCAAATCCCAACTTGGAGAATTAGAAACGTATGTAGTGACTGTTGAAAGAATTCATTCTTTTGACTACGTTTTGAAAATTTCAGTCTTTGCATCTGGGAACCAAAACTTCATCAGCTAGGAACATTTCAATACTATCCATTTGATCTCTAGTTTTTTAGTTGCCAGGAGGATACTGGATCATTATTCTTGGAGACTATGCCTGAATAAATTTTCACTGGCTCCCAGCTTATATCTCTGGACGCTACAGGTTGATGGCCTAATAGTTTATCATAGAAAATGCCTTTAGAATCAAAAACCTCCATTCTTCTGCATAATGATTAGGACTCTTCTGCCTAGACTGGTAGAAGTTCAAACTTTTTTATATTTTCCATCATGATGAGAAATAAGGAACAAGAAAAACAGAAATATCCACATAAAATATAGATAAAAATCTCTTTCTCTCATAATTTTTTTAATCCTTAAAGTATCTTAGGCTTGTCTTTTATACTTTATTTAAAAACTTTAGAAATCTAGTCAAATCTTCATTTTAGCCTTTATAACCGTGGTGCTTTTTTCTATTAATACATTCCCTATAAATTATTATTATGATAATGTTAATTAACAAAGTAGCTTCTTCATACTTACTGAAATTGAAGACAAGCACATGTGAGTTTTTCTTAGGTATTGGTGCTAGCCCACATCATGGTACCTGATCATTAAACCTGTTAACATTTCCTCCATTTATTTACTGTACAGTTTACTGCACAAATGCTTTCAAGTCTTTTATTACTTCTCCCAGAAAGATTGAGGATTTCATCCGGCTCTTCTATTGTCTTCTGCATCAACAGCGAGCAACTACGCAATGGGATGCATCCCATGCTGTCTGTGGTACCTGGACATGTGACTGAACTTTTCAGAGGGCTTGTCCCTTCAGAAAAGCTGTCTTTTGAAAGAAGGCACCTGGTTTTGTTGCATCTGCAACTTCTAATTTGTGTGCATAGAAGGATAATATTTTTAAAATGCACTTTCATCATTCAGACACACAGATTTGTCAGATTTTTAAAAGTCTAGTATTGTTTTAAGTAAGCTTATAGATATTGCTTGTCTGGAATCAAGTGATCAAAACATTTGTGTGATATAATGCATATATATATATTATATAAAAGTTAAAGCTTTTACAAATAAAAACATAGAAAGTGGGTTTTTTAAAAATTACTAAGTGAAAAGGACAGAAAAGCAAACTATATTCTGTCTAGAAAAAAAGGAATAGAGATTGCCAATAATGTGTAATTCATGATCATTTTCTCCAGGACTAACTTGAGGTCTGTGTTTCTCATGTGTTTTAAAAGACTGTGAAGACAATGATTGTGACTTTTCTGTTTTTAACAGTGCAAATGTCATCAGAAAGAGATGTTGAGGGAAATTGTTTCTAGACCTGATGTTACTTAATAACCAAGTGACCCCAGATCAGTTTTCCAGAGGTTCTTCCAGCCCTTTACTGACTTCAAGACCTCAAATCCCATCTCTATTCTGATTCTCTGTAGGGTAGATTTTAGCTAGTTGCCTCCTTCTTACAAAGAGTAGCCATTTTCCCAGATTCTTCTAGATCATTCCTTCTCTTTGTCCTTGGAACAGAAGTTGCCATACTCTCTGCTCCCCTTCCTCTTAGCTATTTGTCAAAAGCTATATATTCTATCATGAGATAGTCATGCAATGAAATACTATATACCCAGTAGGATGACTAAGCTAGAGCAAATTCCAGATTCAAGATGTTAATAGCATTGTTTTTTAATTTTTATTTTTACTTTATTTTGCTCTACAATACTGTATTGGTTTTGCCATACATTGACATGAATCTGCCATGGGTGTACATGAGTTCCCAATCCTGAACCCCCCTCCCACCTCCCACCCTATATCATCTCTCTGGATCTTCCCCGTGCATTTAAGTTGTAAAATTTCCAATAACAGTGAATCTAAATTGTCCATATTTATTAAAAGGTTAATAAAAGGTCTGGTGGGTCCCTTAACTAGTCTTTTGAACATGAGTCCTAAAACGGCAATGCTGAGTGATAAAACTCTCTGTGTGTTGTTTGTTTTCAGACAGAGAAAGTGGGAAAAGGGTAAAAGCCCAAGGTGTGAGCTGATGGATGGTTCAGAGCAAAACCATGGTCCCCTTTAATTGTAAAGGACCCCATCATGTTTTGTTAATTGATAAATAAATAGCCCTACAGGATAAAAGGCTTCTTCTTCTTTTTTTCATGGAATTCCCTGGAGAGAGGAGCAGACTCTCTGTAGTTACCACTTTATTTTAGTTGAAACAGCAACTGACACATGGTGAGTTAGTTTCTTGGCTTTATGTTCTTTTGGCCCCACACATCTAGCAGTAGCAACTCAAAGCAGAAAGCAGCTCTTCCTTTGCACACAAGACTTGGAAAAGTATGTTTCCTACATGCTGAGGAATTGCTGGGAGTATTGAAATTACTGAAAGCAACTGAAGTGTCTTCATGGCTTAGTTTTAATTTCTCGATCTAGCAACAGCACTATTCTCTCCATAGAGTTTTGTCCCTTCTCCATTCCTCCTTTCCTTTCATTGTTTTTCTGAGATGGTTGAAGTCTAATAGGATTGGTGGACTAAATAGGGCAAGGTGCTGCTGGTATAACAGTTTCAGTCTACTGCTGCTGCTGCCGCTGCTAAGTCACTTCAGTCGTGTCCGACTCTGTGCAACCCCATAGACGGCAGCCCGTCAGGCTCCCCCGTCCCTGAGATTCTCCAGGCAAGAACACTGGAGTGGGTTGCCGTTGCCTTCTCCAATGCGTGAAAGTGAAAAGTGAAAGTGAAGTCGCTCAGTCGTGTCCGACTCTTAGCGACCCCATGGACTGCAGCCTACCAGGCTCCTCCGTCCATCTGCTAGGAAATTCATTTTCCTGTCCACAAAGAAGCATCTTAAACACACTTATCATAGTGCCAGACATCCATCCCGTTGGATCTGAAAGAACTGAAATTCATTCAGTTGGATCTTAAAGGTGTTTTTTCTCTGGAGGGGTCTCACTGAAATGAACATACTTTTGGGCAGGGTGTCTCTGAGCTACATTTAGCACAGCAGAAGTTGAGTCATTAATGGGGTGCTTCTGGCGGACTGACAAGGGACAAAACCAGATAGGGGAGGTGCTGTCAAGAATCATTTTGCAACATGTTAAAAAGTACATGAAAAAGGATAAGCTTATTTCACGTCTTTCACATGTTGTATCCCTTGGGCAGGGGCAAGAAAGGATGTTTAGGTATGAGATAGAAGACCAGAGTGAGCAGCAGAGAGAGTGTGTGTTATTAGAGAGGTTAGGACAACAGAGGCAAAAGACCCTGAAAGTTATTGGAAGCTTCGGGGTGGAGCTGGGCCTATTGGACTTAGAAGACAGCTTGTCTCACAGTAGATAGGTTGAACTGGGTGCACTGGATTAGGACACAGTAGGTCCACTACGTATGAATGAATTCTAGTCTGAGAGCGTGTTCGCAAGTCCAGTTTGTTGCTAAGTCCAACAAAGTTAGCCTAGGCACCCAACTAACACAGTTGGCTATATAGTTCAGTTCATTCAGTTCAGTCGCTCAGTCGTGTCTGACTCTTTGCGACCCCATGAATCACAGCACGCCAGGCCTCCCTGTCCATCACCAACTCCCGGAGTTCATTCAAACTCATGTCCATTGAGTCGGTGATGTCATCCAGCCATCTCATTCTGTCGTCTCCACCTCCTGCCCCCAATCCCTCCCAGCATCAGAGTCTTTTCCAATGAGTCAACTCTTCGCATGAGGTGGCCAAAGTATTGAAGTTTCAGCTTTAGCATCAGTCCGTCCAAAGAACACCCAGGACTGATCTCCTTTAGAATGGACTGGTTGGACCTCCTTGCAGTCCAAGGGACTCTCAAAAGTCTTCTCCAACACCACAGTTCAAAAGCATCAATTCTTTGGTGCTCAGCTTTCTTCACAATCCAACTCTCACATCCATACATGACAACTGGAAAAACCATAGCCTTGATTAGATGGACCTTTGTTGGCAAAGTAATGTCTCTGCTTTTGAATATGCTATCTAGGTTGGTCATAACTTTTCTTCCAAGGAGTAAGTGTCTTTTAATTTCATGGCTGCAGTCACCATCTGCAGTGATTTTGGAGCCCAGAAAAACAGTTTCAACTGTTTCCCCATCTATTTCCCAAGAAGTGATGGCTATATAGTACCACATTGTAATAGGTTTATAATAGTTTTCACACAAATAACACATGAAAAAACAAACACAAAAAAATAAAGAATACATTTTTAATTTTACAGTACACTACCTTGAAAAGTATAATAGTACAACAGCTGGCACACAGGGGCACTTTCACATTTTTGAAAGTTCACAAATTAAAGGTTCATATTTAGGGGACTTGCTTTATTTCTTAGATTGAAATTCCTTATTTTCATACAAGAAAGGAAGTGGTCTTCTGTATAATTGGATAGACTCAGGTTGATGTCATTGGCATATGTAGGTCTCTGTATTTTTTAAAAAGAAGACTTATATTCAGGCCAGTTGTATTTCATCCAGAACATACTGCCTTGACGAGCTGTTAGGAAAAGTAGTTTGAGTAAAATGAGGTTGTTTCTAGAATGCAAGGAGAGGGAATCACCGTGGTTTTACAACTGAGTCGAATTAGATTTATGAGATTTTCAGCAAGGTGAAGGCAAGATTTTCTGAAAGAGAGGAAAAGGGCTTAATTCAAGCAAAATAAAGGGCATGTAAACAGTATTTGGATAAGTTTTAAAATGAATTTAGTTTTCCTCTTAGTACTTTCTTCCCTCCCACCCCCACAAATATGGAAGCAAAAATTCAAAATAACCATTGTTGAAGCCAATTGGAAGTCCAGTGTCATTTTGAATGTTAGAAACCAAGAAACAAAATGAAGAAAAAATTGAGTGTTGCATCTGAATTAGCATTTAAAGTGGCATGTTTATATAAAAAGAGAATGGTGTAATATATCCTGAGAGTAAAGAGAGGATTTCAGACTGTGAAAGAATGTCAATTGCATTTATGTATTCATCGAATAGCCAGTTTGGTATTTGGTATGTATTTGCAGCATCCCCTATCACGCCTGCATTTATCTTTTGTGAGGGGGTTGGGGGAGGAGACTTGGCAGATAGCAACAATGCAGGATTGATCTTCCCACCTTTGCAAAATTATTAGGAAAACCTTAGCTTTGCTCCAGGGGAGGGAAAGTTGGGTCACCTAGGGAGGTTTATCAAAATACATGTGCACATTTCTAAATACACTTGGGGGTGCAAATTGAAACCTGTGTGCATGTGTGTTGGGTGCTGAGAAAGGGAGAGTGGAGGGCTTGTGACCTTTCAGCCCATTCTTTGGGTCAATCTAAAATGCCACCCTTGGCTGAGAACTGCTGTTCTTAGGGGAGCTGCAGGGTACGCGGCATGCAAAGTGAGCTTCTGGATGTACAAAGGCATGAGGGTGAGTTCTCTTTCAAATTCACGAGGATGATTTTTTAGCAAGCCTGAATCAGACAGGAATTTGGAGACTTTTGGGGGGAACATTTCTTTTCAGCATGGGCTTCCCTTGTGGCTCAGCTGGTAAAGAGTCCTCCTGCAGTACAGGACACCTAGGTTCGATGGCTGGGTTGGGAAGATCCCCTGGAAAAGGGAAAGACTACCCACTCCAGTATTCTGGCCTGGAGAATTCCACGGACTATATAGTCCATGGGGTTGCAAAGAGTCAGATACGACTGAGTGACTTCCACTTCACGTTACTTTTCAGCAAGCCTTACGGAAGATGGCCCACTGTGATCTCTTCCTAAAAGCTACCTTCTTGGGTCTGTTAACTCAGTAGCATTTCAGAGCCACACTGCCTGGATTCAATCCTACCTCTGCCATTTAACCAGCCTATGACTTGCAGAAGGTTATTTCATCTCTCTTTGTCTTTATTTCCTCATCTATAAATCATGTATACTATTCTATCCTGGAATGTTTTGAGGATTAAATTAATAAGTATTTGTAAAATGTTCATAACAGTACCTGGCATGCAGTAAGCTCTATGTGTTTCATTAAATAGAACATAAAGGGAATGAAACCTGCCCCGCCCTCCCATCACTTCTTTCTGTCCTGTCGAGCTAAGTAAAGGACTGCCAAGTAAACTGAAGAAGTTCTGCTAAAGCCAGATCATTTCAGTAGCACTTTCTAGAGAGTGGCAGTGTATACCAATGCTTCTGTCAACAGAGGGTATTAAAGAGGGCAGCTGGCCTCCGCTGCTACTGCTGCTGCTGCTAAGTCACTTCAGTCGTGTCCGACTCTGTGTGACCCCATAGACGGCAGCCCAGCAGGCTCCCCGATCCCTGGGATTCTCCAGGCAAGAACGCTGGAGTGGGTTGCCATTTCCTTCTCCAATGCATAAAAGTGAAAAGTGAAAGGGAAGCCGCTCAGTCGTGTCCGACTCTTCGCGACCCCATGGACTGCAGCCCACCAGGCTCCTCCATCCATGGGATTTGCCAGGCAAGAGTACTGGAGTGGGGTGCCATTGCCTTCTCCAGCTGGCCTCTTGGGTAGGTTTTTTCCTTGTTTCCCTCCATGGTTAACCCCTCATATCAGGAGATTTCTAGGTGTGTGAAGGAGACAGTCCCCACACATGTTCTGGCTCTGTAGCATCAAGCTGTGAGGGAACTCCACGTGCTCAAGGAGTGGCCTATCTTCTAAAATAATCCTTCACTTGACACCTGCCCATCCTTCTCAGCATAGTATACAGGTTACTTCTCCTAACTGTGTTTTGAGACAGATATTGAGGAAAATGAAATGGGATATTATAGATGTACATGCAGAAAAGTTTAACCATAGGATTTTGAAGCTGGAAGAAACCTTAACAGAAAACTGCTTTTAAATACCATTGTTTGAAAAAATAATAATAAATACCATTGTTTGATAAGTGAGGAACCAGCAACTCAGAGGACATGAGGTTTGCGTGTTAAGATTGCTTCTTGACCATGGCCAGAATTTAGCATTCCCACCCACCCAGGACTGGAAAGCAACCTTTCCTTCTTTAGGGAAATAATATTTGAGTTAGAAAGAGATGATGAGCAAGGGTGTGGATGCACTCTGTTCTGTAAAGATGTGAATTACAGCATCTTCATCCACAGTGCGGGTCACATCAAAGGCAGATTTTTGACGGAGTACACTTGACTTCACTGTGCTTGTCATGGTTTCTTTGAACATTTTTAAAAGCGTAGCCTCAAACTCTTCTTAAATATGTGTGCATACAGCTGACTCACTTTGTTGTACAGCAGACCCTAACACAAAATGGTAAAGCAGTTATACTCCATGAAAAAGAAGAGAGTTTACACCTAAAACTGCAACCAAAAGAAAGACGTCAAGTCACATAGCAGCACTGCCAGGATGCTGAGTTAACTCTGACTAGTGATGCTACTCTGGTGGGGCGTGGCAGCCCGCAAAGCTCCAGCATCCAGGGAGCTGTGTGAACCGGGCAGCTGAATTCTGTATTGTTCTCCTGCCTCCCTTGCTGTAGTAAGTCGGGCCCTCTGTGGGGAACCATTGGTCGTATTCATTTGCTCCTATAGCGTTTCTCTTTAGAATCACTGCATTTTCCTCTGCCTTTCTGACTCCTGGGAATTAGACTTCCTGCTCTTTGACTTTTTGTAGCAAATGACTGTCAGACCTAAGCGGCTGGATGAGAAATGGCTTAGGAGTTCCCTCTCTGCTTTTCTGCAGTAAAGGCCTCAACCTCTGAGCCTTCTGGGGGTCATCTCTATCATCTGAATACCCAGGCCTTGTCTTTGAACATGCTTTTATATAAAGCCATCTCTTCAGGGATAAGGATGAGGACTTCTCCATGCTTCTGTGTTGGAACCTAAGACATGCCCACAGAACATGCCAGGACCTGTACGCCTCTCTTTCCAGTGCCCTTCTGGGCTCTGCTTTACCTCTGACATCACCCAGGTAGCTTTTGATTCCTACCATAAGGAAATTGTATGCAGAGGGTTCTGCAAATGCAATTGCATGAGAGGAAAGATTTATTAGGCATATTCTATAAAGTTTATTGGCATGTGGAAATGGGTGCCTAGTCTGGAAGGGTAAATTTTGATGTTTTTTTAAAGCATAAAAATTCTAATGATAATAAATTTAAATAGGCCTCATATATTGAAGGAAAGGATTTTTAAATGCCTCTTTCCTAGAACTATAATCTTTCAAGAAATATTTGCCTATTTTGTAGATGCTTAGGTGAAAATGTTCTTCCTCTATTAGAAAGTATTAATCTGGCCTAGGCATTGTGCTTTTTATTGTGCGGGAAGAAATAATTTTTAATTTCTGCTGTGTCCTACAGATGAGTGAGATTAACCTTGGGGTGACATTAGCCCTGATTGCTGAGCTCTTACTAAACATTTATTTTCCAATGCTGACTCTACTGGTATTGGTGGTAGTATATGTGCTTTTACTCAGGAAGAGGTTGTCTTTAGCATTTATTTGTGTTTTTCAAACACTGAGAAGGGTGTTTTCATGGCACCCTCGGCATCCTTGTGTCACTGCTGTGGGGCAGATGTTGTTTACTGAAGGGTCAGTGTGGACCGTCCCCCGGGGCTGGCATCAGGTCTAGGGGAGGGCATGGTCTGCTCTCTTGGGTGCCCCTTGGCCTCCTGCTGAGAGGATTTGCTCTGTGCAGGGCACAGGAGTGAGTTCACCAGGGGTTTGATATTTCAGGTTGTGAAGCATAGTGTTTAGTATCTTAACAAATCAAGAATTGATTATCTGGGAGAATAAGCAGAAGGTTTTTTAGGTCTAGGATAAATTAAATACTAAGACCAGTCCTAGTGGATTAAAGAAGCTTTTGGAAGTCCTGGAGTATATTTTTAAAATGCACTTGACATCATATACTGAAATGAAATTAATAGATCAGTATATGGTTTTATGTCTTAGGGGAACATTGGTGATTTTTTTAGTGAGATTCTAAGGTATTACCAATTTGTATGTAAATGAAGTTGATTCTGGTAGAATCACAGGGAAAAATACTGTCATCAAAAAGTATGTTACTTAATTTTTATCTTTGAAAATTCAAGT
This sequence comes from Cephalophus harveyi, assembly GCA_006410635.1. Classification (NCBI taxonomy): domain Eukaryota; kingdom Metazoa; phylum Chordata; class Mammalia; order Artiodactyla; family Bovidae; genus Cephalophus; species Cephalophus harveyi. The sequence continues at coordinate 12,571 of SJYT01007341.1, read as the reverse complement.
CACTTAGCTCTATCCCACTTTTTTTTTTTTTTGCTGGAAGATGTTGATTAGACCACATCCTTAAGACCATAGAGGGAGGTGGTGATGGTGGTGGTGATCTGGGAAAATACTTAAAAGGAAAATTAAAACAAACATAGTTTAGATTGTTACTCCTCAAGGCTCTGTGTAGTTTCTTTTCATCCATGGGCCTTTTATTTACTGTTTAACATCACCTCGGCTGTTTTATGTTAAGTGCCAGGAATTGTAAATTCTAATTGTATTAAACCACAGCAGAATTTAAAATAGCACAATGAGACAAAGCCACTTCCTGCCATGAAATCTGATGGAGCATGAACCAATTTAGGCTTCCCTGGTGGCTCAGTGGCGAAGAATCCATGGCCAAGGAAGAAACATGGGTTCAATCCCTGGATCAGGAAGATCCCCTGGAGAAGGAAATGGCAACCCACTCCAGTATACTTGCCTGGGAAATCCCCTGGACAGAATGAGCACAGCGGGCTACAGTCCATGAGGTTACAGGAGAGTCAGACGTGACTTAGTGACTAAGCAACAAGAGCTGCATAACCCTACATGCTTACAGTATGTAGCATGCTTCCCCTTCCCCTTAAAAAAAAAAAAAAAAAAAAGCTTCATTGACCCATAATTGACATATCATAAATTGTACTTAAAGTACACAATCTCATAAATTGACATGCACACATATATACAAACACTCCTGTGAATCCAGCTCCACAGTCAAGGTAATGAAATATCCATCTCCTCCAGAAGTTTCCTCTTGCAGGTTTGTAATTGCTCCCTCCGCCTCCCCCAACATGACTAATCAGACAGTTACTAATATTTTCCATTCCTAAAGATTAGTTTGCATTTCCTAAAATTTTAAATAAATGGAACAATACTGTTTTTATTCTTTTTTGTCTGGTTTCTTTCACTCAGTGTAATTATTTGGAGATTCAGTTCTTTTTCAGTGTATGTTAACAGTTCATTGCTTTTTATTTCTAAGTAATATCCTATTGTGGAAACAGCATAGTTTGATTATCCATCCACTTATTGATAGACATTTGGGTCATGTATAGTTTGGGGCCATTATAAATAACGCTGCTATACAGGCTTGGTAGATTTTCTCCTGGCTTATGGTTTCAGCTGCTTTATAGCATTTATTAAAGAGCAAATTTTTTTAGTTTTCATGAAGTCAAATTTATCAGTTTGTTCTTTAAGTGGTTATGGTTTTGGTGTTGGATCTAAGCCATCTTTCCCTGTTTCAGGGTCACAAAAGTTTTCTCCTCTTTTTCCATAAAATTTATAATTTTAGATTTTTATGTCTATGATCCATTTTGAGATAATTTTTGTATATGGGTGAAGTATGGATTGAAGGTTTAAGTTCTTGCATACAGGTATCTAACTGTTCCAGCACCATTTGCTAAACAGACCATTCTCTGTCCGCTCTCCACTGAATTTCTTTGTAGTTTGATTGAAAATTGGTTGTCCATTTATGGGTGTCTATCTACAGACTTTCTTTTCTGTTTCATGTCTTGTTTGTCTTATTATCAGTGTCTCCACTGATTGGATTATTGTAGCTTTATAGTAAGTTCAGATATCAGATAGTGTTAGTCATCCAGCTATGTTCTTTTTTTTTTCTAAATTGTTTGGACCATTCTAAATTCTTTAGTTTTGGAATCAGCTCATCATTTTCTGCCCCCAAAAGCCAGCTGCGATTTTTATTGGAATACATTAAAGCATTAGAGCAATTTGAAAAGCTGTGAAAAAATTTCCAGTGGTTATAAGTCTTAAGGATAGATTAGGGAGAATAGTGTGTCAGTCAATGCAATGTGGAGAGACTGGGATGGAATTGTCACCCATGATATACTGATGGAGGAGATGGGTAACCCAGCTATGGTAGACTGAGTTGTGGAATAAGTGACCACAGATAAGCAAACATCTCCTCAGAGAAGCCCAAGAGAAATGGCTGGGTGGGTGGTTCAGGGAGCAGCTCAGGTAATGATTTCAAGCTGAAGTCAGAGAGGACTAGGTGCACTTCTTCTGGAAAGAAGACCTTCAGTGGAGAGCTCGAGCTCAGCATAGGCAGAGAATAGAGGAGGAGGAGCATGACCAGACAAGGTTTACATGTTCATGTCTGGTCTAGGAGAGGGCCACAGGCCTGTAAAGATTGTGATTCAGAAAACACTTAGAGAGGGGAGGCATTTGTCATAAAACAATGAAGGTCAGCTGTACATTAGAACTAACTATTGGTCTAGAAGAGTTGTTCTCAACTAGAGGTGATATTGTCCCCTCAGGGACATGTGACAGTGTCTAGAGAAATTTTTGATTGTCACTATTACTGGGAGGTGGATTTCTCCTCTCATTTATGGGTATAGAGAGGACAGTGTTGTTGCTAAACATTCTGCAGTGTGTGGGGAAACACTCCCCTCAACAAAGACTTGTCAACCCAGTATGTTCCTAGAGCTAGAGGTGGGGCCACTGGTCTAGAGAGGAAGGGCCAGAAAAGAGGGTGAAGTGAGAATGGAGCGACTGATTGCTCTGATGCCCATTGTCTTTATTGTCTTGAGGAGAAATGCTGTCTTGTGTGGTGACCATGCAGAGCTACCCTGCTTGCTCAGAAATTAGTCTCCGGAAATGTTTTTTGGGAGTGTTTTCAGAAGATGTCTGAAAGTGTTATCAAATAAGGATAGTTTAACAAAAGCATGCCTTAACTACAGGGAAGGAATGTTGAACATTTGAGTTAATTCACATAAGAAGAAAGTATTTGTTTAGACATGGCATTGTCCACAGATGGATTTATCAGTTGGGATAGTTTTGATTGCAAGTAATAGAAGAAAACCTAACTGAAAATGGCTGAAAAAAATAAAGGAAATTTACCAGCTAATGTAACTAAAAAGTCCTGGCTTCTGGCAAGGGTTAACCAAGAGTTTCAGTGTTTCAGGGACCCAGTTTCTCCTTCATCCCAGGGCATGCTTCCTTCCTAGCTCATAGATGACTGCCAACAGTTTTCACAGTTTGTTTTTTCTTATCTGTCCTCACCAGGAGTGGATTTTTCTTCTCCTGCCATTATAGGTTTCTCTTTGATTGGGCCATCTTAAATTAGGTATCCATCCTTGAATATGACAATATTTATAGCATTATCCTCATTAGCTTAGACTGTTTGGTATGGCAAACCATTGGCCACATGTGGCTGTTGAGCTCTTGAAATGTAACTAGTTCAAATTGAGATGGGGAAAAAAATGTGAAATATTTAATAATTTGTGTACTAATTGCATGGTGAAAGGGTAATATTTTGGGGTATATTGGGTTAGAATACAAAACTATTATTAAAATTGCTTTCACTTGTTTCTTTTAAATTTGTTTTTAACGTGATTACTAGAAAATTTAAAATTGTATTAGTGGCTCCAAATTGTATTTTTGGTGGGCCAAACTGGCTAAGACTACTCAGGAGTCCCTTCAAATAGAGTGGAGTCAACTCCATCCAAATCACATGGCTGATAGCCTTATGGGAGAGAGACGGAATGGATCTTGGGCAAGCAATCAGAAATGAACACTGCAGTGACTGGCATAAGCAGAGAAGGGAATATTAGTTGAATTGCTGCTATTTTACTGCAGGTGAATGTCTGGAAATACTTCTGCTCTACTACCACTAAAAAGTTAATATTTTTTCTTAAATATATTTTTGAAAGTTCTAGAGCAAACATATGGCTCATAGTAACAAGCGAAACAGCACAGATATGCTAGGAGGAAGGAAATAATCCCCATTCCTCTGGTCCTTGTTTCCACTCCTAACCCGGGGCGGCCCTTGTTGGTCTGGTCTGTGCTCTTCCATTCCTTATTCCATGGACATGGGAGTGCCTGCGTGTCCATTGTTTCGTTGTGTCTGTTGCTACTGTCATAATGGAATTACAGCGTTTCAATTTGCTTCTCTCACCTTAGCAAGTCACACTCTTCAGCTTTATCCCATTCTTTTGAATAATACATAATATTCTATCTATGGATATTCCAACATTTCATTTAACCATTTCCTCACTAATGGACGTTAATGTTATTTCCACTCTCCCCTCTTCCTGTGCCCCACAACAGACAATGCTGCAATAAATATCATTGTACCTGTGTCCTTACGTACTGGTCCTTTTTTTTTTTTCTCTATAGGATAGATTCCCAGAAGTGGAATTGCTTGGTCAAACGGTATGTGTATTTTTAATTTTAATAGATATTTCTAGATTCTTTCCCCAAAGAAATAGCAAATCACATTTGCACATAAGAATGCCCATTTTCTACATTTTCACCAGCATTGGATGCCACTGTTTCTTTTCATTCTTACCAGTCTTAAACCTCTGATCATTAATTTACATTTCTTCACTGACTGTCAGTGATGCAGAATATATTTTCATGTTTGTTATCCATTTGAATTTCTCTTTTCTTCATTTCCTATTCATTTCCATTACCCATACTTCTAGTGTTTATCTGTCACAATTTCTGGGAGCTATGTATTGTTTTAGAAATGTTAATCCAGTGTTATACCAATGTTACATATGTGCAAATATAGCTTTATGATTCTTGTCTATATGTATGATGTCTTTTACTAAAAGAAAATTATTAGTTATTATTTAATCCAACGATCTATCATTTTCTTTATTTCTCCTGAGTTATCCGTTTTACTCAGGGTGTCATTGTCCATCCCATGGTCAAACAAATAGTCTTATAAATATTCTTCCCTATTTTTAAAAACATTCAAATCTTACTCCAGTTTTACATTTTGTACATGATAGGAAGTAGGATGCTATCTATCTTTTTTCTCCCCGATATAGCTACTGTAAGAAACTTTCTTTTCCATGGGATGGAAATGTTACCCTTGTCACGTATAAAGACGCCACGTGCCCCTGTGCCAGTCTCTGGCCTCTTCATTCTGACCCCTGTCTGTCTGTCTCTGCGCCAGCACCCTTTTTCTTTGAATACAGTGGCTTTTCTAGTGAGTTATGATGTCTGGTAAGTTCTTCCTCACTGGTCTGTTTTCATACTTTTCATGGTTGTTTTTAGCCATTTATTTTTTGTTTCATGTTGATCTAGCTATATTACATTTTAAAACTTAAAGGTGGGGAATTTTATATTTAAAATATTTAAGGTAAAATTCCCCACCTTTAAGTTTTAAAATTTAATATAATAATATATGATAAATAAAACTGCAAAATGACTTTGCAGTTTGGGAATCTCTTTACTTGATGTCACTGATTGGAGAATAGTTACTGATAACTTATAGGATTTTCTGTTAATTTGATTTCTTTAAGTGTGACTTTGTTCCTGTGATAATTGTACAATTATACTAAGATGCAAAAATGGGGACGCAGGCATGATATATTTTAACCTGTCTAAAAATTAGATTATAATAAAGCTAAAGTGACCTTGTAAATAATTTGTATTTCTATTTATATAACGAACTAGAAGTTATATCCATACTTGGATTGGTTGAGGGGTGTGTAAATGTGATAATATGACAAAGACCTGTAGCTGAAGTTTATGATAAACTATGGGCTTTCAATCTTTTTGCTTTGGATTTTTCTAAAATTTAAACAATGTTGA
>SJYT01007340.1:722874-758163 GCA_006410635.1 Cephalophus harveyi | reverse complement strand
GTAGAACAGACCGGCGCCTCAAGGGCAGCCCGGAGGGGGCGTGACCGGCTAGCGGGGGCCGGGCCGGCGGGCGGGGGCGGGCTCTTCGAGGGCAAGGCAGAGGCGGGGCCGGAAGACAGAGGCGGGGCTGGGAAGAAGGGGGCGGAACCGGGTGAGGAAGTGGGATCGGCGGGTGGAGGCGGGGCCGGCTGCAGAGAGAGGGCCGCGGGCGGGGCGGGGCTGGGAGGAAGGGGGCGGAACCAAGTGAAGAGGCGAGATCCGAGGGTGGAGGCGGGGCCACCGGTGGAGGAGAGGCAGCCCGGCGGGCCGGGACTGCGGTTGGAGGAGAAGCAGCCCGGCGGGGCAGGGCCACGGGCGGGGAGGGGCGAGGCGTGGGCGTGGCGTGGGCGGGTAGGGCAGAGCCGGCGGGCGGAGTCCGGCTCTCCTGGGCCGCGGTTGCTGGTCCGTCTGCTCGCTGAGGCCCCGCAGTAAGACCATGTACTGGCGCCGCGCAGCGCTGGTGGGGACTCGGCTCGTCCCGGTCAGGAGCGGCTCAGCGGGCCGGTTTGAGGGGCCAGCGGGAGTTTCGGGCTCCGGGTAAGCGGCTCTGCCAGCAGCACGAGCTGGCCGTGGCTGTGCGGCCTCGCTGGGGTCTGGACCTAGCGGTGGGCGGGGGCGGCTTCTTCCCGGGCGCCCGGTACGCCTCGAGTCGATCGAACCGCTGAGGCGCCTCGGAGGCCGGGAGGCCGGGAAGGGACCGGGAGAGAAGGTGCCTTAAGCGCTCCTGGCGATTTCGGGACCACGTGATCTTCAGATTGCAGAAGCCTAAGTCTTGCTGGCTTGAACCTCCCCTTCTCCTCGGTTACTAGATAAAATACAAGATGCCCTAATAAATTAGTATTTCAAATAAACAGCGAATAATGGTTTGGTTTAAGTATATTCCAGATATTGAACGGAACATACGTAGGCTAAACAGTTATTCGCTGTTTATCTGATTTGCTGGCTTGAACCTCCCCTTCTCCTCGGTTACTAGATAAAATACAAGATGCCCTAATAAATTAGTATTTCAAATAAACAGCGAATAATGGTTTGGTTTAAGTATATTCCAGATATTGAACGGAACATACGTAGGCTAAACAGTTATTCGCTGTTTATCTGAAATTCTAATTTAACCGAGCGATCTGCATTCTTATTTGCTAAATCTGGCTCCTGCGGCAGGAAATGGAAGTGGCGCTTTCTACCAAATGGGCAGGTCTTCGAGGTAGGACGGTGCCGCCTCTGGCTCGAGCGAGGTTGGTGAATGCCCGCGGCCCCCAGGCCTGCGTTGCGAAACGGCCTCCTCTCTGCCCGCCTCCCTCCCGTGCGGCCAGTCGGGGCTGTCCTACCAGCTCGCCTATCTGTACATCCATCCCTCTGGGACGTTATTCCTAACTCCTCGATCTGTTAACTTCTGCCAGTTTTGCAAGACTCGAGGAGCCCCTTGATTAACCTTTTCTGCTAAACTAGAAACCCCCTCCAGAAGGTGGCAATCACATAGTGTAACTATTTGACAAGTCCTGGAGGTTCAGCGGTGTTTTTACAGTGATACTATCCCTTCGGCATTTCAGCCCTTTAGCACATAGTACGGAGAAGGCAATGGCACCCCACTCCAGTAGTACTCTTGCCTGGAAAATCCCATGGATGGAGGAGCCTGGTGGGCTGCGGTCCATGGGGTCGCTAGGAGTCGGACACGACTGAGCGACTTCACTTTCACTTTTCACTTTCATGCATTGGAGAAGGAAATGGCAACCCACTCCAGTGTTCTTGCCTGGAGAATCCCAGGGGTGGGGGAGCCTGGTGGGCTGCCGTCTGTGGGGTCACACAGAGTCGGACACGACTGAAGTGACTTAGCAGCAGCAGCAGCAGCACATAGTAGGTGTTCCATAAACGTGGCATGGCTAGTGGCCACTTCATTAATGGAGAAGAGAAACGTGTATTGAACAACTTACTTTCTTTTTCTTTTTTCAACTTACTTTCTTGACTGAAATTGGAGAAAAGTGCCTTCCAGCAGCTTTCTCTTTTCTTTGGCAGGGAAGGTGATGTTTCAGAATACACCTTCCACTTCCTCTTAGTACGTAAGGAAATATGGTCTTACACGGTCTACTAGAATTCCTATTTCTAGAGTAGATGCAAATAGTAGGTGCTTTGGGAATGCTAATTAAGTGTTGGAACTGAGATGAAAAGGATGTTGATAAGACAAATAGATTGATGTGTTGTTCTACCTAAGCTCCTACTTAGGTCCACACCTTCATCCTTTACCCTCCATTTTCTTTCCTGAAAGCTAGATAGTAAAGGATGCAGGCCTTTGTGATATTAGTAAACAAATACTTTGACAATGCTATTTTGTACTGATAGCAAGTAAAATTTTTCTCTTTCATATGTTTGGATATATATTTGCATATTGGGTTGCTCTGAATGGATCTCATCGGATATATTGTCCTTAATGTTTAACTGCACTGCTCTTTAAAATTCATTTTAGGATGGGGAACAGCACATCATCATCTTTGGGAAACGCAGCAACTGCTCCTGTGAATCAGATCCAAGTGAGTGATGGGTGACATGTAGGAAAAAACTTTCCTTGGTGGAAATAGAATTGTCATACATATTTAATATGCTTATCCAAACTTGACATAGTCTAGTAAATTAATTACTAAGTTAATATATTTTTAAATCTGCTATCAAAATCATGCACGATACAAAGAAGTTCTGGATTGTTTTCTTAGTCAGAATTTATGAGATTTATTCTTTTTTTGGCTGTGCCAAATTGCTTGTGGGATTTTAGTTCCCCGACCTGGGATCTAACGTGTGCTGTCTGCAGTGGAAGCACAGAATCCTCACCACTGAACTGCCAGGGAAGTCCCTATGAGATTTATTCTTAAGGTGCCTTCGCTCCTCTAAGTTGAGTCTATGAGGTTGACTGTTCTTTCCGTCTCCCCCACCTCAGGTTTCCTGTTGTTACCAGTCAGGGTGCCTTAGCCAGGCATACTGTTCCTTTCTGCCCCGAGAAGCTGTTTCTCTAAAACATAGAACCTAGTTTGCAGTAGTTACTCTATGAGTGATCCTCTCAAGGATACTGTGCACTGCTGTGTTCTCTTGTGTTTCTCTTGCTTGAACTGCAAAGCCCAGTTAAGTCTGCCTCGGGAAATTCCTCTTGTGTGTATGTTTTTCTACCCCTGTAGCCTACTGCTGCTGCTGCTGCTGCTAAGTCGCTTCAGTCGTGTCCGACTCTGTGCGACCCCATAGACGGCAGCCTACAGGACATACGTATTTCTCTGTCCCTCACCACCAAACACCACTACACACAAACAATTTCTGTCTTTGGTTTATTTGACTACAAAAATATTCACTCACAGCTGCTGAATCTAACAGTAATGTTGGAGACTTGTGGTGAGGGATTGCGTCTTTTAAAATAAGAATAGGAAACCATGAGGAACTTCCCTGGCAGTTCGGTGGTTAAGATTCCATGTTTCCTCTGCAGGGGGGCACAGGTTCAGTCTCTGGTCATGGAACTAACACCTCGCAATTTGGCCAAAAACAAACAAACAAAAAGAATATGAAACCATGAAATACTTAGCAAGGACAGGGTTGAGAAAATGTGAGAAGGAAGGTTCAAGAAACTGTGACATTGTCATCCGGAGTTTCTGCTCAGTTTGGAATCTCTCAGTTCAGTTCAGTCGCTCAGTTGTGTCCGACTCTTTGCGAACCCATGGATTGCAGCACGCCAGGCCTCCCTGTCCATAACCAACTCCCAGAGTTTGCTCAAACTCATGTCCATTGAGTCGGTGATGCCATCCAACCATCTCATCCTCTGTCATCCCCTTCTTCCTTTCCCAGCCTTCAATCTTTCCCAGCATCAGGGTTTTTTCAANTGGATTGCAGCACGCCAGGCCTCCCTGTCCATAACCAACTCCCAGAGTTTGCTCAAACTCATGTCCATTGAGTCGGTGATGCCATCCAACCATCTCATCCTCTGTCATCCCCTTCTTCCTTTCCCAGCCTTCAATCTTTCCCAGCATCAGGGTTTTTTCAAGTGAGTCAGTTCTTTGAATCAGCTGGCCCAAGTACTGGAGTTTCAGCTTCAGCATCAGTCCTTCCAATGAATATTTAGGACTGATCTCCTTTAGGATGGACTGGTTGGATCTCCTTGCAGTCCAAGGGACTCACAAGAGTCTTCTCCAACACCACAGTTCAAGAGCATCCTTTCTTCGGCACTCAGCTTTCTTTCTAGTCCAACTCTCACATCCATATATGACTACTGGAAAAACCATAGCCTTGACTAGATGGACATTGGTGGCAAAGTAATGTCTCTGCTTTTTAGTATGCTATCTAGGTTGGTCATAACTTTTCTTCCAAGGAGTAAGCGTCTTTTAATTTCATGGCTGCAGTCATCATCTGCAGTGATTTTGGAGCCCAAAAAAATAAAGTCTGACACTGTTTCCACTGTTTCCCCATCTATTTGCCATAAAGTGATGAGACCAGATGCCATGATCTTAGTTTTCTGAATGTTGAACTTTAAGCCAACTTTTTCACTCTCCTCTTTCACTTTCATCAAGAGGCTGTTTAGTTCTTTTTCACTTTCACCATAAGGGTGGTGTCATCTGCATATCTGAGATTATTGATATTTCTCCTGGCAATCTTGATTCCAGCTTGTGCTTCATCCAGCCCAGCGTTTCTCATGATGTACTCTGCATATAAGTTAGATAAGCAGGGTGACAATATATAGCCTTGAGGTACTCCTTTTCCTATTTGGAACCAGTCTGTTGTTTCATGTCCAGTTCTAAATGTTCCTTCTTGACCTGCATACAGATTTCTCAAGAGGCAGGTCAGGTGGTCTGATATTCCCATCTGTTTCAGAATTTTCCATAGTTTTTTGTGATCCACACAGTCAAAGGCTTTGGTGGAGTCAATAAAGCAGAAGTTGATGTTTTTCTGGAACTCTGCTTTTTCTATGATCCAACAGATGTTGGCAATTTGATATCTGGTTCCTCTGCCTTTTCTAAATCCATCTTGAACATCTGGAATTTCACGGTTCACATACTGTTGAAGCCTGGCTTGGAGAATTTTGAGCATTACTTTGCTAGCATGTGAGATGAGTGCAATCGTGTCGTAGTTTCAGCATTCGTTGGCATTGCCTTTCTTTGCGATTGGAATGAAAAGTGACCTTTTCCAGTCCTGTGGCCACTGCTGAGTTTTCCAAATTTGCTGGCATATTGAGTGCAGCACTTTCACAGCATCATCTTTCAGGATTTGAAATAGCTCCACTGGAATTCCGTCACCTCCACTAGCTTTGTTCATAGTGATGCTTCCTAAGGCCCACTTGACTTTGCATTCTAGGATATCTGGCTCTAGGTGAGTCATCACACCATCGTGGTAATCTGGGTCACGAAGATCTTTTTTGTATAGTTCTGTGTATTCTTTCCACCTCTTCTTAATATCTTCTGCTTCTGTTAGGTCCATACCATTTCTGTCCTTTATCGAGCCCATCCTTGCATGAAATGTTCCCTTGGTATCTCTAATTTTCTTGAAGAGATCTCTAGTCTTTCCCATTGTTGTTTTCCCCTATTTCTTTGCATTGATCATCGAGGAATCTCTACATCACTGTTTGTCAGGGCTTCCCTGGTGGCTCAGATGGTAAAGAATCTGCCTATGATGCAGGAGACCTAGGTTCAATTCCTGGGTCAGGAAGATCCTTTAGAGAAGGGAATGGCTACCCACTCCAGTATTCTTGCCTGGAGAATCCCAGGGACAGTGGAGCCTGGTGGGCTACAGTCCATGGGGTCTCAAAGAGTCACATGCAACTGAATGACTTTCACTTTACTATGTTTCAGCCACCAGGGTGCTCCTCTCTCTATAAATTTATGGTCTCAGGTGTCTCTAACCTGAGGCAGCACAGTGAGGAAGGAGCACTGGCTTTGGTTTTGGGACAGGGTGGGTGGAATCTCACCCAGTGCTGTGAAGTCCTCAACCTCAGTTTTCTCATCTGTAAAATGGATTCAGTAGTATATCTCTGGCCTGTCTAGCTCTCCCTGAGATAGACTTCTGTAGTAGTAAATATTGAGAGTGAGCAGAAGAAAAGCATGGAAATAGATTTGTATACACATAGACTCTTGAGAGTCCCTTGGACAGCTAGGAGATCCAACCAGTCAGTCCTAAAGGAAATAAACCCTGAATATTCATTGGAAGGGCTGATGCTGAAGCTGAAGCTCAATACTTTGACCACCTGATGTAAGGAGCTGACTCATTAGAAAAGACCTTGATGCTGGGAAAGATTGAGGGCAGGAGAGAAGGGGATGACAGGATGACGTGGTTGGATGGCATCCCCAACTCAGTGGATGTGAATTTGAGCCAACTCTGGGAAATAGTGAAGGACAGGGAAGCCTGGTGTGCCACAGTCCATGGGGTCGAAAGAACTGAACATGACTTAGTGACTGAACAACTGAACAGACACTGACTTGGAACTCTTCTGACCCCCGAGGGCATATGTAACTTTCTGAACCACTTTGTCCTACTCTCTGATTTTTGACCTTTGTCTTGAAGGTGCTGCTTATGACTCGCACTAGGACAACCTAGCAGATGCTAGATCTGTCCGTTCAGAAATTCCCGAAGGACCTGGGCATTGACATGCACAGAGCTCAACAAACTTCACCCGTGAAGTTGTGACACAGATACACAGGGAAGCCTTGGGGTCTTTGTAACAAAGACAGGCAGGATAGCTTCCAAGGCTAATACAGCTTCCAGGCTGATGTTAGAATTGTCGGGAATGTTTTTCAGAAATAGTTTCTGACCTCTGCCTCCGACCCACTGAGTCAGCATGTCTGGAAGTAGCTTTTCCAGGAACAGTGAATGCTGGGGAATATCTTATCAAAACAGTGATGACAGTTGTTTTTTTTACTATAAAGATATACAAGGAAGGAGTGGAAGTTGAAGGGAAAAACTATTGTGTATACCTGGATCCTTGAAAGCCTTACATTTTGAAGAGAAATCATACATCACTGGGGCTTTAGGTGTCACTAGTGGTAAAGAACCTGCTTGCCAATGCAGGAAATGTAAGAGACATGGGTTTGATCTCTGGGTCAGGAAGATCCCCTGCAGAAGGGCATGGCAACCCACTCTAGTATCCGATGGACAGAGTAGCCTGGCAGGTTACAGTCCAAAGGTTTGCAAAGACTCAGACATAACTGAAGCGATTCAGCATGCATGTGTACGTCATTTTTCACCATTGAACATTAAGGAAGTGGGTTGATCATTTTGTAAAATATAAAAATACCAAATCACCATGCTATCCACCTGAAACTAATATAATAATGTAAGTCAGTTATATTTCAATGTAAAAAAAAAAAAAAAGCAATGAAGGGAATTCTCCAGTGGTCCAGTGGTTAGGACTTCAGGCTTCCACTGCCAGGGACATGGGTTCATTCCTGGTTGGAGGGCTAAGACCCCATAAGCTGTGTGGTTCAGCCAAAAAAAAAAGCAAAGAATGGTTAAGATGGTGTAAAAAAAAAAAAAATTTTTAAGAGACAGTTAAGTAAGGAGTTAACTCCTGAACACCTGAATATTTGAGAAGTAGTATGACAAGAGATTAGGTATCTGGGCTGTGGACTCAGACTTGGGTGGGTTCAAATCCCAGCTTACCCACTTATGAGCTGAGGACCAGGGCTAAGTTATTTACCTTCCTCTCTGCCTCAGTTTCCTCATGTATGAAGTAGAGGCGATGATAAAGACCTATCTCAGGATTGTAGTGAGGTTTAAGTGAACTGGTGAAGGTAAAGTGTTGAGGATCGTGTTGGCACACACAAGTGTCTGCTGTCTATGAATTGGTGGTGATTACCTGCATTATTACTCTGTGCCAACACTTTCCACCCATCACATCCCTTTTCCCTAATAATGTTCCTTTGTCCTCAATCTACAGATGAGAATTAGATGACATAGGCTGAGTCTGAGCCCTGAATTGTGAGGCTCCAAAATCCATACCCTTCCTACTATATCATATATCTCCTGTATTATGATTCCTTTCTGAGAGGAAATGTCTAGAATTAAAATGATCTTTTTGTTTTTCTTCAGGAGACCATTTCTAATAATTGTGTGGTGATTTTCTCCAAAACATCCTGTTCTTACTGTACGATGGCAAAAAACCTTTTCCATGACATGAATGTTAACTATAAAGTGGTGGAATTGGACATGCTTGAATATGGAAATCAGTTTCAAGACGCTCTTCACAAAATGACTGGTGAAAGAACTGTGAGTCCATTCCCTGTATTGCTTTGCCCCAAAGTGGGTGGTGAGCTGGGTCACCTTGGGCCTGTGTCCTTGTGTAGGGAAAAGTGAGCCAGACATACTCTGAGAATCTGAATTGATAAAGAAATGGTGGATCTTGGAACAGATTCATAGACCAGGAAACAACAGTTCTATTTTTAAAAAATTTTTAGTGTGTGTGTGTGTGTGTGTGTGTGAAATGGGTGGGATAATGGTGTTGGCATGAGTGGTGGTCTATAAATGGTTGACATCCTCTTGGGACTTTTTCAAGATGAAATAATTCTTCTTTCCTCACTTGAACAGTGCAGATCAAGGGTGCTTCATTTTCTGTACTAAGAGTGCTTTCAGGCTCCATGTTTTTAGATTCTTGAAATCTGAGGATTTTCCCATAATAATAGAGGAAATTCCATGGTTGTCCAGTGGTCAGGACTCTGAGCTTCCACTGTAGGAGACTCGATCCCTGGCCAGGGAGAATTAAGATCCTGCATGCTGCATGGTGTGGCAAAAAAAAAAAAAAAGAACGAAAAGAACCCAAAGGAACAAAAAAGAAAAATCATGGCAACATCATTTTTCCTTCCTGTTTATATGTGCCATTTTCCTATTTATATGTGCCTGTTAAGGAGTTGATAATGTACTCCTCCCCTTTAGTAAACAGTGGTAAGAAGAACCACTTAAACATTATTAATCATTAGAGATTGCTGATTGCTTTATTTTGCCTTTTATATGCCAAAGTGATGAGGAGAAAGGGATTGAGAGTCAGTTTGTCCTGGGTTTAAACTCCAGTTCTGTCACTTACTTTGTGACCTTGGGCAAGTTCCTGTGCCTCCTTTGCCTCCAAAAGAAGACTAAAAAATAATACCCACCTGAAAGGTGGTGGTTTAGACGCTAAGTCTGACTTCTTTGTGAGCCCATGGGCTGCAGCCAGGATTTTCCAGGCAAGAATACTGGAGTGGGTTGCCATTTCCTTCTCCAGGGGATTGTCCCGACCCAGGAATTGAACCTGTCTCCTGCATCGGCAGATGGATTCTTTACCACTGAGCTAACCAGGGAAGCCCCACTTAAAGGGTTGAAAATTTTAAATAGGTAATTATCAAAGAGCTTTATATGGTGCTTTGCCCATAAAAGCACCCACAGAGTAGCATGTATTAGGATCCTGTGAATGGCTTTATACTTCTGACACCCAGGGTGACATCTAAACTTTTGTTTATCCAACAGGTACCACGAATATTTGTCAATGGAACTTTTATTGGAGGTGCAACTGACACTCAAAGGCTTCACAAAGAAGGAAAATTGCTTCCACTAGTTCACCAGTGTCATTTAAAAACAAGTAAGAGGGAAGAACTTTAGTGATGTAAGTGCATATAACTTTGCTGGTAATATGTCACTACATATTTTAAATGATATTGCCTGATAATGTCTTTTAAATATTTGAAGGTCTTTTAAATATATGAATTATCTTCATGAAAAAGTTGTAAAAATAATGAACAATAAATCACTGTGGAAACATTTTATTTGCCAATTCTTCAGTAAAAAAGATATTTAAAACTGAAGGAGCAGATAATAGGTGACAACCTGGACAGGCATCTGGAGTGAGTGCTACAAGGGACGTCCTGTAGGTCTAAGCAGCTGCCCAGGTGACATGCCAGTCCCAGATGACCAAGAACTTTCGTCTGATTATGCAGGGACTTGTTACCAAGCAGAGGATTGACAAAAAGACTTTTGGGTGGGGGGACGTAAGTTTTTAGAAAAAAAAGCATAATTGTTACTGGGAATGAGAGTTTCAGCATAAATTTTGGGGAGACACATTCAGTCCATAACACCATAAATTATAGCTGGATAAAAGTCTTAATATAAATCTAAGGCAAAACTAGGTTTTGGCAGCTGTACTTTCTTTCCAGAATCATAAGTTAGAAAGAAAATGGTGATCTGTTTAAGAAAAAGTATGATCCTTTTTTGGGGGGTCTTTGACTTTTAATGTTAAGATCTGAAAGACTAACTGTTTAATATTTTTTAAAAAACAGGCAATTTTCCCCCCCTCACTTTTACCACTAATCAACTTAGACATGAATTGCCAAAAAATTTAACTGGGAAGCTGAAAAGCTGCTGGGAAAAGAGGGATTTTTTAAAATATATTTGAGTTTCACTGTTTACTAATACTAAAAAAAAAAATACTATTTGAACAATTTTTTTAAAGGCAAGTTTCCTAATTAAGGTTTAAAATAAAGTTTAGTTTTGCTCATCTGTGAGGAAATATTTACAGTTGATTCCTGAACAAGGCAGGAATTGGGGCTCCGAATACCACCTTGAAAATCCAAGTGTAATTTAGAATCAGTCCTCCACACCCTCAGATTCATCCAGTTACAGACTGTCTAGTACTGCAGTATTTATTACTAAAAAAAATCCATGTCTGAGTGGACCCACACAGTTCAAACCCACGTTCCAGGGGTCAACTGTAGTTTCTGATCTTCCTTTCTCCATTCACTGCCATCTTTAAATGGAGAACTCTAATATCAAATGAATGTTTATAAAGTTTTGGTGGGTATATTCATATGTAGCTTGTTCTCAATTCCTATGGCTCAGATCTTAGAACTTTTAATATGAAAGTTTGATGGGAATTCAGAGAAATCTCTGTAAATTGGCACTTAGAATATTTTTATTTGCATAGTTGAGTTTTGGTGTTACCTTTTCCCAAAGGCAACTTTTATTTTCTATTTTTTAAAATTTTGTAATTGAAGTATCGTTGCTTTCCAGTGTTGTTAGTTTCAGGTATAAAGCAACGTGATTCAGTTACAGATGATTATATACCTATTATATATGTGTACGTGTGTGTATATATATATATATATTCTTTTTCAGATTCTTTTCCCTTATAGGTTATTTCACAGCATTTAGTAGTTCCCTGTGCTATACAGTAGGTCTTGTTAGTTAACTACTTTATATATAGTAGTGTGTATATGTTAATCTCAAATTCCTAATTTATCCTTTCCTTCCTCCCAAAGGCAACTTTGAATAATTTTTTTCCCACAAAAGAATCTTGTTTTAAACTCTTTAAAAAATGTATATTTTTATTAAATGTAGTTTTGATTCTATAATTAATACCTATTGGAAAAGAATCCTCAAGCACACATTTTAAATAAACATTGAGGCATTTCAAGACCAGTATTAATGATCAAACCTTAATTTCATTTTATTCAACTATTATAAGATTGAATATTCAAATACTGTAAGATTATAAAATGTAAGGCCAAGAGCCTTACCTCTTGTAAGCCATGCATGCTAAGTCACTTCAGTCATGTCCCACTCTGTGGCCCTATGGACTGCAGCCTGCCAGGCTTCTCCGTCCACGGAATTCTCCAGGCAAGAATACTGGAGTGGGTTGCTGCGCTTTCCTCCAGGGGATCTTCCATTGAACCTGTGTCTCTTATGTCTAACCTGCATTGACAGGCAGGTTCTTTACCACCAGTGCCACCTGGAAGCTTCTTACAAGGCATATAATAACCTTAAAATTCTTCTTTCAAGAAATAAAAAGACAAATACTTGATGTGCATAGAGTTTATTTGGTACCTCTATCAAATTCTACAATAATACAAGTGACTAGAAACAGTTCACATTGTGCCCACCTGCACGATGTCTAAAATGATTTATCCAGTATGGGTTTTGCAGGGCTAGACAGGAGAGTCCAGATTTCACAGTATTGGTGGAAACTATTTTGTCATGAAACAAATTTCATACGTTAGTGTTTCATCCATTTTTCTATCAGAAAACACGAGAATTACATTGTTAGATGTGTTATTTACAGTGATAACTTGGAAGACTCAACACAGTATCAGTGAGCATCAGTTTATCAACTGATCTAGGAAACCCCCACCCCTCCTTTCAGGGTCCTTTTCCTTTGAAATGGAATGTGTTATAAATCAGACTTTATATACTTTAAAGCACCAGCTTGACAATTTAAAGTTTTCTCTCATTTTTATAAAATATTCCTGCTTTAAAAGGCAATGTGAATGTAATAAATATTACTGGCCTGGATACTTCTTATTGCAACTGTTTTACAACTGTATTCACTTCTTTGAATGAATTGCTGGTAGGCTTGAAAGAAAATATTTGCCTTTTGTCTTGAAAAATTCCCTTAAAAAAATTAATTATTTTTGGAACTGTACAACTTTATTTTTCACTCAGAGTATTTAAATATGCAGCTTGGTCCTTTGAGATCATGTTATTTAGAGTCCAGCTTCTTGGATAATTTGTTATACAAAACAATAAAAAACCTTAAACTATCACAAGGTATTACTGATGTTAACAGTCATGTATGTATAACACATCAGTGTCCTAGATTATCCTGTTAATGGGTGCTTAAACAACTAATGTACAATCATTTAAAACTTGTTAAATTTCCATTCTTTATGTAAAAGAGAAAGCTGTAAAAGAACCTTGAGCTCTACACTTCAGAAATACTGACACTATTAAGGCATTACTTAATGAACAGACCCTAAGCAATGTATGCCTGTGTTAGAGAGCTAGTCATATTTTAAGGCAGTCAGAAGGTTCATTTTTTCACTTTAAGGCTCTTATATACTTCAATTTTACTCTATGCAGGCATTAGTCTGTATAATTTAAATACTGAGTGGTCAAATACAGAAATCAAAGCCTTTATATAAAGAAAATAGAGATTTTATAACTAGATTATAACAGTTCTTCCCCAGCCAATTTTTTTAAAGCTGATTTCATATATCTCATCCCTTAGGAGAATTTCTTCATTATCAGAAGCTGACAATACAAGGAAGAAAATATAATTCAGATGCATTACAAGTTATGTCTAGTCACACCATTCCAAATTCCATGCAGTCCATCTTTAGCAGTGCAACAAAAATATTTTTTCTCGGTTACTATTCATTAACTATATAGTATCTTTGATTTGGCCGTGTATGGATTCTAAACAGTTTGCATTGCAAATAAAGCTTAATAAGCCATTTAAACAGAGGTTTCAATACAATGATTGTATTGATATAATGGTCCATCAATTATGTGGTAATGATACATAAAATAGCAAGGCTTTAACCCCATTTACTACCCTTAACAATCCAAGTGTTCATTAAGTGAAACATATATCTAACTTACTATTTCTTTTGTTCATGTAGAGATCTGATAGCTTCTAAAAGCAGAAAATTTTAAATATATTTGAAAATGAAATATTTTCACTTCTGTTCATAAAATTACTATAACATGGCAGTACTAAATTAAACAGAAGCAAACAGAAAATTTTTCTTAGGCTCAGAAATACCTTTTATATGTTTTCATTGAAAGTCTTATTTATAAGACCTTTTATACTACAAGCCATGTATATAGAAGCATCGTCAAGTACTTGGTAGACCAAAGATTTTGTGGGTAGTCTTTATAATCTGAAAGTATCCAGTTATTTATTTTTTAAAGAGTGCTTTTTCTAAGAGCCAGGTACACTTATAATTGCAAACAAAGGCTGAATAACTAACCCTACTCAAAAGGCCACAAAATTTCTGTGTACAGCTTATATAAAAGGTATACAAGTTAACTTGATTGGGAAGAGAATTTATCAATTTGATTATTGTTCCAGAAGATATGCCTGTTATGAATTTGAAAAAAAATGTGACCTTAACTCTATGTGGAACAAAAAGCCATCTGCAAAAGATGTATCCCAAACCTAATACAGGTGACTTTCTTGTCACTCACGTTATTACTCAGGTAGAGCAGGAGTAGAAAAACAAAAGACCAAAATGTCAGAAGAAAGGAATTTTAAAAGAAAAAAGGTATAGAAGTAATCTTTCAACAAATAAGGGACGAGGGAGCAGGTATATGGGATATACTAGATTAAATGCATATAGTAATAACTACACCTAATTAACTAGTTTTACTTACCTTTTTTTCCTAATTCTTCCTTGTGCATGTTTCCATTGCAGCTATCTGACATTTCTCTAAAGGGGTTTATCACCTTAACAAATCACCCATGTCTGTGGTAGACAAGACTAGAATTTTTCATTTTTGATTACTTACTGTAAGGGCCTTATTGAGAAATGTGTGGGTACCTGTAACTCAAATTAAAGTAGGTCCAATAAGTGATCACAGTCATTTTCCTTTATCGTTTAGATGTAACTTTATTGTGCTTCTAAAGACGTTTGTCACTTAACTGTCAGATCCTCACATTTATTCAGAAATCCTGAATAACTTTAAATTTCCCAAATAACTTTAAATTGCTTTGCAGAAAAAAAAGCCTGATTAACTGATATTCTATCATTTATAGATTTACCTATTATTTAAAAGATTAAGCAAATGTTTCTAAGACCATCTTCTTATTTAGAGTATGATTTTGTTTTTTAATGGGATCTTAAGACTTGGAATATATTACAACTTTCTCTTATCAGAGAATGATGACATTTCCCATTTAGAACAGGAAGTGTTTAAAAAAATTACTCAGCTTAATAAGCTGTTTTTCTAAAACATTTTATCTTTCAAAACATATACCCTATTAAAAATTTTAATTTTAAAGAAGTTCTAATTTGTATTGCAAGCCCTCTTCCCAATTTTGACTTTTATACAGATATAAATTCATTGATTCTTCTATGATCCAAGGATCAGATATGGTACTTTTTAAGGATAGCAAAACTGAATCATACAGGTTAAACTGGTTGTCTCCAGTCACACAGTAAGTTAGAGTGAAAGAGGCTCCAGGGAGATGATGGTACATCCCGTTCATTGAGCATTTTCCTCACCAACATTCCCATAAGATGATCACTAAACTATACAAGACAGTGTTCCTAAGTGGAATTTCCTAGAAATTTCAACTAACAAGGAAAGGGTAGGATTATAAGATTAGTTTTTGCTTTTACTAATTAAAACTATATCCTGAAAATATTTATGTATTTTCTGGGACATAAAGTTTATTTTTCTTAGGGTTGTTTTTTTAAAAGCAACATTTTCCTAATCAGTGGTAATGCTAAAAGTAATTCAGAAAATAAAACTTCTTTATTACTTGAGAATATTTTATTCATAATGAGGTAAAAGTTTTTATTTTTTCTATATGACTATGTTATATAGCAACAGGTTATTAAGATATTAATTGTGCTTGAGGGTCACTATGAACTACAAAAGTATACATATTCACAACTTCTCTGTTTTTCTACTCCTAAAGCAATCATGTATATACATTAATTATTTCCTAATACCTAAAAAGATAAAAGTCTTGAATAATTCTACTTCATCCCTTACTTTTGTAAGTCAGTGTCTTCCCATTTTGTGGGAATGAACACTGGAATGAGAATGAGGAGGCCATTTCTAGATCTAGGCCTCCAATGTCACACTCTCTCAGACCTCGGGTTCCTAGCCTAAGTCAAAAAAATTACCTTTCACATTTCTAAGGTTATTTCCAGCTCTAAGGCTCCATGACTTGAAATAAAGCTACCTTGTGTGGTGGTCTTTAGTTTTCTTTCTCAAATCTTAACATTTAATAGACTTTTCTATGTGACTTCAAAAAGGTCACAGCTAATCTTACTTCTCTGATGGATTTATTAATATTAGTTCCTGAATATTCTGTCTTAAAACAATATAGAAACAGTATTTAACCAAGGAAATAAGCATTTATATTATATTCCACTTAACATTTCTATTAGGAATAAGAAGTTAGATCATGTTATAGTTTTTAATTTAAGACGACCTTGGGTTTATGTAATGAATTCAAGTATGATTACATAATTCTATTAGGTTCTTTAAACTTTAAATTCAATCTGAGCATAATATTTTAATGTATCAAAGTAGCTATCATTTCAAATCTAATGCCTGACAGAAGAGAAAAAACCCAAAGATACCAGAAACAATGTATTTTGTGGGTGTTGGGTAGTGATGCCACTAGCTTTGTTGACCAAAATCTCAGGTAAATCACAATATTTACAAATTGCTACCAGTTGCCTTGAAGTAATGGCTACATATCAGATAAACCCAGTATAAATATGTCAAATAAGTTGGAACATTTTCTTGTCACTCCCAGAGCCCAAATTTCTCATGAAACAGAAGAAAATATACAAATTCTAACGTTACTTAATCCTTCTGCCCCCTAACATAAAATCTCTAACCCCCAAGCACACAAGTCTGTGATTTACACTTATTGTTTGACTTTTCATAGTGAGAAGGCTTTAAAAATCCCCAGTAAATCTTTAAATACATTTAAAGAACAATACATAAAAACTAAAGTTTTATGTCCACATTATCTTAGACAACCATGATATAATTATGAGCAAATATATTGGCATTTCAACAGCTTAAAGCTCCCCACACAGAAGGGGTATTTGCTCAAGGAAATAATGCACTTTATAATGAATAGGAAAATATACACAAATAAAAAAATTTTAATTTCCTATAGACTGGTTAGTAGTAATATGCCACTCAAAAATTGCCTTTCAAACCTGAAAGACCTAGCTTGCTTTTTTTTCTACACTATCAAAAAAGAATATTTTGCCACAAATGAATAGTAGACAAAGAGAGGAGGATGCCAACATGTTTACAATTAGAAATATCTAAAACCCATTTATAATTGGCCAAAAAAAGTAATTAAAACAATATTTTAAAGTAAGGTAAAATATTTTAAAGTAAGGTATAACCAGATTATGGTTATAGCTGAGATTTTGTCTGTCATATTTTTCAGATTATGAGTAGGGGAAGTTAAATGCTTGAAACATCTTATGTTTTCATTTATGAATATGAAAAAGTGTCCCTACATGTGGCTATGTTGGAATAAGCCACAGGAAACCAAAAAATCATGCCCCTCACAGCAATAAACAAACAAAAACAAACCAAAATAGACTTTCTCAGCTGACACAAACTTTAGTATCTCTTCTCAAAGGTTTCCACTATGTTACTGGTTAATGGTAAACAATCCTGTAAATGTAAATTAACCCAGAAACAGAGTATCTTTTTCACTGACTGAGAATGCTGCTATTTATGTGATTGGTGAAAACTGTTAAAGCAATTTGTAAAACTCATTCATAAGCAAATGTCTTGGTGGTTTGTTTTATCCACTTGGTATAAAAATTTACAAGGAGTTTCATAATCAATCACAGTACATGGTCCAGTGCATTTCAGAGTATTTGGACATTATCAAAGCTGTCCTTTACCAATGAAAACATTTAAGAAAACTTAAAGGCATTTCTCAAACAAATGACATGATATAGGACTACTTACACTTTTGGCTCTCACTTCTTTTAAGTACAAATGTGATCATTCACCAAAGCAGAACTGTTTGACTATTTTACAGTATCTCAACAAGAAGTTCTCTGTTAGGTAGAGGGGGCTACAGTGTATTCTGAAGCTATTTCCCAAAAGCTAGTTTAGTAGAAAGAACTTTGGGCTCATCTTATTGTTCCTTCTTTTTTTTGGTAAGGTAACCTTTCCATTATGCACATACTGTACCATTGTCTGACTTCTTTCAGTGGATTAAGATTAGCTGGGAAGTAGCTGTTTGTAGCAAGATCACTGATGGCAGTGGACCTCTTAGATTGTGCTGGTGCTTATGGTTAAATCATATCTAATGTGAAACTTCGAATCACATCCAGAGCTCCAGTATCAAAGCCACACATGTCCAGCATGCCTCTATCATCTGGGTCTGCAATGGTAAAGCCACTTGATGTCATTCCACAAACAATCAATTTAGCTGGAATAGCCATATTCTATAAGAAATAAAAATCGTATGTTAATAAGCAAAAACAACCTCCAAAATTAAAACATTTTAAATTCTATCACAGCTTTTCATTACAAAGCCAATTTGTTTTTCCTCCATAAAATCTGTCAGTCTTCTGCGGCCAGAAGACTTCAGAAGAGAATGTGATCTTTAGAAGTATAGAAAATTAAACATGTGAACAACCTGCCTGAAATTCCTGCTTCTCTGCTGAATGTTATTACTCATTTTATGGACACAAAATACATTCCTGAGCAGCACAGGGACTCTGTACTCATGAAACCTGTCAGAATATTGAGAGACATCAGACATTTTTACCAGCACATCATACACTAGGGCGGTATGTATGGGTACAAATAAGGAAAACAGTTCCTGGGGTTATCAATTTTTGTTCTAAGACATTGCTATGTATGACATATATAAATGTTGTAACTATAATGTCAATGTAATAATTTGTTCTCTGCAGCTATGATTTAAGGCTATAATACTTGAGTTATTGAGAAAGACTAACAATCACTGAGTGTGCACTATGTCAGATACCATGAGCTCTTTAGACAACTGATCTAATGTTAACTGTTATAACGAGGGCTTCTCTGGTGACTCTGTGGTAAAGAATCCATCTGCCAATGCAGGCGACAAAGGTTTGATCCCTGGGTGGGGAAGATCCTCTGGAGAAGGAAATGGCAACCCACTCCAGTATTCTTGCCTGGAAATCCCATGGACAGAGGAGTCTGGAGGATGACAGTCCAAGGAATCACAAAAGAGTCGGACAAGACTTAGTGACTAAAGAGTAACAATGTTATAACAACTCTGGAAGGTAAGTAGTACTTTTAACCAACATGGTACATACCACAGCAGTGATACACTATTATGACATTTATCAGGTAAATAATTCACCTGGATCCACAGCTAGTATAAAGAGAAAGACCCAGGACTCAGAACCCAGGCTTCTTGACTCTGAGTTCCATTCTGTCTCTTGTTCTTAAGCACACACGAGAATCCCCATAAAGAGTTGTTAACACACAGTCCCATCCCCAGAGTTCCTGACTCAGCAGGTCTCCCAGGGGCTCCAGGAACATGCATTTCTAATAAGGTCCCAGGTGATGCTAAGAAAAGGTGCAGGTAGGGAAACCACACTTTGAGAGCCACTGCTCTTCATCAAGTTCTAGTTCTACTTCCAGTCATACCTGCCACACAGTTCAAGTGCTCCACATTCTCACCTGACTAGCAGATTCCATACTGGATAGTGTAGATACAGAGAAATTCCCTCATTTCACAAAGTTCAACTGCAGAGCACTGACTGGAACTCAGAAATACTCGTAACATTTAAAGCACACGTTATATTATAGCTTTGCCTTACATTTATGTAGTTCTTAGCAAAACTCAGAAGTGATGTTGAATCATTAAAAAATTTATGGTTAAATTTCAAAAAATTTTGATTATTACTGAAAATACTGTTTGCAAAGGATATTAAAATGTGTACATCTGGAACTGGTTGAAAGAAATTATATATGTGTACTCAGTACTTCCTCATTTCAAATACTGTTGAGTCCAGAACTAGAGTCGTATTCCTTTTACAAAGGTACACAACTACTTTCAGTATCATTTAAAAATATATATATATTGACTGTTTTAGAACTGAATCTTGTTTGGGGTGAGAAAGAATGCTAGACTTTGCTTTACCTTTCGATATTCCCTCAGAGCGATAGCAGGATGGACACTTCCAGCAAAGGTCTCGTTATCAGTGAATACAATGAAGACATCGGCAGCTGTATTTGTCTTTTGAGCCCAGATCATTGGAAGAGAGCAATCAGTTCCACCTGCTGGGATCTAGCTCAGAATAAAAACATGGTTAAGAATAAAAGAAAATATTCCCATTTCCATACTGAGATGTCTGAAATAATTACTTAAAAATACTATTTTACATGTTATCATCTTGTTTAGTGCCAATGTATATGTTTTCAGAAAGATTGTAAATATATTGTTGACTTTGTGCTCGTAAAAAAAATTGAGATGTAACACAATTTGTTCTCATATATTGATTAATATCAGGCATGACATCAATACAAAATTATTATAAAATACATGTTAAGTAGACTACATGAAATAGTTTCTTACCTGACTCATAGCCAGTAAAACTTGTTGTAAGGTCATATCTGTAGTCACTGGACATGGTACCATTTCATCTGAAAAAGCAACTATAGAAGAATCTTTCTCTGTTCGTGTGACAACCTGAAAAATTCAATAGTAGGAATTTTCAGTACATTCAGGGGAAACAAATACAGTCTCTTAAAGTTCATCTTTAAAAGAAAATATGATTTATTTCTGAACTTAACTGCGTTTGAAAACTATACAGTAACAGTAGTATAGCTTTCAAAGCACTTTCACGAACTCTTACAAAGAAACTGGTTTTAACAACAATCCTTTGAAGCAAAGAGAGTGTATATTATTCTTATTTTATTAAATAGGCAATAAAGCCACAGAAGAGAAACTAAGAAGCTCGCTGATGATTACTCACTACAAGAGAAACTAAGAAGCTCGCTGATGATTACTCACTACTGAGTCGGGCTAGAACCGGAAGTCTCCTGTCTGTTGTTATTAGTCCTTGATCTTTTAACATCTATATTCGTTAATAATTTCTCTAAGAATTATCTATTTGTTTAAAAATACCAGTAACATTTAATCTGTTATTGTAAAAGTTCTACTCTGATTTTTCTTTAGACATGCTTTTTCAATATACCTACAATATTGTATATATTTAAGTATGAAAGTATATGTAAGTATGTTTTTGTTGTTGTTCAGTTGCTAAGTTGTATCTGATTCTTTGCAATCCTATGGACTGTAGCCCGCCAGGCTCCTCTGTCCATGGAATTTCCCAGGAAAGAAGACTGGAATATATAAGTACACTCAAGTATATATACAATACTTAAAGCTTTGCTTAAAACAAGTGAAAATATAATTTTTGATCGTATCCAACTTTATAGTTTTGTGCTGGGTAAATATTTTCAGTATGGCAAAACCCTAAATTGCCTTAGGAGTTCTCACCATGCACATTGCTGCAGCTACTGTGCTTGCGTTGAGTACACTACCCAAAACTCTTTGGTTCATAGAACTACTGACATCAATTGCCAGTAAGAAACGCTTTCCAGTTGGCTCAACTGTCTAAAGAGAAAACAAAGCAATCATTAAAAGCAATCACAGAAACTGTAAATAAATTTCTAACATATCATATTTATTTAATTTTCACTCAAAAGACTAAGATAAAAGGCTTGATTTTTGATTTACCGATTGACAAATATTTAGAAATGCTTAGCTTTAACTAGAGGTAAAACAATGAAAATAAGATGGCCTATTTAGTAACTTACAGAAGTTACAGTCTCCCTTTTTTTTTTTTTACCCAAAGAGGGTGATTTCTTTGGCAAAAATGTAGATTTCCTGTATTTAAAAAAAGTTGTATAAGGATCTAAAACAAGCATGTTTCAGAGAGGGGTCTGTTGTTCAGAGTTCTGTCAAGGCCAGGGTGTCGGGGGGCAGACGCCCATGAAAGCTCTGGATGGTGTGTGGGGTGTGTGTGCTTGTGTGTGATACTACTGCTGGAAATTTCTCTCTTGGTCCTTTCCCCTCCCACTGCCCCAAATTTGCTTAGACTGAAAGGAAGCAAAGAGCTTGCAGTACTATTAGTTCCTGTTTAAATTTAAAGTGAGGACTAAGCTAAACATAGCTTTATGAAAGGAGTATTTTTAGGAATGAATGGGTTAGTCATTAGACCATGAGTAGCGGATTTTCAACAGGCCATGGCTACATCTTGCTAAAGAAATAGATATGCCATGGAGATCTTTGCTTTTTGAGAGAATACATTTTTTGGGGGGTGGGGGTGCTGTTTTAAATAATTCTGTCCTCTGGACAGCTAACATTTCTCCTGCCTCACTGTCACAACATGGCCAGTTCTTCTAGTTTACAACAGACACACACAGTTGCAATTTGGCCCTTTGTGATTTTTCTTATATCTGTCTCTTATACACATCTCAAGGAATTTTTTTTTTGTAGTAAAATATAAACAACATAACATTTACTTTCTAATCATTTTTAAGTGTATAATTCAGTAGCATCAAATACATTCACAATGTTATATACATACATATATATATGTATGTATGTATATAACCACCATTACTATTTCCAGAACTTTTTCATCATCCCAACAGAAACTCTGTACCCACTGACAATAACTCCTCATTCTTATCCACCTCTAGCCCTAGGAACGGAGAAGGCAATGGCAACCCACTCCAGTACTCTTGCCTGGAAAATCCCATGGACAGAGGAGCCTGGTGGGCTGCAGTCCATGGGGTCGCTAGGAGTCGGACACGATTGAGCGACTTCACTTTCACTTTTCACTTTTATGCATTGGAGAAGGAAATGGCAACCCACTCCAGTATTCTTGCCTGGAGAATCCCAGGGACGGGGGAGCCTGGTGGGCTGCCGTCTATGGGGTTGCACAGAGTCGGACACGACTGAAGCGACTTAGCAGCAGCAGCCCTAGGAAACTTCTGTTTTACTTTCTACATCCGTGAATTTGTGTATTCTGGAAACCTCATGAGTGGAACCATAGGATACTTATCCTTTCCTGTCTGGCTTTTTTTCACCTAGCATAATGTTTTCAAGGTTCATCCCTGCTTTAGCATCTTTCAAGTTCTACTACTTTGTAAAGCTGAATACTCCACTATATGCATATATCATATTTGTCCATTCATCTCCTGATGAATACTCAGGTTGTTCCCACCTTTTGGCTGCTGTGAATAATGCTTCTATCAACATCTGGGTATAAGTACCTGTATGAGTTCCAGTTTTCAATTCTTTTGGGTATATACATAGGAGGTGGTATTTTTGGATGGCCAGAGCCATCCAGCTAGGTGTGAAGTGGCATCTCACTGTGGTTTCGATTTGCATTTGCCTGATGACTAATGTTGAGCATCTTTGCATGTGCTTGTCCCTTGGACTGCAAGGAGATCCAACCAGTCCACCCTGAAAGAGATCAACCCTGGGATTTCTTTGAAGGAATGATGCTAAAGCTGAAACTCCAGTACTTTGGCCACCTCATGAGAAGTGTTGACTCATTGGAAAAGACTCTGATGCTGGGAGGGATTGGGGGCAGGAGGAGAAGGGGACGACCAAGGATAAGATGGCTGGATGGCATCACTGACTCGATGGACGTGAGTCTGAGTGAACTCCAGGAGATGGTGATGAACAGGGAGGCCTGGCGTGCTGCGATTCATGGGGTCGCAAAGAGTTGGACACGACTGAGCGACTGAACTGAACTGAACTGGCCATTCGTTTACCTTCCTTGGAGAAATGTCTGTTCAAGTACTCTGCCCATGTGTTGAATTGGGTTGTTTGTATTTTTACTGTTGAGTTGTAGGAGTTTTATATATATATGCTACTATTGCTGCTGCCAAGTTGCTTCAGTTGTGTCAGACTCTGTGCGACCCCATAGACAGCAGCCCACTAGGCTCCTCTGTCCCTGGGATTCTCCAGTCCAAGAATACTGGAGTGGGTTGCCATTTCCTTCTCCAATGCATGAAAGTGAAAAGTGAAAGTGAAGTCGCTCAGTTGTGCCCGACTCTTAGCGACCCCATGGACTGCAGCCTACCAGGCTCCTCTGTCCATGGGATTTTCCAGGTAAGAGTACTGGAGTGGGGTGCCATTGCCTTCTCTGATGTATATATATGCATATATGTATATAAATATATATATATATATATTCTGGATGTTAAACCCCTGTAAAATAGATGATCTGCAAATATTTTCTCCTTCTCTGCAGATATCTTCTTACTCTCTTGACAGTGTCCTTTGATGCACAAAAGATTTGAGTTTTGATGAAGTCAAAATTTATCTACTTTTCTTTTTCTTTTGTTGTCTGTTCTTTTGATATCACATCTAAGAATCTATTGCCAAACAGTAGAGCTTTTATAATATGGGTCATGAGCTTTTAAAAAGGTCATGAGGTTTTATAATATGTCTTCTTCTAACAGCTGTGTAGTTTTAAGTCTTATCTACAGGTCACTTTGAGTTAATTTTTGTATGTGGTATAAAGTAACGGTCTAGCTTCACTCTTTTGCATGTGGATATCCAGTCTCCCCAGCACCATTTGTTGAAGACTTTATCTTCTTTCCATTGAATTGTCTTGACACTCTAGTCAAAAGTCAATTGACCATACATGTGCAAGTTTAATTCTTGGCTCCCTGCTCTACTCTGTTGGTGTACATGTTGTGTTTATGCCAATACTACACTGTTTTGATTACTGCAGCTTTGTAGTAACTCTTGATATCCTAAATTTGGAAGTGTGGGTCTTCCAACTTTGTTTTTTTCAACATTAGGTTTCCCAATTTGGGGTCCTTTGAGAGTCCATATAAATTTTAGGATGGAGATTTCTGTTTCTGCTAAACATGCCACAGGGATCACAATGAATCTGTAGATTGCTTTGGGTACACCGGCATCTTAACGTTATGAAGTCTTCCAAACTAGGAACACAGGATGTCTTCTCATTTATTTATTTCTTCTTAAATTTCTTTCAGTAGTGTTTTGCAGTTTTCAGTAAGTCAGTCTTACACCCCATAGTTAAATTTACTCCAAAGTTTCTCATTATTTTTGATGCTGTTGTAAATGGAATGTTTTCTTAATTTTGTTTTTGGACTTTTCATTGCTAGTGTATAGAAATACTACTGATTTTTTCCTGCTGAATTTATATCCTGGAACTCTGCTGAATCCATTTGCTAGATCTAGTATTATTGTGTGGAATTAAAAAAAAAATTCTTTTTGGTCATGCCACGTGGCATGAGTGATCTTAGTTCTCCAACCAGGGATAGAACCTGTGCCCCCGCGGCAGTGGAAGGGTGGAGTCTTAACTACTAGACTCCAGGGAAATCCTATTTTGCGAATTCTTTATGGTTTTCTCCATGTAAGATCAAATTATCTGAGAACATGGTAGTTTTTCTCCCTTTCCAGCCTGGACTGAGATGTTCCTGGTGGTTCAGTGGTTAAGACTGCACTTCTACTGCAGGGGGCGTGGGTTCCGTCCCTGGTTGAGGAACTAAGATCCTGCATGCTGCAGGAGTGGACACAAGTTTTTTTAATAAATTTTAAAATGAAAATGAAAACAACCTGGATACATCTTAATATTTCTTTTCCTTTCATAAGTGCTAGAACTTCCAGTAAATGTAAATCAAAGTGGGAAAAGTGGGCATCCTGGTCTTGTTTCTGATCTTAAGGAAAAGATTTCAATCTTTTACCCCTGAGTATGATGATGGCTGTGGGTTTTTTACACATGACCTTTATCACACTAAGGAAGCTCACTTCTATTCCTGGTTTACTGAGAGGTTTTTTTTTTTTTTTAATCAGAAAGGGTACAGGATTTTCTCAAATGCTTTTTCTACATCAACTGAGATACATGTGTTATCTTTTAACAGTGATGTTATATTACATTGATTTTTCTTATATTGTATGATCCTTGTATGTTGAGGGTGACTCTCACTTGTATAATCTCTTTAATATGCTGCTGAATTTGGTTGCTAATACTTCGTTGAAGAGCAAGAGTTTTTTAAAACCAAAAACTTATGGCTCTGATATAGAATTTCCATTTGTAAAAAAGATTATTCCCTATCAAGACAGAGGAAATCTACTACTGATTAACGGGGAAAACAGAACAGAATATCAAGTCCCAGGACTCCACAGGAATGCAAATTTTTAGTAATTTAAAACTTCAAAATCTAATGGTTGGTGTCTGGTTGTTGTCCAAAGGTAGAGACAAATACTCATAAGCTTATGAATATAATCATAATTATATATTCATTTTCACATGAACAAATGAATACCTAATCAAAAATGGTTAAACTACTAATATCATCTTTAAAATGTGTTTCTAAATCCTAACTGGGTTTTTTGTTTTCAAACAAAAATCAAGCCATTACCTTAAACGTTTTATAAAAAGCAGCATCCAAAGCTTGCAGAATTTCTTCATCAGGGCGCCACTTCAGTTTTCCTCTGAGCCCATGACCTGTTTTATAAGTTTCTAACGCAATTAAAACATGAAATGGATGTATACGAGCCTAGAACATGACAGAGACAGAAAGCAAATGTCAAATTCAAGTGAAAAACAGTAATCATGTCTCTTAGATTTTTGTTATTGTAGCTAATAAATCTATTTCATAAAGAGAAAAATGAGGACATATTAGATTTCAGAGTCAATGCAATGTGGTATGATAAAAGTCTCAAAACACCTAAAAAATTTGCTGACTCCATCTCCAAAATTTAAAAGCCAGTTTTTTCAATTAGTAGTAGTGAACAAAGGTAACACTTACCTTTTTTAACAGTTTTTCATTACACAGCTTTTCACATACTAAAGACACTTCTGAGTTTCCTGGTTCAAGCACTGAATTAGCTGTCATCTTTCCCAGATTCCTTAGTAATGCTGTGAGAGGCATTTCTTGTAACAAAGCCTTCCATACCTATTGCAGTAAAACAGATAGAAATAAAAGGAATTAAGGGGAAATGAATACATGTAACATAGACATATCAATTAATAATAGTCTTTAAGGTTTTCTTTTGGGGGTTTGGACCACTTTCTAAATAAAAATTTGTGTGGGTTGGTCAAAGACTCATGGAACAAAGTAACCTGCTCTTTATTAGAGTAATAAAGTTAAGTACATTATATTTTGTGAAGGAACTGTGTGTAAGAATTTTATTTATGTAATTAGCGAGGTAAACTAACCAATACATTTTCTGGAGTGGAACTAATACTTAAAAATTGCCAACTACAGCTAAGCATTGTGCCCAGGTGTTTTAAATAAATGTTAATTTTAAGATACAGTTAAAGTTTTTAGGGAATTCCCTGGTGGTCCAAGGGTTAGCACTTGGCTCTTTCACTGCCAGGGGCCTGGGTTCAATTCCTGGTCCCCTGGTCAAGGAACTAAGATCCTACAAACCATGCAGTATGGCAAAAAAAAATTTTTTTTAAGTATTAGTATATTTTAAAAGCATTAGCAGAATTTATCCTTTTACCACACAGCCTAAGTTCCTCATGTTTACTCATATGCTGGAACGTATTATAACTTTCTTACCTCTTTAGACTTTAAGTGATTTGTTAGGAGATGTTCCCTAACCAATCTGTGCTCTTCTATCAGATGAATGACTTCCAGTTCATCTTTTGTGCGCTTCACTTTCTCTACAGCCTCGAGATACTTTAATAATTTTTCAGCCTCCACAGAAAGCGCTTTTTCTTTATACATTTCATGGACCTCTTTCCAGCCCTTTGTAATATATTTGGTGACAATAGCAAGTCCTTCAACAAAATAATTAAAAAGGCATGTAGGATTAGCAGGTAAAAAACGGGACATGTTACTGAGAACACCTTATGTGAATGGCACATCTAGATACACAGGAGTTTAAACCAGGATGCTACTTCCCATAATATGACAAACACACTTAAGCAAATGGAGTCAACTAATTTTTGCCTATCCCATGAGACTCTGGAGGTTAAACTCTAACCTAATGTGTTTTGAAGTCTAGTGACTCCTAAGTCATTTTATTACGGAGCTTTTTTTTTGGAAGCAGTAGCATCAGAACCTTTAGTACACAGTGACTATCTCAGGTCCACAATCTCAATTCACAAAAGTATAGATCTACCTCAGTTAATCTCATATTCACTTGCCCGTTTACCTGCTAAAGAAAGATGCATTTGTAAATTACAGAGATAAGTGAAGTGGACAAGTAGGTAGGTAACTTGTAATTTTTAATAGCTGAGAAAGTATTACAGGCCTAAATAATGTGTCCATTTCTTCTATAATTCCTTTCAATAGTTGAAAAAGCTTTGTGTTGGGGGAGTGAGGAAATCTGGGTTCTAGCCTACATGCATGTGTGACCATCTGAGGCCTTAGTTTCCGCTTCTGTAAAACAGTGGGGGGACATAATTATCAAATTTCAAGGTCTGTGGGGGGAAGGTAGGTAAAATAAATGAAAGAGGTCATTGATATAATAGTGGTCATGACTATGGTGAATTAAACAGAATATGCCTGACAGATATTTTAGTAAAATATTTGGAAAAAAAAATTTGGCTTGGTGCTGCTAAACGAATGTATTTTCAATATAAGGTACAATATGGATTTTTATGTAACACTGGCAAATAATTGATTTTTTCCCCTTAAAATACAGTTCAAGCCAACTAAAATACACCTCTAAGGCAGACTGAGCCGATGTGTTATTTCTGAACTCTAAATAATTTGACTAAAAGTTAATACTAACATGCAGGAACTTCTAAAGTATTGTGACTGCTGTCTTACACATCTTAATGTGAAATCTGGAATTCCCTGACAGTCCAGTCGTTGGGACTATGTGCTTTTACTGCAGAGGTTATGGATTCAATTCCTCATGGGGGATCCAAGATCCCACAAGCTACACAGTACCCAAATAAATAAATAAATAAATAAATATAACAAGGATGTAATTTCTAATAAATCAAAATATACATGTTTGTATATATAAATATTTATAGTAATTTATCGCTTAAATTTCATTTGAAAAAGTTCATTTGTAGTTTTAGAAAAAAGTGGTAAAACAGAAACTACTGAGGAGATTCCATGTATGAAGACATCACCACACAAGATGTGTAGGAAGAAGGAGAAGCAACCAACACTGCCCTTTATTTGTGTCAGAAACTGTGTGTGTAAGTATTCCGATAGACACTATCACTGATAGTCACAATAATTTCAAGGGCTAGTCCCTTTCTATCTTTTTTTAATAGATGAAGATACAGAGAATCAGACAGGTTCAGTTACTTGGTATATGGACACACAGTTATTAAGTAGAACTGAAATCTGAACTCATCTGAGGGGCTGTCATTTCAAGTTTCACCTCTGCTGTAAGAAAAAAATGTCAAATTTGGACATGTTCATTTTGTGAGTGTTCACATTTAAAATGAATCCTGTGCAAAAGTTTTTCTTATTTCCCTTCTAAGAAGGACTAAAGAGTCACTGTAGATCCAAATAACTTCTCAAAAGTCTCTTCTCATAGACACAGAAAAACTGCTCCAAGTTACCATGACCCCTGGATGACTGCTTGAAGACAGTTCACATCCTGATTTGTTAAGTTCAGCACTAGTTCAAGTAGCCTTTAGGTTCCATGGAATGTATGTCCAAGAAGTGCTTAGTTGCTCAGTTGTGTCTGACTCTCTGCACTGTAGCCCACCAGGCTCCTCTGTCCATGGGATTTTCCAGGCAAGAATACTGGAGTGGGTTGCCATTCCCTACTCCAGGGCATCTTCCCGACCCAGCGATTGAACCTGCATCTCCTGCACTGGTTGGTGGATTCTTTACCACTGAGCCACCTAGGAAGCCCCAAGATTTAGAATATCAACCTGCAAATCTGTCATTTGAGTCTTAATCATTAATGTGTAGGAGTTTAATTCCAGGCTGGCATTAAACATATGAATTAGTCAATCAATGTCTTGAGACTGAAAGACTATTTCTAGAAAATATTACACAATTGTCTTACGGCAAATAAAAATTTGCCATTTACTGGATATCTGTACCTCACCTGTCGCCATGAAGATCTCACACTTACCTTCACTGGAAGGTTTAAGATGTGACAATCTTAACAGATCTTTGTGAGACCAGCCGTTTCTTTGTTTGTATTTTGTAACTGCCAGGGCGAGGGCCATGCCACCCTTTTCATTATACCAGTCTGCTACAGCCTTCCGGAGGGCACGACCCCACATGCCACACTTCATGCTTTCCTTCAGATCTTTCTTAAACTGGATAAAAGCAAAGAGGTGTGTAGGGATGCGACAAACTTCAGGAACAGCTTTGAAGGCGGCTTGTTTGGTGCTTATGTCGGAACACTGGGAGCAAATGGCGAGGGCAAAGAGTGTGGGTTCCTGCTTTGCGGTTCTGCCTTCTTGACTAAAGGACTTTATTTCCTGTATCACTTCACATCCTCTGCCATCTTCAATCAATCTGATTAAAGCTTCGGCATTCTCAAGGCCCAGCTTCTGTTCTTTGATATAGTAAGTCCCACCTTCAGAACCAAAACACAAGAACCGGTGTAGCCGATTCATATCAGTGACTTGCCACACATATCCACCTTCGGAATTAGCTATCTGCTTCTCATTCAGTGGCTGCATTTGGTTTACAGATTCCTCCATTTTTCTGTCTTTAGGAAGCCTATCAAAAAGCAAAATATTATTACAAGAAAAAATAGAATTCTGTATCACTGAAACTACCATTTAACAGAAAAACTTGTAATCATCTTTAAAAATCCAGATACATTAACAGAATTATCTTGGAATTTTCTGAAAAATACAAATGCCCAAGGTGAAAGTCGCTCAGTTGTGTCCGA
Organism: Cephalophus harveyi; assembly: GCA_006410635.1. Lineage (NCBI taxonomy): Eukaryota > Metazoa > Chordata > Mammalia > Artiodactyla > Bovidae > Cephalophus > Cephalophus harveyi. The sequence goes on along the minus strand of SJYT01007340.1, from coordinate 727,811 downwards.
CTCTTTGAGACCCCATAGGCTATACAGTCCATGGAATTCTCCAGGCCGGAATACTGGATGGGTAGCCTATCCCTTCTCCAGGGGATCTTCCCGACTGAGGAATTGAAGCAGGGTCTCCTGCATTGCAGGTGGATTTTTTACCAACTAAGCTATGTGGGAAGCCCCACTATCACTATTTTCCCCAGAAAAAAAAAAAATTATTACAGGTAGATAGAAATGATAAACCAATTATTAATCTAGGCTTATTGAAATCTGCCATGAAATATTTTAATTTGAAAATATTATTAAGTAAGTTATGGTATGACGATCAGAAGTGACGGTCAAGAAGTCGCATTTTTGATGTAGTTTGCTGCTCCAGAGTCTGAGCAGGCAGCTTGGGTGGAGTCCAGAGGAACAGCCGGGAGAGGAAAAGGGGCGGGGGTGAGGCAGTAATGGTCTCTGACGCAGTGACTGCAGACAAGCTCTGCTTGTGTACCCAACATCTGTTCTTCCCTCCCCTTTTCTAACTATTATCCTCTTTCTGGTAGTAACATCCTTCAGGGGACATTCCCCAGCCCCAAGGGATGAATCCTGATTGCTCTAAGCCAGTGGTTCTCACAGTCTATGGGCATCAGAATTACTTGAAGTGCTAGTTTAAACATAAAATGATGGGTCCCACTCGCCCCGTCCCCCTCAAGTTTCTTTCCCAATTCAGAATGTCTGGCTGAGGCCTGAGTTTTGGTACCAGTTACGAGTCTCCAGGTGATGCTCTCACTCCTCTTGCCATGTGACTGGTACAGGTATTGAGCAAGTATCACAGCTCCTGCCAGTGAGACACGATAAATCTGCTAATACTTTGGAGGTCTCCTTCCCTCTTAAAAAGGGGCCTGGACTCTTAAAAAGGCATGTTCTCTAAAAGAAACAAAAGAGCTATATATAGAAAACTATAAAACACTGATGAAAGAAATCAAAGATAACACAAATAGATGGAGAAAGATAACACAAATAGATGTTCACGAATCAGAAGAATCAATACAGTGAAAATGAGTATACTACCCAAAGCAATCTATAGATTCAATGCGATATCAAGCTATCAATGGTATTTTTCAGAGAACTAGAACAAATAATTTCACTATTTGTATGGAAACACAAAAAAAACCTCAAATAGCCAAAGCAATCTTGAGAAAGAAGAATGGAACTGGAGGAATCAACATGCCTGACTTCAGACTATACTACAAAGCTACAGTCATCAAGATAGTATGGTACTGGCACAAAAACAGAAATAGATCAATGGAACAGAATAGAAAGCCCAGAGATGAATCCACACAACTACAGACACGTTATCTTCGACAAAGGAGGGAAGAATATACAATGGAGAAAAGAAAATCTCTTTAACAAGTGGTGCTGGGAAAAACCTGTCAACCACCTGTAAAAGAAAGAAACTACAAAACGTTCTAACACGAAACACAAAAATTAACTCAAAATGGATTAAAGATCTAAATGTAAGACCAGAAACTATAAAACTCCTAGAGGAAAACATAGACAAAACACTCTCTGACATAAATCACAGCAAGGTCCTCTATGACCCACCTCCCAGAGTAACGGAAATAAAAGCAAAAATAAACAAATGGGACCTAATTAAACTTAAAAGCTTTTGCACAACAAAGGAAACTATAAGCAAGGAAACTATAAGTCAGCCTTCAGAATGGGAGAAAATAATAGCAAATGAAGCAACTGACAAAAAATTAATCTCTAAAATATATAAGCAGTGTATGTAGCTCAATACCAGGAAAATAAACAACCCAATCAAAAAATGGGCCAAAGAACTAAACAGACATTTCTCCAAAGAAGACATACAGATGGCTAACACACACATGAAAAGATGCTCAACACCACTGATTATTAGAGAAATGCAAATCAAAACAACGAGGTACCATCTCATGCCAGTAAGAATGGTTGCTATCAAAAAGTCTACAAACAATAAATGCTGGAGAGGGTATGGAGAAAAGGAAACTTTCTTACAGTGTTGGTGGGAATGCAAACTAGTACAGCCACTATGGAGAACAGTGTGGAGATTCCTTTAAAAACTGGAAACAGAACTGCCATACAACCCAGGAATCCCACTGCTGGGCATATACACCGAGGAAACCAGAATTGAAAGAGACATGTGTACCCCAATGTTCACCACAGCACTGTTTACAATAGCCAGGACATGGAAGCAACCTAGATGTCCATCAGCAGACGAATGGATAAGAAAATTGTGGTACACACACACAATGGAATATTACTCAGCTATTAAAAAGAATGCATTTGAGTCAGTTCTAATGAGGTGGATGTGACTGGAGCCTATTACACAAAATGAAGTAAGTCAGAAAAAAAAAACACCAACACGATATATTAACACATATATGTGGAATTTAGAAAGACAGCAATGATGACCCTATGTGCAAGACAGCAAAAGAGACACAGATATAAAGAACAGACTTTTGGACTCTGTGGGAGAAGGCAAGAGTGGGATGATTTGAGAGAACAGCATTGAAACATGTATATTACCATATGTGAAACAGATGGACAGTCCAAGCTTGATGCATGAAACAGGGCACTCAAAGCTGGTGCACTGGGACAACCCAGAGGGATGGGATGGGGAGGGAGGTGGGACACATGTACTCCTGTGACTGATTCATGTCAATGTTTGGCAAAACCCACAATATTGTAAAAGAAATACAAGTAAATCCAATTAAAAAATTAATTTAAAAAAGGAAAATAAAAAAGGCATGTTCTTTCTGCCTTAAGATACTCATTTGCAGCACATGATGCCTGAAGTGGTGTCAGCTATCTTGAGTCATGGGGGAGCCAGTTTAAGATGACATACAAATAAGGATGGCAAAGCCAGAAAAGATTAAAAAAAAAAAAAAGGAGTCCAGGCCATTGATACTACCAAGTTACCTGGAACTTAGAAATGTACTAATATATCATAGTGTGTTAGTGTTAGGTGCTCAGTCGTGTCTGACTCTTTGCAACCCCATGGACTGTAGCCCGCCATGCTCCTCTATTCATGGGATTTTCCAGGCAAGAATACTGGAGTGGGTGGCCATTTCCTTCTCCAGGGGATCTTCCCAACCCAGGAATCGAATCTAGGTCTCCTGCACTGTAGGCAGATTCTTTACTCTCTGAGCCACTGGGAAAGCCTAATATATCTTTATTGTTTAAATCGTTTATAGGTTTTCTCTTACCTATAAGCATCTACCTCTAATGCAGGAGACCTGGGTTCGATCCATGGGTCGGGAAGATCCCCTGGAGAAGGAAATGGCAACCCACTCCAGTATTCTTGCCTGGAGAATCCCATGGACGGAGGAGCTGGTGGGCTACAGTCCACGGGGTCGCAAAGAGTTGGACACGATTGAGCGACTTAACTTTCATTTTCATAGCTGAGAGCATTCTGATTAACATCCTGTATCAACAGTGCTCATTTATAGTTTGTGTCATCTGTAACTACCCACATTTTCCTCCTTTCATTATCTCTAAAGCTACTAGAACTGACTGTCTGGCAGCAATATCACTTTTTCTCCTCCTAACAAAGTAACCACAATCATCCACTGCTTTACACTGCTGTTCTCTCTACAAGTGTTTACTCTCAGGTCTCCTGCCTGCCACCACTACAGCGCACCGGGCTTCTCCCCATGGCCAACAACATAATGACACAGCCAACAAAAAATCCTCAACCAGCATTTACTACATACTATGTGTAAGGCATGAAGGAGATTCTGTTCCATTAAAAATAAGATTTTCAAAACTTTTCCTGCCCTCAGGGAAATCACAGTCTGTATGATGTGGTAGAGATTTATTTATACCTCAATTTAAATTTATATACAATTATGCACAACTTTATATACAATTGATAAAGCACTTGTAATCAAGTGCTTTAATAGGAAAGTGAATAAGCAGAGGAGGATAAACTAATGCTGTCTCAATAATCCAGGAAGGCTGACAAACTGGGTTATAAAGTTTGGGGAATGCATTCCAGGAAGGGGTATCTGTAATCTTGCTCTGTGTCTTTCAAGTTTAGAAAAGGAAGTAAGAATACTGCAAAGAAATGTTGATAAGTGCAGATGACACCACCCTTATGGCAGAAAGTGAAGAGGAGCTAAAAAGCCTCTTGAAGAAAGTGAAAGAGGAGAGTGAAAAACTCATTTTCCACAGAGCATTTGGGATTGTAAAGATACCTTGAAATCAAAGAAAGAAAAATTAATGACACTTTATAACTTCTAAAATTTGAATTAAGCTTCTGCTGTTTTGCTGACTCCCAAAATGGTACCCAAGCTATATTTTCCAATAATTTTCTAAGCAGTGACTTTTTTCCAGCAGGGAATATGGAGAGAAATAAGAAGTGGAAAGAAATAGATGTTTCACACACACATACACACACACACCACACACCACATCACACACACACCACACACCACATCACACTCACACCACATACCACATCACACACAGCACACACCACATCACATTCACACCGCACACCACATCACACACACACCACACACCACATCACACACACCACACACCACATCACACACACCACACACCACACACCACATCACACACCACACACCACATCACACACAGCACATACCACATCACACACACCACACACCACATCACACACCACACACCACATCACACACAGCACACACCACATCACACTCACACAGCACATACCACATCACACTCACACCACACACCACATCACACACACACCACACACCACGTCACACACAGCACACACCACATCACACTCACACCGCACACTACATCACACACACACCACATCACACACACACCACACACCACATCACACACACACCACACACCACGTCACACACAGCACACACCACATCACACACACACCACACACCACATCACACACACACCACACACCACATCACACACAC
>SJYT01007340.1:653879-719315 GCA_006410635.1 Cephalophus harveyi | reverse complement strand
AACTGAACTGAAGAGGGCACACAGCAAGGAAGAGCCTTCACGGGTAAATGCTCTTTTATAGAAGGAAAGTTATAAAGGCAAGGGAAAAGCGAAGGTGGGAGATAGAGGAAAAATCTTTTTACTTTTTCAGGCTGAGGTTGGAAGTTTAATTTGGAGAGTTGAAGGCAGTGGAGGAAGGGCGTTTAGTGAGGCAATGAGATCCCTGAAAGGTGCTTAGAGCGTCCACGTGGAGACAAGCCTTGACAGCAAAAGAGCTATCCCCTTGCCAAAGGATGAAGGTGATGGGCAAGGGCCCCTCTGAGGGAGAAAGAGGAACAAGGAAATGATGGCATTCCCAGTGGGGAAGTAAGTCTGGTGTGTAAGACTGGGTCTCAGAGCGGGGAACACACAGTGCTTGGGAGAAGGTAGGTAAGGAGTAAGTGGGAGAAAGCCTCACGTTCTAGAATGTGACTGCAGGGGACAGAGATTTGGACTGTGTGGAAATAGCAGTATCAGTACTTCAGTACAGCTCTGATACAAAGCAGTGAATGTCAGGGCAGCCCTCGGCCTCAGGCAGTGTTGGAGAGGCGGTGGTCATATTCTATCAGCCACTGGGGACTGATTTACAGTGACTGAGAGCAGCACAGGCTGAAACTCCTGGTGTGGTGGATGGTGCTTTTTCTACGTATTCTTAACCTCTTTTCAACATGGCATTTACCTCTTCTTTTCAATCCACAAAGACTAACTGCCTTCTCAAAGACTGATAACATTAATTGCTAATTCCAGTAGAAATTATTATTTTGATTTTTATACTGCATTTGACGTTACTGGCCTCTCCTTTAGATTTTACAAAAACATACTCTCTCTGGTGTTACTTCAACCAGGCCATTCTTGCTTACGAGTTATGTTTGTTGGATGAGTGTGAAATGGCATTCAATTATCAGATTATACTACTACCCCAGCTTTACTGCACCAAGGTCCCGGTGGTGAGTTCAAGGTCCCAATATAAACCTCAAAACCTCCTCCTCTCCAAGTTTTCCCTTGTATTATATTCTCTGTTACATGTCCAGCTAACATAATGGTTCCCTTGAGAGTGGGGACCAGGTCTTACTTGTGTATCATTCCCCTAGAATATCATTTTTAAGTAATTACAAATATATATTTAAGAATAACTAAGCAGGGCTTCCCTGGTACTTCAGCCGGTAAAGAATTTGCCTGCAATGCAGGAGAACCCAATTTGATTCCTGGGTTGGGAATGTCCCCTAGCAGAGGGCATGGTAAACCACTCTAGTATTCTTGCCTGGAGAATCCCTATGGACAGAACAGCCTGGTGGGCTACAGTCCATGGGTTCACAAAGAGTTGGACATGACTGAGCAGCTAAGCACAGGACAGCACCAGTAACATTAAAGTTGATTTTTCTGAACCATTTATCTAAGTATTACGCATGACTTGCTTTTCTTTCCTGTAACATTTACTTTAAAAATAAGTCTCAATGCATGCAATTAAAAACATAATTCTTTAACATAAATTCTGTAATCAGATTAATAAATGTACTATATGCAGGTAACAGAAATAGTTAAGAAAAATAAAACATGAAAAAGTTACAAAGTAATGAGTTCTGAGTAAAAAAGTCATCTGAGGATAGTATTTCTCTGTAAATTCTTCTAATATGTTTATTATTAGGTATTCAAGTATCTTTTGTACAGCAAGCAGCAAAATGAACTTTTAATTCTAGGGAAGATGCCTGAAAAAGAAATGTAATTTTTATAATTCCTATTATAAGAAATGAAATTACTTATTCATAGCTGTACCAACGGAATCTTCCCTTGAGTCTTATATTAATGACAACTCTGACCCCGTATCTTTTCAATATTCTGTTCACCTTTTTCATCTGCTTCTGTGAAAGTACTTTCCAAGATGCAACATAAAACAGTAGACATAAAACATCATTAACAGCTACGGCACCTGTCCACTTGCTTGTGTAGATATACCAGAGTCAGAATTTTTAGTTTAATATAAAAAACAGAATGGCAGCATATTCCAAGCTACTCTGTCACTGAACCTGCAATAGAAATTAACTTTAAAATTGGCTAGGTGGAGACCAGTCCTGGGTGTTCATTGGAAGGACTGATGCTGAGCCTGAAACTCCAATACTTTGGTCACCTCATGCGAAGAGTTGACTCACTGGAAAAGACCCTGACGCTGGGAGGGATTGGGGGCAGGAGGAGAAGGGGATGACAGAGGGTGAGATGGCTGGATGGCATCACCGACTTGATGGACATGAGTTTGGGTGAACTCTGGGAGTTGGTGATCGACAGGAAGGCCTGGTGTGCTTCAATTAATGGGGTCGCAAAGAGTCAGACACAACTGGGCAACTGGACTGAACTGAATTGAGGTGATAAAACACAGTGGTATAATAAGAATATTTGGTTTTTGTGGGAGGTACAGACACTGGAGGGAAGGGCTTCCGAGGTGGTGTTAGTGATAAAGAACAAGCCTACCACCAATGCAGAAGATATGAGACATGGGTTCAATCCCTGGAGAATCCCATGGATAGAGGAGCCTGGAGGGCTATAGTCCATAGAGCAGAAAAGAGTCGGACAAGACTGAAGCAACTCAGCACACATGTAGACTTATGGGTATAAGACAGGCTACAATGATGTATTGTACAACACAGGGAATATAGCCAATATTTTGTAACAACTATAAATGGACTGTAATCTTTAAAAGTATTAGACTATCTGGTTTTTGTCCATGAGTTTCAAAAGGCTTCAAAAACCACTTGGGGTTTATATTAAAAAAAAAAAAAAACCTCAAAAATATACATACATCCAATGTTCACAGCAGCGCTATTTACAATTGCCAAGGTATGGAAGCAACCTAAGTGTCCATCAACAGATGAATGAGTAAATAACATGTGGTATATGTATATACAATGGAATACAACTCAGTCATAAACCATAAAAAGGAATGAAATTTTGCCATTTTCAGTAACATGGGTGGACTTGGGAGGGCATTATGCTACATGAAGTAAGACAAAGACAAATATTATATGGTATCACTTATGTGGACTCTAAAAAATACAACAAACTAGAGAATAAAGAAACAGTAAACAGGTTCACAGATAGAGAATAAACTAGTGGTTACTGGTGGGGGGCGGGGAGAAGGGGAGAGGCACAATACAGGTGTAGAGGATTTATAAAGAGAGTTATTGTGAGATTATATGAAATTATGTGTGTGAAACTTAAAAATTGTAAAGCAGCATAGAATTTGAAGAATCTTTTATTCAAAACAATGTTAACAAAAAAAAAACCTTGCAATATCCTGATTGATGGGTGTCTTTCTTATGCTAATGAGGGTTCATTCTGGGCCTTTGGATTGCTTCCAGATGGGATCACCATAAAGACCAATCGTCTGATTAGAAGGCTGGAACTCTGGACCAGATCATCCTCCCAGGAGGGGAGGACAGCAGGACACTGGGCTCAACCATGTGGTCAATGAATTCATCAATCCTGCTTAATCATAAGACTCCATACACAAACTGCAGACCCCCAACTTCAGCACAGACTCCAAGTCAGTACTGGTGGGGTGCCGTGCCAGGACTGCACAAACAGCCTTCTGACTGGCCTGGGCGTGTCCTCCATTGGTCTGTCCCTGAACTGCGGTCCTTTTATATAAAACAGTAATCATAAGGCTAGTGCTTTTAGGGAGTTGAGTCATCCAGGTGAACTACTGACCCTGAGAGGGTTGCAGGACGCCCACCTGGGCAGGCAGAAGTGTGGGGAGACTGGGGCCCTCCCAGAAGCTGCTGTCTGAAGGAAGGGCAATCTGCTGGGGGTCCTGCCCTTTAACTTGGGAGATCTGATGGAACTGCACTCTGGAATGGAATTGAAATGAATTCTGAGGTGAAATGAATGTAAGACACTGAGGTGACATCAGAGAACTGATCTCAAAACACAGACACCAAAGGCGTAAATGACAAAAGGAAAAAAAACAAGGCTTTCGTCAAAATTTAAAACTGTTTCAAAAGATATCACAAAGAAAGCAAAGAGACATCCCAGAGAAAGGGAGAAAACATCTGCAAATCATACATATGATAAGGAATTTGTGTCTATAATATAGAGAGCACACATAACTACATAATAAAATGGCAAATGCCCCAATTAAAAAACAGGCTAAGAGTCTATATAGGCGTTTCTTCAAAGATATAAAATGGCCAACACACACAAAAAATGCTGAATATCACTGGTCATCAGCAAATAAAAACTGCAATGAGGTATCATTTCACATTTACTAGAATGGCTATAATCAAAAGGACAATAAGCAGCAGCATTGTGAGGATCTGGAGAAATTAGAACCTTCATACCGCGCTGGTGGAATGTAGAATGTTGGATCATATGATATCTCTATATTTAACCTTTTGTGGAATTGCTAGATTCCTCTCTAAAGTGTAAGGGGTTTCTTTTTGGGGATGATGAAAATGTTCTGAAATTAGATAGTGGTAACGATTACACAACCGTGTGTGCGACAACTCTGAATATACTAAAACTCCTTGAATGGAATGTGTGAAGTCTATCTCAAAAATGTTATTAAAAAAAAAAAACAAAAAACTGACTAGGCAAAATTTATTTGGGAAATTATTTTAAAAGATAAACATTCAAATGATATTTAACCTTACTTTTTTTATATGTCTTTAGAAAGCAATTTGAGATACACATAGACATATATATGTGTGTGTGTGTGTTGTTTAATTGCTAAGTCATGACCAACTCTTTTGTGATCCCATGGACTGTAGCATGCTAGGCTCCTCTGTCCATGGGATTTCCCAGGCAAAAATACTGGAATGGATTGCCATTTCCTTCTCCAGGGGATCTTCCTCACCCAGGGATTGAGCCCATATCTCCTGCATTGGCAGGCGGGTTCTTTACCACTGAACCACCTGGGAAGCCCGTGTGTGTGTGTGTGTGTGTGTGTGTGTGTGTGTGTGTATATATATGTAAAAATATGTGTGTGTGTGTATGATGAGATGGTTGGATGGCATCACCTACTTGATGGACATTGAGTTTGAGCAAGCTCCAGGAGTTGGTGATGGACAGGGAAGCCTGGAGAGCTGCAGTCCATGGGGCTGCAAATGAGTTGGACACGACTGAGCAACTGAACAGATATATAAACACATACGTGTATGTTATATATATATATATAAAATACACATACATATATAGGACCTTAATTTCTTCCTTCCCCAACTGCTTTCATCCCCCTTCTCAAAGCTTAAGCTCCAGTGTCAGTGGTTTAGAAGGCAGTTGGGGAGTGAGTTAGGTCAGAGCCTGGTCATCGGTTAATCTACTCCTGAACATCCAAGTGTTGTAAATCCAGATTAACAAAGATAGTTAATTCTTCTTTCAGTCGGACTGACATACCCAGTATTCTTAAAGCACACCCCTCCAAAGAAATTTAATACACCTAAAGTTTTATTAAACTTCTATAAATTAAAATTTGGGGAAGCAATCAAACAAATCACAATGTTACTAGAAGCACAGCCACACTTTGAAATTGGTTGTGGTTCTCTTTTCCCTAATTTTAAATGTAAAATCAGTGAATGCTAGTAATACACAGTATGTAACAGCATTTATTTCTGTTTCTCATTCACTGAAACTAGAACAACTACTGAAGCTGAAGCTCCAACACTTTGGCCACCTGATTCGAAGAGCTGACTCACTGGAAAAGACCCTGATGCTGGGAAAGATTGAAGGCAGGAGAAAGGGACGACAGAGGATGAGATGGTTGACATCACTGACTCAATGGACACGAGCAAACTCCAAGAGACGGTGAAGGACAGGGAAGCCTGGTGTGCGGCAGTCCATGGGGTTGCAAAGAGTGAGACAAGAACAACTATAGCACCTTTTAACAATGCTAATACATGATTTCTAAGCATTCCTACGTTTTTCTTGAAAGTACACATCTAAGTATCTTTCCAAAGTCTCTTGATCATTTGTTACTTGAAAAGGCTCCCTTTCATCCCAAGAGATCAAACAAGTTTGTAGCTTACTCCTTTTTAAATGAAGTCAAAACTTACTTACACCTATGAGAAGAGAGCAAGATAGTTTGAAAAAAGAGGGAATACTGCAAAACCTGGGGCCACACGTTCAGATAACTATCACTCAGACTGGTAATGGACATGAGTGGATCAAGTCAAGTGTGANCTCCTTTTTAAATGAAGTCAAAACTTACTTACACCTATGAGAAGAGAGCAAGATAGTTTGAAAAAAGAGGGAATACTGCAAAACCTGGGGCCACACGTTCAGATAACTATCACTCAGACTGGTAATGGACATGAGTGGATCAAGTCAAGTGTGATGTAATAAAAAGCAGTGAAGAACAGTAGGAGACGTAACAGCATGATATCCTGAAGGCATGCCCTTTCAGCCAACTGGTCAACATGTAGTAAGGGCCTTGTAATTCCAGATCCTCTCATTTTGCCCAAAGACCCAGAAATCTGGATTTTTATGTGAACTCTTAGGATTAAATGTTAACAATATAAGGAAATTTGACTCCCATCCCTTTTCTGATTACTTATAGGTTCTGTCAAGGGCTAATTTTCAGTTTGGTCTCTCTATAATAGGCACCACGTTGAATGGAGTATTAAATGTTAGTTCTGCTGTATTTACTTAGCCCTGAAGTTCTAAGTTCTATTGCAAGTTCACAGCAATACTGCAGATTAAAAAGTACCACAAATTACTGCCAACAGCTCTAGGGTCTGATGACACTCATTCTAGGTGTGGTTTATAAGGAAATAAGCCTAGACTCCTCGCCTCACAAACTTTCCCATTTAAGTATACTTAGCAGAACTCCCGGAGAAGACAACGGCACCTCACTCCAGTAGTCTTGCCTGGAAAATCCCATGGACAGAGGAGCCTAGTAGGCTGCAGTCCATGGGGTCGCTAAGAGCCGGGCACAACTGACTGACTTCACTTTCACTTTTCACTTTCATGCACTGGAGAAGGAAATGGCAACCCACTCCAGTGTTCTTGCCTGGAGAATCCCAGGGACGGGGGAGCCTGCTGGGCTGCCGTCTATGGGATCGCACAGAGTCGGACACGACTGAAGTGACTTAGCAGCAGTAGCAGAACTCCACCCCCTTCCCCCACCAGGTTTAGGACAGAGTCTCTCAGGTATAAACTCCTAAGAAAGTTTCCAAAAAAAATCTTTTAAATCTAACACCTGACACAAACTTGGGCTTCTACTCCATAATACAACCATGTCTGTCTTAATATTAAAGCTGTCCCGTTGTTTCTCAATAAAATTTATCACGTTTACTTTGTGGCTTCACACAGCCCTGTAGGACAATGTTCCCTTATTCCAGGTCCACCAAACTGAGAAGCAAAGAATCAGAGTTCTACCAAGTAAAGCTTTTTTTCCCCCTGAAAGTCAAGGGCCCCTCCTGGAACTCAGAGATTCAGGGAGTGATGCAAAAGTAATACCACCCTTAAAGACTTTATCTTAACATCAGTATTCTGCAAGGGCTTGGTGAAGGGGGGCTGTTTCGTGATTTAGTGAAGACAGCCATTCTTGGTTCAACGCATCCTATAGACTCAGGACCATTATACATGTTTTCAGATTTAACACACTACATTTTTCAACCTCCTGTGCCTTGCTTGTCTATCACCTCCGATGGACGACAGGAAGGATTCTTCTCTCCCTCGTCATTCCCTCCAGCACAAACTCGTCCTGGGTCTTCTCACAAAGATCCTTCTCCTCAAAGGCTGCAGGCCGGGCAACGCCTCTCGGCGCAGCAGCGGCGGGAGGAGGAAGGAGGAGAAAGAAAGCGGGTCCTCGGGACGTCGGTCGGCGGGAAGCTCCGCAAGCAGCAGAGGGAGGGGTCCGGTCTTCCGGAAGGGTCCGGCCCAGCGAGGAGGCTCACGGAGCAGCCGGTTCCGCTCCCCCCACACCCGAGACGGGCAGAGCCCCGAGGCGGGGCGGGAGGAGGTCTGCTCCGGCCGCGGAGATGCGGGGCGAGAGCCACGAAGGACCGGCCGGACCCTGCGCGTCCGCCCCCCCGCCCCCCGAGCCGCTCAGACCGCACAAAGGGCCGCGGCCACTCGGCCGCCCGCGGTTCCCTCACCTGTGCCCGGCGGCCAAGCCTCCGAAGCCGCCGCGCCCCTGGGAGAAGCGCTACGCGGTAACGCGCCGCCGCCGTAAGACGACGACGCACGGCGGCCTGACGGGCGACGACTGCCCGGGGGAAGCCGCCTGGGCCTCCGGGTTCGGCTCCCGGGTGCGAGCCCCGCCCCCCGGCCGCGCCCCGCCCCTGCCCCAGACCGGCGAGGGGCCCGGATGTTCCCTCCTCAGGGGCCCCAGGCCCCGCCTTTTCTCGGATTTTGCCCACACCGTCTGCCCCCTAGCCCTTCCGAATCCGCTCCTGGTCCTGCGCGGCCCAGGGAGAGCCTCGCCCGCTCCCGGGTGGCTAGAGCGTCCGCCCGCTCTCTGTCGCGTTCCAGGTGACGGCGCCGCGGAGGCTGTCGGGAAGTAGGCGGGGTGACGTGAGGTGGACGAGTCCGCGGCGGGTTTGCCGAGCTCAGTGGCCGGCGCTGGCAGGAGCGAGGGCCGGGGGCGCCCGGAGCCGGAGGTGGAGCGGGGCGGCGCGCGGCCGGGGCCATGACGGGCAATGCCGGGGAGTGGTGCCTCATGGAGAGCGACCCCGGGGTCTTCACCGAACTCATTAAAGGATTTGGTGAGAGCCAAGGGGGCTGTCCTGGGCCGGTGGCGGGTAACGGGAGGAGGCCGGAGCTGGGCACGAGCGCTTCTCTGCGGCTCCGGCCGCCTGGCGTCTGAAAGGAGGCGACTCCCGAACCCTGGAGTCGGGGAGAGGCGGGGGAAAGGCAGGGCTTCAGCCCCGGCAAGTCGCGTTTCCGTGGCGATCTGAGAGCCACATCTCGGAGACAAGAACGTGTACCCGGGATTCGACGCTCCAGGACTGGGTTCGCTGGCCCGAGCCCTCCGCCCCGGCCGCCACTTTTACGCCTTGGAAGCCTCCTCTTTCCACCCCCGGGCGCCCCCATCCCGGGCAGGTGTCTCCAGGTGCGCGTCTCGGGGCATCGGTCCTGCAGAAAAAAAGTCAGGTGTGCCTTGTCGAGGGTGGGGGTCCAGGGCCCCAAACTGCCCGGGAACCTGACATCCGTCATTCGAAGCAGAACCCGTCGAGTGTGTGTGATCGGCCCTGCGGCCGTCCGCGCGGGCAGGCTACACGGGACGCGCGGGCCACCTCGCTCGTTCAGCTCGTTGTGGCTTCCGGGAAAGTGTGCGTTCTCCAGCGAGTGTTCTAGAGGCCACATGCTTGCCTCCTAATTGCTTTCTGACTCTGTTCCTTGTCTCTGGTCCCAAGTAACCAACGTATTCGACTTGGTGGCCTTCTCTGCCCTTCTTGTTCCCTGTTCTCTCCTTTGGCAGTAAGTTTATTTTTATCTGTTACATTTTTTTAAAGTATTATTCATTTTAGCTACTATGTTATTAAAACTTGTACTGAAGGTAGAAATTCAACATTGATGTGTATACTGTTTGTCCTGCGTCCATGCTCAGTCGCTTCAGTTGTGTCTGACTCTTTGTGACCACATGGACTGTAGCCTGCCAGGCTCCTCTGTCCATGGAATTCTCCAGGCTGGGATCCTGGAGTGGGTTGCCATGCCCTCCTCCAGGGGATCTTCCCGATCCAGGACTTGAACTCGTTATCTTTTGCGTCTCCTGCATTGCAGGCAGGTTCTTTTCCCACTGAGCCACCAGGAAGCCCACTGTTGTACATAGCTATTTGAAATACTATTTATCACACGTATATTGTTTACTTACTGTATATCTCAGACATATTGGTAGGGTTTCAGTATTTTTAGTGTGAATAAAGCAGGGCTGCTGTTCTGAAGAAGTGACTGACAGTATATAATATGGCATATTAACTGCTGCCTTAGAGTATTTACACACACGTCCTGGAAGAACACAGGCAGAAGGAAAGGCATAAACAGTAGTGATATTAAAGTATATGACTTAGGGAACAGCTGCTCAGTCCTGTCCATTAGCTCAGTTCTTTACCACTAGCGCCACCTGAGAAGCCCAGGGAAGGGGCTGGGGAAGTGACTAAAACAGTGTAACAGATTAGAGGAGTATTTATCCCAAACTGAAAAGATAAACTGAGGCCCAATTGTGTGCCATGCTGTGCTGTGTGGATTGGCCTGTAATCCCCAGGGACTTAACTGTCAGATATTTCAATACTGAAATTATAATTGAAATTATAATCAAAAAACATTTATTACATGTAGTGTGCAGTACACTGGAATGGAATGAAGTGAGAGACTAGAAAACTCTTAAGATGGTCAGAATCTGAAAAGATTAGCTCGATATGAAGTAGTGATTTGGAGAGGAGGTAGTCAATAATTTTGGCTTTATTTAAGTCCACAGGACAGTTAACTGGTGGGATAAAGGGGAAAAGGTGATAATGACTTTAGTCTCTAGCTTCAGTTCAGTTCAGTCTCTCAGTCGTGTCCGACTCTTTGCGACCCTGTGAATTGCAGCACGCCAGGCCTCCCTGTCCATCACCAACTCCCGGAGTTCACCCAAACCCATGTCCATTGAGTCAGTGATGCCATCCAACCATCTTATCCTCTGTCGTCCCCTTCTCCGCCTGCCCTCAATCTAGCTTAGGAGACTGGTGAAGTAAAAGAGAAGAGTAGGCTTGATGGACAAGGAAATAGGTTCAACTTTGGACATACACTGAATTTGAAATGCGCACAGTTTAACTTTTACCTTCAAAACCTTAACTATTATGACATATTAAAGTTAACCTTAAAAAATGTTGTACCAGGCAAATTTGCTTATTTTAAAGTTAGTTCGTTCTACTAACAGCTGTTGCTTCACTTTCATATATGCAGAAAGCTTGGAATTGAAAGTGACTTAAGTAAAGTCATGTATAAGAGATTGATACAGAACCGCACCTCCTGTACCTGCACTTGTGAAAAGTGAAGCCATATGATTGGCTAAATTAGCAGGAGAACTTTGCCAAAAGTTAAATGATGGAAGTTGTACATCATTATCATCTGCTTCAAAGAGACAAAAGTTTGTCTTTTTTTTCCCTTCATTCACGTCATGGATTTAAAAAAGCTTTTGGAAGTTTATTATTTCAAAAGTGAAACATCTTACTGTTTTATAGGTGGTACTGTAGTTTTAAGTTTCTTCACTGAAGGGGAAATTATTTGTGAGTTCAGTGATTATATAATTAAAAATTCTGGTGGAATATAACATCAGGGTAAAACAAAGTTCTTGTGTTAAGAAACTGATGGAGCAGAACTATATTTTTAATTGATACAATGTATACATGATTAATAAATTGAGTAAAACAAACTATGATAGTCTACCAATTAAAAATAGAAGCTGTAAATTTCTGCTTCTAGCCAAGTTAGAGTATCAGGGACTGGATTTAGTACAGCAAATCAATGACCCCAGCTTTCCCTTCAATAAACTAGAAAAAGAAGGGCAGATTAAACCTATAGTAAGCAGATAAAAGGAAATAATAGAGATCATGGTTGAAGTTAGTAAAACAGAAAAGAGAAGAATAGTGGAGAAAGTCAATGAAACCAAAAGCTGTTGTCTCAGAGATCAGTAAAATGGATAAACCTCTAGTCAGACTGATTGGAAGAAAGGAGAGGAGAAAAATGACGAATATCCAGGAATAAGAGATGACATCATGACAGATTCTATAGATATTAAAAGGATAAGTGAATATTCTAATAAATATTTATGCAAGTAAATTTTGACAATTTAGCTGACGTGTACAAATTTCTTTAGACACAAATTACCAAAGCTCTCTCAAGAAGTAATTGATAAACAGTATAGCCTTATGTGTTTTAAAAAAAATTGAAATTGTAATTTAAAATTTTCCCATAAGGAAAACTCTAGCCAAAATGTCATCACTAGTAAATTCTTACAAATATTTAAGGAATAAGTAATACCATTTCTACACAGGCTTCTCCAAAGACATTGGAGAAGAAGTACTCCTCATCTCATTTTATGAGGGTCAGCATTAATTTTAACACCCAAACCAGACAAAGACATCGTAAGAAAAGGAAACTGCAGACGCATATCTATTGTCAACATAGACACAAACATTCTAACCAAAATATTAGCAAATCACATCGAATAATATATTAAATAGACTGTATATCATGAGTGAGAGGGGTCTATCCCAGGAATTCAGGGTTGGTTTAACATTTGGGATTCAATGTAATTCACCATATTAAATAAGAAAAACTATACGATTAGATTATCTCAATAATTGCAAAAGACATTGGACAAAAATCCAACATCTGTTAAGAATTACAAAGTGTTAGGTTTTAGCCTACTTGCCAGCCAACAAATGAGCCTGCCACTATTTTATAGATGCTGGTAGACAGCTTCAACTTTAGAGGTAAATAACAGTATTACTCATGACACGGTAGTGAGCAGGAGATTCATGCTTGCATTGGTGTCCTTATCCTTTGAGTCCATAGGAGTGAAGGTAACGCCACAGGCACGAGTTTCTGTCAGAGCTGAGGAACCCCTGACCTTTGGGAGCCTCAGCTTTAGAGTCCGCTTGCAAACTTACTCAGCCTTTGACTCTAGGGAGATGATATAGACAGCAGATCAGTCTTCTCTCTGCCCACACAGGGAGATACTATCCCTGATCTTCAAGTCTGTTTACTATTTTGACATTCTTGAAAAGACAGTTCTGAACAAACCTCGCAATTTCTCTCAGAAGACAAGCACTAACAGTAGAAACTGATTGAGAATTGTCTCCCAATAAAATCGATCCTTTCTAACTGTACCAAATATGCCATTCCATCAGCTACTCTGATTAATCTGACTGGACCTGCAGGACTGGTATCAAATCTGTTTATCCCTTGGGGTGTTTATGTTAGGAAGCCAGGTGACTTTCTCAAGTTTTTGTATTGGCCTTTCCTCTTGGCTTAAGGCATTAAATCAGGCATAACAGTATGTATTAGTGATTGCACAGACCCTACCTGGGTCTGCAGGGAAGAAGTCTAAAACAATTCATCATCTACAACTCTGGCCCATGAGTTGAGGCATATCTGAGGGATTCAGGGCCAGTGTGATGTTTCCTTTCCATGGATGTCTGTTTCAAACACTCATGAGGTACACGTCTGTTATTGTGGGGAGGGAGAGAGATGAGTTAATGCCTGGCATTTACACAAGAAATAAAAGAACAGTTGAGTGTGCATGTGGTACACTTGAAGTGAGTGTTGATTCCAATCTTTGGGACCTCCAAAAAGGCACCTTCTTATGAGTGAAAGTTGCTCAGTTGTGTCCTACTCTTCGCGACCCCATGGACTGTACACTCCATGGAATTCTCTAGGACACAGTACTGGAGTAGCAGCCTATCCCTTCTCCAGTAGATCTTCCTGACCCAGGAATCAAACCAGGGTCTCCTGCATTGCAGCTGGATTTTTTATCAGCTCAGCTACCAAGGGTGTACCTTAGTAGTGCCTCCAACTTAGGGCTCCTTGTTCATTTTTAATAACTGAGTTTAGTCCTTTTTGGAGAGATTGCCTAAGAGTTGACCATATAGTTTTTCCTATTTTGTCACATCACCAGTTGAATGGCATTTGTCTGTGCTGTGTAATAACTGAAAATGGGGTTGGGAAAGATATCTGGGGCTGTTTTTTGTGGGAAGTGCAGAAGCGGGCGCCATGCCTGCTGCTTCTGGTGGAGCTGTTTATACGGTCATGGGGTTGGCAATCAGTGTGTCCAAGCTGTTTGTTGAAAGATACCATCCCTAGCAGTCAATTAAATTTAAGTCACTGATAGTGGCTTAGTGTTAAAGAATCCACCTGCTAATTCAGGCAACACAAGAGATTCTGGTTCAATCCCTGGGTCGGGAAGATGCCTTGAAGTAGGAAATGGCAACCCACTCCAGTATTCTTGCCTGAGAAATCCCTTGGACAGAGAAGCCTGGCAGGCTGCAGTTCATGTGGTCACAAAGAGACACAACTGAGCACGCACAACAGTTTGGGAGTGCTTACCCAGAGTATTTTTCTTAGGGAAAAAGACTCCAGGTATGTTGTTAAGAGAATTACTTTTAGAATTAGTTTCTCAATAGAGCTCTTTTATGGAGCCACCAGCACTATAGTACAAATGTGTTTGTCAGTATATAAATATTTTTAAGCAGTTTAATGAATGAATTTAATTAAAAATTTATTTAATGTTGTATTAAGTAAAATCAATTCAATAAAAGCAGTGTTCTGGTTTGAATGGCAGATTGTTTGGTTATTCTATTTAAGGCCCAGGTGAGCTGTTCTTTAATGTTTTCTTCTGACCTGCAGTGGTAGTCTGCTACCTCTTAACTTGCAGAATGCAGCCCATGTTCCTTTCATATGCAAACTATGCAGCTTGCATAGTCTTTGAGTCATATATATTTGTTTCCTTCTAGGTTGAAGTTCTTGTATGTGTCTGTGTGTGCTCATTGTGTCCCACTCTTTGCCACCCCATGGCTTCTCTGTCCGTGGGATTGTTCAGGCAAGAATACTGGAGTGGTTTGCCATTTCCTTCTCCAGGGGACCTTCCCGACCTGGGGATCAAACCTGTGTCTCTTGCATCTCCTGCACTTGCACGTGGATTCTTTACTGCTGAGCCATTGGGAAAGCCCCAGGTTGAAGTTTTTAAATATTGTTAAAGTATTAAAGTATTTTATTATTTACTGGCCTTGTTAGGGCCTAATACCTTGCTTGGCATATATTTTCAACCTGTGTTTGGTTGAATCACGCATACAGAACCTGTGGATACAGAGTGCTGAATGTATTTGTTAAATACCAGCAATTCATTAACTTTTTAAAGCTCAACTCCCACTCACCATTTTGCTTAATGAATATTAGAAAAGTCAGCATGGTGATACTTTGTGCTTGGTATTTGAGAATGTATACCTCACTAGAGAATTTTGTGGATTAGATGAAGCAGGTAGTATTCTCGTTTTAAACTTGAGGAAAGTGAGGCTCAAAGACATTTTCTTGCTAAAGGCAAAGAACTTAAAGGCATTGCTAGGATTACAACCCAGGCCTCTTGAATCATTGATTATTTTTATTTCCATTATAACCTGCATGATTTGAAATTGAATGTACATAAAGGGATTATTGGGCTTCCCTGGTGGCTCAGATGGTAAAGAATCTACCTGCAATGCAGGAGACCCGGGTTCGATCTCTGACTTGGGAAGATCGCCTGCAGAAGGAAATGGAAACCCACTGCTGTATTCTTGCCAGGAGAATTTAATGGACAGAGGACCCGTTGGGCCACAGTCTATGAGAATGCAAAGAGTTGGACACGACTGAGCAACTAACACTTATACTTTTTCACAAGGGGATTATTCAGTTCAGTTCAGTCACTCAGTCGTGTCCGACTCTTTGGGACCCCATGAGTCGCAGCACTGCAGCCCACCAGGCTCCTCCGTCCATGGGATCTTCCAGGCAGGAGTGCTGGAGTGGGGGGCCACTGCCTTCTCCGGTGTAGTTCAGCAGAACTAGTCAAATGTTAGCTGCTGTGCTGCACCCATCTAATGCCCACCAGAGCAGCAATTCCTTGAAGGGATAACCTGTGAGGTAGGGCCCACTGTGCCCGGCGGTGTGCAGGTCATGAGTAACTTGGGACTGGGAAAGAGGGAGGGCCTGCTTGTAGCATCTGCCTCAGTCCATGGCGTAAATACAACCCCTGCCCACGCCCTCTGCTGATTTCAGGCTTATCAACCTGATGTCCCTGAAGGCAAGGTTGGGAAGACGAGCCAAAGTCAGCCACTGAGGGCACACCCCCACCAGGATCCCCACTTTATAGATGAGAAAATTGGCTCGAGAGGTTACAGAACCTATGGGCTCCATACTTTGTGCCGGGCAGTTATGGATCTGAACCTAGCCCTGACCCAAAGCTTGGTAAGCTTTTCTGTCTTCCAGGGAGGATACCACCCCACCCAAAGGGGCCCTGACTGTGTGGCTCTGGGGAAGCACCCCTTATCTGAGAGTTCTAGAACTCACTGAGGCCTGGGGGCAATGAGATTCCAAGAAGCAATGGAGTGACTGGCTGAAGTGTTGAGCCGCAATTCTAAGGGTCAGAGAAAGGGGCTCGCCAGGAGAATCGCCAATGTGAGCTGCCACCTGCTCAGAGCCTGCAGGGCATAGAAAAACCTAAAACCACCCCAACCCCACAGGCTCCTGGTCTGACACATGCCAACACAAGAAACGTCCCGAAAGCTCACCATGCTTTGAGGCTACTGCATCCCAATCTAGTTCACCTCCGGAACTCCAAGGGGCAGCCCATCCCACGTGAGGGCAGAGGGGCTTGGTCTGTCAGAGGACCACACAGGCCCACAGGGCCCCTCCCATCCTCCCTCCAGGGATGCTGGGCACTCAGAGCAGCACAGCCCAGCCACTAGCCCAACTAGCGCCAGCAGGGAATCGTTACAGGGACAGAAACTGGAGTCAGGCCAACGAGACCAAGGCCCAGCACCACTGCTTGCTGGTTCCGTGACCTTGAGCAACTTAACTGCCTTCTCTGGGCCTCAGGTTCCTTCCCTGTTAAGTAGAAGTAACTCTGATGCCCACCTGATCAGGTGCTCACAGGCGTCAGTAACCACCGGTGGCTGTTACTACCAGCACTGCCAGCATCCCCAACATTACCGTGGCTCTGGCTCTTCTACAGACAGACCTAGGTCTGGATCCTGTCTCCACCACGATGTGACCTTGGACAAGCTCCTTCACCGTTCCGAGCCTCAGGTTCTTTATCCACAAAACGGAGGAAGGAAGAGTATCCAACTCTCAGGGTTTTTGCAAGGACACAAGAAATGTGACCTGCCCCTGGTATCCAGCAACAAAAAGTAGCCCAGGGGCGTCCCTGGTGGCTCCGTGGTAAAGAATCCACCTGCCAACGCAGGGGACACAAGTTTGATGCCTGGTCTGGGAAGATTTCACATGCGCTGGAGCACCCACTGAGCCCGTATGCTGCAACTGCTGAAGCACAGGCAGAGCCTCTGGTCTGCCACAAGAGAAGCCACTGCAATGAGAGGCCTGTGTGCCGCAACTAGAGAAAGTCCGTGGGCAGCAACGAAGACCCAGCACACTCAAATAAAAAGGAAAAAAAAGTGACCCAGAAAGAGGGGGATCATAACCAGGCCCGCACCCTGTCTGTAAATAATCAGTCAATCCCAAAAGCGTTTTCGGGAGGCCTGCTGGATGCAGCACACGGCAGGGTGTGAGTGAAGAGATCATGCAGGCCCCATCTCAGAACACAATGCTGCTGCTGCTGCTAAGTCGCTTCAGTCGTGTCCCATAGACGGCAGCCCACCAGGCTCCTCCGTCCTTGGGATTCTCCAGGCAAGAGTACTAGAGTGGGTTGCCATTGCCTTCTCCGTCAAAACACAATACCTTCCTGCAAACAGGCACCAAATTTAATGTGCAGAAGTCAGAAACCCACATGTTAACGCAGTGCTTGATAGCTACAAAAACCCAAGTTATCCCTCACCTTCTACTTCAAAGGGACCCAAGGATTCAGAAGGAAAAACGTACATGAGACAGCAGACACTTAAGATCCCACCTCCCAGGTTAAACAGATTTATATTTTACTCTATTTATTACAACAGATTCCTTAAAAAAAAAAAAAAAGACATAGCTGAAGCCCTCACTAGGCCTTTTCCTCCCGTTCCATCCCTCCCCAAGCAATGGTTCCTCTTACTGTGTAATTCCCATACATTTCTAACCTTATATTACAATTTATCCTTTAATTAGGTGTCTATCCACAAAAAAACATACCTCCCAGGTTAAACAGATTTATATTTTACTCTATTTATTACAACAGATTCCTTTTAAAAAAAAAAAAAGACATAGCTGAAGCCCTCACTAGGCCTTTTCCTCCCGTTCCATCCCTCCCCAAGCAATGGTTCCTCTTACTGTGTAATTCCCATACATTTCTAACCTTATATTACAATTTATCCTTTAATTAGGTGTCTATCCACAAAAAAACATATATAAATCTCATTTGGTTTTTTGTTTTTTTTTTTCAATTTAAAAAATCTTTTGCTATTTGCTTTTTTCTACTCAACATGATGTCTGGAGATTTATTAAAGGACCAAGTAAATCAAACTAAACTGCTTTTCATATGAAGAATTCACGCACAACAGTTAAAATAAATGAACCAGTGCTGTGTGCAGCACCTCCTCTTTTATAAATACCCTTTATGATGTAGTTCCAGCAATTTCATAATGCTATTACTGGCCTTTGCTGTCACAATTATTTTGCTCCGAGGAGCTCAGAGAGATTAAGTAATCTGCCCTAGGCTAGTTATTTAGTGAGTGGCAGAGCCAGGCCCATCTAAGACCCAAGCACCTCTGACACCATTATACATGGGTCCACATTCTCCTTTACTTCCCTCTTCCTACTCAGTTCTCTGGCTCAAACAATTGCCTCTTGAGCAGAACTCTACTTCCAGAACTTTCACATACTTACTCCTGTGGAGGAAGCTGAAGCAAGAATTATATTATTAACAAGATGAACACCAACAAAGCTACCCTTTTGAGGGGAGGCGTGGAAGAGCAGAAGATTCTAAATGGGGACCTAAATGGGACCCTAAATGGAAGATCCTATTGCGGACCCCAGGAGGAAGAGGCTGCCTTGTCTCCGAGGCTCCAGCTATGGGAAATGGGCAGTGACCCAGGCTCAAGGAAGCTGAGATGAACCCATCTTCCCAGGAGTCAGCAGATTCCTTTACAAGATAAGAGCTGAGCTGCTACTGGGATCATTACCTGGCCCTCTTATCTTCAATGGCAAAACAAAATTTAAAAAAAAAGAAAAAATTTCGTATAGCTTTGGATAAGCAGTTCTCTTGATGGCCTTGGCTTCCCTGGTGGCTCAGAGGGTAAAGCGTCTGCCTGCAGTGCAGGAGACCGGGGTTCAATCCCTGTGTCGGGAAGATCCCCTGGAGAAGGAAATGGCAACCCACTCCAGTACTCTTGCCTGGAAAATTCCTAAGCAGTTCTCTTGATGGCCTTGGCTTCCCTGGTGGCTCAGAGGGTAAAGCGTCTGCCTGCAGTGCAGGAGACCGGGGTTCAATCCCTGTGTCGGGAAGATCCCCTGGAGAAGGAAATGGCAACCCACTCCAGTACTCTTGCCTGGAAAATTCCATGGACAGAGGAACCTGGTAGGATATAGTCCATGGGGTCCTGAAGAGTCGGACACGACTGAGCAACTTCACTTTCACTGACCCCAAGACAATCCCAAGGCCTGCTCTGCCTTCCAAAGACCTCCTTGGGAGAAGGCCCAAGAGTAACCTGTTCTACCTGGCTCATCTCAGTGAGGCCGCTGAAAGTCACATTTTCCTGTGGGACCACAGAACAGAGAATGGCAGTGTCAGCAAACTGTTACCGAAACAGCATCAAAAATCGCCCCTCCAGCCGGAATCCTACCTGCCTCAAATATCAGGTATCAACCCTCATTCACTTTACTGTGTCACTGAGCGAGCCCCGCACCTTTCTGAGCATCATCTCTATCTCTTGTAAATTACACTCCATAATCTCCAAGGTCTCTCTCCCAGTCAAAAAGGTCTTTCTGGTGGGTGTTAATCACCCAGTGGTTTAGGGGTTGCTTTGGGGGCGGGGGAGGGCAGATGGAGGGATGTGGAAGAACAGACTTAGTCCCAAATAGAAATACAGTCTTTCTCAAGGTATTAAATGTGAACGGAAGAATCTCTGCTATTTTTATTGATCTGCAACAAACACCTGTAATAGAGTTGATCAGCCTGCTGTGCAAACTGGGCTGAGAGATATTTTACTCCTATATAGAAAGCCTGGAGCTACCACCTCAGTGCTTACGTGGCAAATGTCAGCAGAGAATGATAACACAGAACATGGAAATACAACAACTTTATTTTTTCCCTCCAAGGTCACTTTGAGTAGTGGGTTTGAAGCTTCTACTTCCAGGAGGGACAGGGTTTGAGTGTCCTCCCGATCAAGCCATTACCCTAAGGCTGTGACAAGCTTGCAGAACAAAAGTGTCCACCCCAAGGATCCTCAGGGGCCTACCTTATCTGCCTGCCAACTACCAAAACTAACTCCATTTTGTCAAAGGCCATATGTATCTCCCATCCTCCATCTTTCATACTGAATGTGGTTTTTTTCTCCAGGGTTACAGAGAGGCTTTGAAAGGTAAAACTGTATTAAAAGAACTGTATTAGAAGAATTTCACTCTACAGTCATATAGTTGAAAGAGGCATAAGAGATGACTAAATTCTACCTCCTCATTTTTGCGCCACGTCAAAAATCATTAACGACTTCTAGGTTAAAGGTTTCAAAAGATTCTGGGTAAATTACCACAGAAAGTAATAATAGTAATAGCAGCAGTAGTAAAGGGACTGGGCAGCAGTGGCATTTCACTAGCAAACAAAAAAAAGACTGTCTCCTTACACTTATATGAACCACCTAACATGATCAAATTCAAAGAGACAAAAAGTAGCATGACAGTTGCCAGGGGCTGGGCAAAGGAGAGAAGGGAGGTAGTGTTTAATGGGTATAGAGTTTCTGTTAAAAAGAACAGAGTTCTGGAGGTGGATGTGGATGATGGTTATGGTGGCACAACAGTGTAAATGCACTTAATGCCACTGAACTGGACCCTTAAAAATGATTAAGATGGTAAATTTTACCTGTATTTTAACACACTTTTTTAAACCCGGGAAGGGGGAAAAAAAAGTCTCTCAACTGGCTAATTTTCATTTGGGGACCAGTATGGCAAAGTGGTTAGCAACTGACACTCTGGAGTCCTGTGTTTCTCTCTGTCCTGAATTTACTAACTAGCTGGGGACCTTTTGAGCAAGTCATTTGACATCTCTGAGACTGTTTCTTCATATACAGAAACAACAATAATAATAGTCTCCTATCTCACAAGGCTGTGAGGCTAAGAAGACAAGGTAACAGACGCTCACTGGCAGAAACGTAACACTCTCTAAATTATTATTATGAACTTTAATAATAAATTAATCATTTAATGCTACTTATAAGCCAGCAATAATTAATAATAATTATTAATATTATATTATCAGCTAGGTTGATAAGTTCATCAGAACACTTCGTTTTAAGTGTAAAAGAGGCCCCAGTTAGGAGTCAGAAGCCCTGAACTTCTAAAGTGCCTGTGGGTGTGAGATTTCTCCTCGGTGACACGCAGGGCTTGACGGAGATGATCTCTTAGATTAACAGAAAGCAAAGATCAACTTTGCTGTTCAGCAGGAGCCAGCACTGCTGCTACACCTCCTTCACCGCCTGAGCCGCTCAGGGAGCCGTCCCGGGCGAGGGAAGGGGTCCAAAGGTCATGCCAGAAAGGACTGACTGCAAGCCCCTTTCTAAGCCCGAGGCGGAGGCCTGGTGCAAGGTTTGTGCAAGACACCCTCAGGAGTGAGAGCAAGGGTTCCACACCCTCGTTCCTCCCCTACCAAAGTCTACAGTTCATCCCGCAGGGGGAGCTGCGAGGAACCTGCAAGCTTCCCAGGTCCTGCAGAGACCCCAAGAAAAGGCACCCCAAAAACAGCCAGGGTTGCAGAATTATAAATACCTCCCCCGCACATGCGCACTGAGATTTACGAGTGGACCTGGGCACAACGCGCGCCTACCGCGCCTGCGCCGTCCGGCTCTCTTTTCTGGGCACAGGACGTAAAAGGGGGACCGACTGTCTCACGAAAAAGAAAAATAGGTCTGCGGCAGCCGCTCAATCCCTGTTTTTTCGTTTCTTACCTCATAGTGCTTCATGGCTCCCCCGCACGGCGGCTGCTACTCCTGCTACTTGCGCACAATACACCACACAGTATATCACGCGGTGGCCACCGCCGCGCGAGACTAACCGCGGACCCGCATCTGCCCCGCCCCTCCCCGCCGCTCGCTCCCCTCCAGCCAATCAGTGCGCAAGGCGCCCACCTTCGTCCCCGCCCCGCAGAGCCGGTCTGCGCAGGAACTAGCCGCTCTCGCCACGGAGCTAGCCAATCAGTTTTCGGGACCCACCGTGGGGGGCGGAGCATGGGCAAGAGGGAGCCGGATGGAGGGAAAAGAAGGGTCTTGGCTATCCACCAATCAAAGAGGGCCTCCGGTCGCGCGAGCCCGTTGCCCCGCCCCTTGGTGGCGTCTCTGTGGAAACCAAGGGAAGCGACGGTTATTGCAAGGCAGGGGGAGGGAGCTAGCAGTTGAGTGACAGGGAAGGCAACATCCACATGGCCGGCAGCTCGACTAGGTGAATTCGGAGGTGGGCGGCCCCCGGGGAGTACCGGGGAGCAACGGGAGAGGGCAAGGGGTTGGGAGCATGGGCTGGGGCACCTGGATGGAGAGGCTGCACCTGGATGGAGAGGCTGCTCCTGTCACGAATGGGAGGAAAGTAAAAGGGAAAGAGGTGGGGAAAACCTCTCAGGCACACACCCCGCAACTTGTAACCTGAGCTCTCTCACTATTCTGGGGGTGTCTTCACTGCCCTTTCTAATGCACGTCCCCGCCCACTTTTGTCTCTACCTATACTGCCCGGTATGGTCACCGCTCGCCACATGTGGCTACTGAGTCCTTGAAACGTGGCTGATCAAAATTGAGATGTGCTGTAAAAGTGAAACACACAGGGATTTCAGAGATTTAGTATGAAAAGGAAGATGTAAAAAAAAAAAAAACTCATTAATCAACTTTTATGTTGATTAGTGCTATTATTATTGATGATATTATCAACAATAATATTATTAGTTATGTAATTAATGGTATGCTGAAATATTATTTTGGATATATTGGGTACAAATACATTATTAAAATTAAATTCCTGTTGTTTTTTTTTTTACTTCTTTGATATGCCTATTGGAACGTTTAAAATCAGACACAGCTTGGATGTGGCTGGCCTGGCAGTTGTGTGTCTCACACTGGACAGTGCTGGTTTGGGGTCATGTCATGCTTTTCTTCCATTGATTGTTATGAGCAGGCTGGGGAGGTTGGTTGCCACTATACACACATACAGACTCAAGCAGACACTTAAAACAGGACTTGGCACCCCTCCTTACCTTATCTCCTTTCTCCTGGTTCCAGACCCCACCCCTGAGCCTTCTTCAACTGTCGAGTGCTCCAGAACTCAGAGGCCTGGCATCAGAGACGTGATGAGAAGTCCTCAAAGACAGATTGTTGGTTCACAGGAGAGCAGGGCGGGGAGAAGGTGAGTCAGTGCTCAGCACTTATTCATCCAGGTTAGGTTCTAGAAATTTCTGAAGTTATAACTTTTGGGGACCCCCTGTCTCAAAATAAAGGAAGCTAAGTCATTACCTTTTTCAGGACTTCCCTGGTGGTCCAGTGGTTAAGACACTCTGCTTCCACTGCAGGGGGCCCAGGGTTACTGAAATAAGACCCCAAGGAAATTAATTACCTTTTTCCTAAGGCCTATCTGGGCAAAACAGAAGGATTTTTGTGTGTCTTGGCTGCGTGGGTCTTCGTTGCTTTGTGCGGGCTCTCTCTAGTTGGCAGTGAGTCGGGGCTATCTTTGTTGTGGTGCTCAGGCTTCTCACTGTGATGGCTTTTCTTGTTGTGGGGCATGGGCCCCAGGTGCATGGGCTTCAGTAGTTGTGGCACACAGGCTCAGTAGTTGTGGTGCACGGACCTAGAGCCCTGAAGCATGTGGGATCTTCTCTGACCAGGGATCAAACCCGTGTCCCCTGCATTGGCAGGGGGATATAAATAAATATTTTTTAAAAAGGAACAAGCCACAAGTTAAAATCCTACCAGGTTGAGTTACTTGAAGCATCTACTTCTGAGATGCTGAGGGTGTAGGGTTGAACCCCTAAAATCTAACCACGTTTTGCTAGCAATTTCCAGGTTATCCAGTGTGGTCTAAGTAGGTGTCTCTTCCCTACTGCTGGGTTCCAGCCAGGTAAGGCATATGGTGTCCAAAGGGATGTCATTTTTGGAGATCCCACACACATTCCTACAGGCTTGGGACATTCTGTAATTTCCCTTTGGAGGCTGCTTTCCTGAGCCCTGAACTCACTCAACAGGCACCAGATGATTTTGTGAATGTAATATGTTGTGTGCCAGCTGGAGCACAACTTCCACCCACCTCACCTACAAGAAACTGATAGAAAGGCATGATCCAGCCTGCAGAGGGGACGTCCTCTTTGGTTTTGATGGGTATTACAGGTGGAGAAGTGGATTTCCCAGGTGGCTCAGTGGTAAAGAATCTGCCTGTCAGTGCAGGAGACATAGGAGACTCAGGTTCAATCCCTGGATCGGGAAGATCCCCAGAGGAGGAAATGGCAACCCACTCCAGTATTCTTAGCTGGGAAATCCCATGGACAGAGGAGCCTGGTGGGCTACAGTCCATGGCATCATAAAGAGTCAGACACGACTGAGTTACTGAACACACACACGTGTGAGGACCCCTTATTGGCCTCATCTGGTTTGCAGTAATCAGGCTGCCAGCACAAACAGAATTCATCCTCGGAACAGAGGCTGGCCACTTTGTTCAAGCCACTCGGGACACTATACCATGGCTCTGTCTGTACCTGTTGATAGGGACAACTATTTCCCCAGGACACTGGCTGATTCCGAATGGTGACAAGTAAATACGTTTGGTATTTGCTGAGCCAAATGTAACCAGCCCCTTAAAGCAATTTCCAAAGAGGGAATTCCAGAAAGGTCTTATGCTGTGGCACTGTTGAAGGGTGAGCAGGGCCTCCTTGGGTCTCAGATTCAGGCGAACCTGTGATCGTTTGGACCTGGAAGATCTGGTATGTTTGGTTGTGTCAGTCTCACAAGTTCTTTTTCTTTTTTTTAATTCCAGAGTAATTGCTTTACAATGCTCTGCTGGTTTCTGCTGTACAACAATGTGAATCAGCTAAAAGTATACATATATCTCCTCCCTCAAGCCTCCCCCTGCAACCCCCACCCCAGCCCTCTAGGTCATCACAGAGCACCGAGACAAGCTCTTTTTCTATTTCCCAGGTGCAAGTAAGATAGGATCTTGATTCTTCCAGGAACCTGGCTTGGCTTGTTTCAGGGTGTGTGATCAAACTGGTTCAGAGCTGTGTGAGGGAAGGTAGAGCCTACAGCAGACAAGCCAGAGCTGATTTGCAACTTTCCACTGTGTCAGAAACCCCGGAGAGAAGTTTCCCAACCTTTCTGCCTTTTGAATTTTTAAATTCATGAGATGTATTTTCTTTTTATTGAGATATAGTTTACATTCAGTAAAAGTCACCTTTTCTGCTGTATAGTTCTGAATAAATACAGTCATGTAACCACCATCGCAGTCAAGATATGGAACATTTCCATCATCCCCCCAAATTCCCCTATCTCCCTTTGTCAAAGATCCCAGCCCCTGGCAACCACTGATCCAGTTTCTGCATCAATACTTTTACCTTTCCCAGAAGTTCCTTAAAATGGAATCACAGTGCACAGACTTTTGAAACTGGCTTCTTAGTTCAGTTCAGTCGCTCAGTCGTGTCCGACTCTTTGCGACCCCATGAATCGCAGCACGCCAGGCCTCCCTGTTCATCACCAACTCCTGGAGTTCACTCAGACTCACGTCCATCGAGTCCGTGATGCCATCCAGCCATCTCATCCTCGGTCGTCCCCTTCTCCTCCTGCCCCCAGTCCCTCCCAGCATCAGAGTCTTTTCCAATGAGTCAACTCTTCGCATGAGGTGGCCAAAGTACTGGAGTTTCAGCTTCAGCATCAGTCCTTCCAAAGAAATCCCAGGGCTGATCTCCTTCAGAATGGACTGGTTGGATCTCCTTGCAGTTCCAGGGACTCTCAAGAGTCTTCTCCAACACCACAGTTCAAAAGCATCAATTCTTCGGTGCTCAGCCTTCTTCACAGTCCAACTGTCACATCCATACATGACCACAGGAAAACCATAGCCTTGACTAGACAGACCTTAGTTGGCAAAGTAATGTCTCTGCTTTTGAATATACTATCTAGGTTGGTCATAACTTTACTTCCAAGGAGTAAGCGTCTTTTAATTTCATAGCTACAGTCACCATCTGCAGTGATTTTGGAGCCCCAAAAAACAAAGTCTGACACTGTTTCCACTGTTTCCCCATCTATTTCCCATGAAGTGATGGGACCAGATGCCATGATCTTCGTTTTCTGAATGTTGAGCTTTAAGCCAACTTTTTCGCTCTCCTCTTTCACTTTCATCAAGAGGCTTTTTAGCTCCTCTTCACTTTCTGCCATAAGGGTGGTGTCATCTGCAAATCTGAGGTTATTGATATTTCTCCCGGCAATCTTGATTCCAGCTTGTGTTTCTTCCAGTCCAACGTTTCTCATTAGAAACATCTGTCTCCTTATACATCAAGTTGAGAGTTACTGTGTTTCCTTTTACAAAGATGTGTATGTGTCTAACATAAGGTTATTTAAACAGTGCCACCACTTGAAATTATACCTTTGCAAAAGATTTTGGGACTCTTAATTCAGTGACTTTTGTCATTGTGTTTTTGTGTGATATGTGCAATGTTTTAATGTTTGGTCTTTTTATGTTAGATTTACAATAGCATAACCAGTGTGAACAGTTGCATCAGTGCCCTATTGTGCCCTTTTTACTCGTATAATTATAGGTTCAGTTTCATAAGGTTTTTTTTCCCCCAGCTTAATTATGTGGACATCTAGAAACCTGTTATACACATGTGGGCTGTTTCTAGTTCTTTTCTACTACAAATAGCATAGGGCTTCCTTGCTAGCTCAGCTGGTTAAGAGTCCACCTGCAATTCAGGAGACCCCGTTTTGATTCTGGGGTCAGGAAGGTCTTGGAGAAGGGATAGGCCACCCACTCCAATAATCTTTCTTGGAGAATCCCTGTGGACAGAGAACCCTAGTGGGCTACAGTCCATGGGTCACAAAGAGTCGGACACAGTAGAGTGACTAAGTACATGCACAAATAACATAGTAACTCTCCTTGTACCTGTAACTTTAATACCTGAGTGGGTGCTAATAGATATTTGCTGAACAGAGCAAATTGTGGTAGTAAACGGTATAAATGCTCAAAGTCGCAGAGTTGGTTGGTCGTTGGTCCAATTTTTTTTTTTAACCACTCATTTTTGCAGTTGGTCTAAAGGCTTCTCTATCTCTGACTGGAAAATAATCTGGAGTATTAGAAAAATGCCCAGACTTTGGAACCAGGCATGTTTTAATTAATTTTTTGGCATAGGTTAGTTGTTGTGAATTTAGGCAAGATACCTACTATCCCTAAGCCTCTTTCACATAATACTTGTTTTGTAGGAGTTAGAGAAAATCCATTTAAAGCACTTTACCCATTGAAGTTACTGGTAAATATGACTGTTTCTTTGGTTTTGTTTTTTTCTCATGATAATACTACTACCTGACATTTAGTGAATCCTAAAAGTGTGTGAAAGTGTTAGTTACTCAGTCATGTCTGACTGTGACCCCATGGACTGTAAGCCCACCAGGCTCCTCTGTCCATGGAATTCTCCAGGCAAGAATACTGGAGTAGGTTGCCATTTCCTTCTCCATAAAGTGTGTGAAGGCACTGTATTGAATGTATGTCATTCATACTAAATTATCTTACGAGATAATAAGTAATCTCCTTTATTCCTCACAACAGCTCTATGAGTATGGGGAGCGAGGAGGTCAATGGTAGTGGAGGCCACGTTTTAGCATTACCACGATATGAACTACTAGAGCTGGATTCTCCACCTTGGTCCTCTTGCCTTGTCAGGATTAGACACTTTGGGTTTGATAGTTCATTTTGTTTTGACACTTTGGGCCAGGTAATTATTTGTTTTTGGGTGCTATCCTGTGCATTGTAGGGTGTTCAGTATCTCTGGCTTCTACCTACTAGTTGCTGCCCGCTCCCCCAAGTTACAATAGTGGCAGTAAAAGTGTCTTCAGACATTTTGAAACGTTCCGTGAGGGAGAAGGGGATTATCTTGGTTGAGAACCACTGGGGGACTCTGATGTAGTTGGCATTAAATTAAATTTTTAATTTGTATAGTATAAAATTTTAATTTAATTTGTATAGTAATTTGTATTTTAAAATGTATAATATTGGAATTTTGGAAAGGGATCAGGACTGAATACATGATCTGAAAGTCCCTGTTGAAGTGGTAGTTAGGTATCACCACTTTATGGATCAAGTGGACAATAAGGAAGAAAGAGAGCCATGGGCAGAATTGTGGAAACTTAGCAGCTGAGTGAAGAGGGTGGATGAAGAGGAGCCAGAGATAGAGAGAGACTGAGAAGGGACAAGTCATGGGTGGTGCTTCAGTGAAAATAAATGGGGAAAGTTTTTAATATACTCCCTTTGTAAATAATTAGAAAATAGTAAAGAAAGGGCTAGGATTTGACTGTGAACTTGATCAGTTTTGCCATTTTAATTTGTCATGTCATATTGCCCCTAAATGTGCATTTCTTTCTGTTGGTATTTTATTTAATGGTGAAGGGGAAAATGCGTTGTTTTGTCTTCTGAAGAAATAATTTCTTATTTCAGGTTGCCGAGGTGCCCAAGTAGAAGAAATATGGAGTTTAGAGCCTGAGAATTTTGAAAAATTAAAGTAAGTATATTTTAAATTATGTTAAAAAATATGCCTATACTTAAGCAAACTTAAGCCCATTAACTCCTTTATTTTTTTCAACTGTGTAAGGGGCTTCCCTCATAACTCAGTTGGTAAAGAATCCGCCTGCAATGCAATCCGCCTGCAATCTGTTTGATTCCTGGGTCAGGAAGATCCCCTAGAGAAGGGATAGGCTACCCACTCCATTTTTGGACTTCCCTTGTGGCTCAGCTGGTAAAGAATCCTCCTGCAATGCGGGAGACCTGGGTTCAATCCCTGGGTTGGGAAGATCCCCTGGAGAAAGGAAAGGCTACCCACTCCTTTATTCTGGCCTAGAGAATTCCATGGACTGTGTAGTCCATGGGGTCGCAAAGAATCGGACATGACTAAGTGACTTTGAAAAACAAAAAAAGGCTGATATTACTCCCATTTTGTAACCAAGAGTCCGATGCTTATAGATAAGTAATTCACAAGGGATTCAAAACTATGTCTGTATAATTCCGTATCAACAAAGTACTGATTGGACAACTTTTTTTTCTTTTTTTTTTGGCAACATTCACTTTATAGATCAATAGTGTTAGAACGTGGAACACATTTTAACACAAACACAAAACAAGTGAATATTAGGTCAGTCTACAAAACTGTATTTAATAGATAATGTATTTGGCTAACCTAATACATTGATAATAATTCAGAACTTTTTTCCCCTACATTATTACATTGCCTCTTGGGGAGGTTTCAGTTCAGATTCCAAATGTTGATTCCCAGAAGTACCTTCCTCTTACCCCATCCTTCTGACTGGAGTCACTTGTCTGAGTCTCTCCCTAACCCTGAAACCTCTGTGTCCACAAGCACCAACCCTGTATTACAGATGGAAGGCTAGAAGAGTTTTCGACATGGGGAGCATTCTTAGAGTCCTGGAATAGGGACTCTGCTGCTGCTAAGTCACTTCAGTCATGTGCGACTCTGTGTGACCCCATAGACGGCAGCCCACCAGGCTCCTGTCCCTGGGATTCTCCAGGCAAGAGTACTGGAGTGGGTTGCCATTGGCTTCTCCAATGCATGAAAGTGAAAAGTGAAAGTGAAGTCGCTCAGTCATGTCTGACTCCTCGCAACCCCATGGACTGCAGCCTACCAGGCTCCTCCGTCCATGGGACTCTCCAGGCAAGAGTACTGGAGTGGGTTGCCATTGCCTTCTCCTAGGGACTCTAGGGATACGCTTTTAGTATCTTTAGTAAGGAAATCCGCCACCATTTTCTCCTTCCCCACAAAGGGAACAGTCATTTTGGATGGAGTAAGAGGATGATCAGGGAAGGTTAATTAAAAGTGTCATTTAACCTGTCTTTGCTGAATAGGAAAGAATTTGTTGTGTAGAAAGTAGTGGTGAAAGACTGGAGAGACTCCTCACGTGGTGATTTAATTGTTCAGTGGTAACAACCATTGTAGAGAAGTGTGTGAGATGCAGCATCCATCTAATAATTACATAGTATATATGCCATCAGCTGATTTATCTGTAAGCATACTACGTGAACTTTGTTCCTGTATATTGGAATTCTCTCTAGAGCTAACAACTTCTAGTTTTGCCCTGTTTGTTCTGTTTTTAAGTGAGAGTGATAAATGGTAGAACTGAATAATCCACAGGTTTAAGAATATACTTTTCATTATAATTCCATTTTAATTGATATACTTTTTGTTAGCCTTATCTTGGGCAACATTCTAGTAACTATGAGTAGCAATGCTGCTGCTGCTAAGTCACTTCAGTCATGTCTGACTCTGTGAAACCCCATAGACGGCAGCCCACCAGGCTCCCCTGTCCCTGGGATTCTCTAGGCAAGAACACTGGAGTGGGATGCCATTTCCTTCTCCAATGAATGAAAGTGAAAAGTGAAAGTGAAGTCGCTCAGTCATGTCCAACTCTTAGCGACCCCATGGACTGCAGCCTACCAGGCTCCTCCGTCGATGGGATTTTCCAGGCAAGAGTAATGGAGTGGGTTGCCGTTGCCTTCTCCGACGAGTAGCAATAGAAGTCTTAAAAAATTTTCTCACATTTACTTCATTTGC
Source organism: Cephalophus harveyi (assembly GCA_006410635.1). Classification (NCBI taxonomy): domain Eukaryota; kingdom Metazoa; phylum Chordata; class Mammalia; order Artiodactyla; family Bovidae; genus Cephalophus; species Cephalophus harveyi. The sequence goes on along the minus strand of SJYT01007340.1, from coordinate 688,714 downwards.
ACTGTATTTCTTAAGTAAGTGGCTAAAACTTAATATATTGACAATGTTTTATAGGAAGTAAAGAATCTTCCTGCAATGCGGGAGACCTGGGTTTGATCCCTGGGTTGGGAAGATCCCCTGGAGGAGGGCATGGCAACCCACTCCAGGATTCTTGCCTGGAGAATCCCCATGGACAGAGGAACCTGGCAGTCTACAGTCTATGGGGTCACAAAGAGTTGGACATGACTGAGTGACTAAGCATAGCACATATAGGAAGCAGGCTTTGCTGTCACTGATTTGTATTTTATTTTGTAGGCCAGTTCATGGGTTGATTTTTCTTTTCAAGTGGCAACCAGGAGAAGAACCAGCAGGCTCTGTGGTTCAGGACTCCAGACTGGACACAATCTTTTTTGCCAAGCAGGTATGGTCCTTGGACACTCTGAAGTCTCAAGAGCAATGCTTTTTATAAACAGGATTCTTTTCCACCTGTGTGTCTCTAGTGTAGCAGTTCTCAAGTTTCTTGGTCTTAGGATTCCTTAACATTCTTAAAATTATTGAGATCCCCAAAGATCTTCTTTATTTGAATTTTATTTATTAATATTTGTCATTTAGATATTAAACTGAGACATTTAAAGTATTTATTAATTGATATAAAGAGTAAATTCTATAAATGATAACATTTTTTAAATAAAACATGTATATTTACCAAAGCAAAAGAGTAGTGAAAAGACTGCATTGCTTTACATTTTTGTAAACCTCTTTAATGTCTGGGTTAATAGCACACAGCTGGCTTCTCCTATCAGCTTTATTAAGTCTATTGCAATATTTTTGTTTTGTCTTGTTTTCAGTTGAAATATATGAAGAAAATTTAGTCTCACACATGTATATAGTTGAGGGAGGAATATGTTCATTTCTTTTCTAGGAAATTATGGATATTCTTTAATATCATATCAAAACTCCAAAAATGTTCCTCTTCTAAAGATTGGTTGGAATGTGAAATCTGAACTCATATTAGTAAACTTTGTACTTCATTTTATTAAAATCCTTAGGTTTATCTTGCTCTTCAAAAGAATCTTTTACTCATGCAGCATCTGATAACATTGTGTGTTGGTCATTTTGAAAATTTACCAACTGATTTTGATTTTGTAAATGTTAGTACATATGATTATACACATTATAACAAGTCACATTTATTAATATCATCATCTGTATCATCAGAAAAATTGTTAAGTATCATAAAACTTTTAACCTCCAAAGGTGGATCTAAGTCTTATAAAATTCTAATTGTCACTTGAAAGTTCAAATTTTATCAAGGATACCAAATATTATCAGGTGTTTTCCTTGAAGTGACAGACTCAATTCACACATTTCAAGAAAATATCTGCCAGATACAGTCTGAACAACTGTATTTATCTGCCATATGTCCTTTCAAGTAAAGATAATGTTCCTGGAGAAAACTTAGCTGACAGTTCAAACAGTAGCAACGGTGCCTTTCCTGGAATTGACTGGCATATTTTGGTTTATAGTAGAAGTACTTTATTTGTATTTCCTTTTTCACTCAGCAAATATTAAAGAATTATACTCTGTGGTCAAAATGAAATTAAAATAATTTTTACTACTTTATTAAAGACGTTCTTCAGTAAAAACTGGTTTTTGTTTTGCTAGTTTTTAGAATTATACCTATGTGTCAGTGAAAGAATTTAGTGCCACTGCCTAAGTATGTTAATAAAATAGCGGCAGTGTTACCCACGATTGCTTTTGTGCTGCAGTGCAAATATGAAAGCAGGGGAAAACCAAAGACTGTCCTGGACTTATTATGGAGACAATTTTGAGCTCACAGATCCCTTGCAAATGGTCTTAGGAGTTCCCAGGGGTCCAGGTATCCCATTTTGAGAACTGCAGTTCTAATGTATACAAGAAACATTTAAGGAACATTATTAGATGCCTACATATTTTAGAGTCCATTGTTTGGAAAAGCTGGAAAAGAGAATGCTGAAAGAGGCTCAATTAATATATAAAATCTAAGCTAAAGATGATTGCATTTGTTTGAAAATAGCACTTCTTTCTAAGACTCAAAAGATTAAGATAAACTGTTAAACCTTTAGAAAGGTAGAAATAATAAAACTGCTAATTCTCATTACTGCCCTTTTAACCAAATGTTTCCTATTCCACTTTGTAATTTGTTTTTCTTTTTCCTCTTCTTTTATTACTTGCTTTCCTCCCAACTTTTAAGAATGGAGTGTTTTTAGAGAAATTAGAATTTTCTTGCTTTACTTAAAGGATTAGAAAAACATTATTTTATCATTGTGTAGTTAAAGTACTTAAGTTACAGAAATGTCATGATGAGTGAATATATACCTGTGTCTACTTACCCCTCCCAACAGTTTGACTCATTCATTAATCATCAAATAGTTGTTGAGCACTTCCTTTGTGCTGGACTTTATTTTAGATACTAGGGGTGTAATGGTGGGTAAGACAGGCATGTCTCTTTGATTTATTACTGTCATGAAACAGTACCAATGGAAGCCAATATTTACCATTCCTGTTGTGTGCCAGATATTGTGCTTTAGACTATATTATTTATTTAATCCTTGCAGCAGCCCTGTGAGGTTGTTATCCTCATTTCACAGATGAAGAAATTGAGGCCTAGAAAAATTTACTTGGCTGAGGTCCCACAACTAGTACATGGTGGATCCAGAATTTAAACCCAGGTCTAAAGCCCAGGTTTGTGGTTTCACATTCTGTACTACCTCCCACATTTTCTATCTGTTGACACATTCTTATTATCATTTTTTTAACTGAAGTTGGACTGTTGTGCAAAATATTTTGCTTCTTTTTTCACTTAAAATTTGACTTTGTTCCATTTCAGTGCACATAACAGTATTAGATAACAATTGAAGGTTTATTAGGTACTTACATATATCTTATTTTTTATTATTCATTTACTTGTAGTAACTGATCCTCACAACAACCCTATGTGGTTTTACAGCTTCCTCATTATTTCACAGATGTGGAAACTGAGTCCCAGAGAGATTAAGAAACTTACCCAAGTTATGCAGCTAGTTAGTGGCAGAGCTGGGTGCAAACTGAGGCACTGATAATATGTTGAAGTCCATCCCATATCACACCACCACTTCTTTTAAAAGCATAGATCACTCAGTTCAATCACTGAGTCGTGTCCGACTCTTTGCCACCCCATGGACTGCTAGGCTTCCCTGTCCATCACCAACTCCTGGAGTTTACCCAAACTCATGTCCATTGAGTCGGTGATGCCATCCAACCATCTCATCCTCTGCCGTCCTTCTTAGTATAAGTGTCCTGTAATTTTTAAACTCACTTCTTAAGGATAAACATTTTGAGATTCTTCTCATGTAATACAAATGATCCATTTATGAGTTGTAATATTTTGTATTTATATAAGTACCATTGTACTACAATAATTATAATAATATAATTATAATCATAGTGTGTGATATTCTAGATAGTACAGAAGAAGTAGGGAACAGACAGTTTCATCCTTCAGGTGATTTTTCTAATTTTTAAGAACATTTTTGTTATTTTTTAAAGATGTATGAAACTCTATACCCATTATACAAAAATGTAAGCATAACGGTTGTATGATGTAGAAAATAAAGACCCTTATAATCCCTACTCCAGAGATAGCCACTTAAAACAATTTATATTTTTCAAGATGTTTATCTGGGTGTGTGTCTATTCAATTATATTTCTTCCATACTAAATTGTAAACCCAGGAGTCAGGTATTTTGTTTTCATATATACTTCCTGGCACATGGTCAGTATCCACTAAATGTAGAAAGAATATTATAATTAAAGAGCACTAAAATTCACTAACACTAAAACACTAGTGATGTCTGACTTATAGAGGCCTGGGTGTTTTTTTAAGGTATCAGAAAACCCTCTATAAAGAAAAAAATGTTACTAGAGTATGAATTTATACTTTCTGGAGTTCTGTGATATTTTTCTAGTTCTGTATTGCATTTCTACCTTACTATAATTTAATGTTTTATTTGTATTACATTATTACTCCCCTGTTTACTAATATTCCAAATTAGTGATTTCTTAATTATGTCATATTTTTTATTCTGTACTGTGCCAACAGTTCCTGGTCAGTAATTCAGCATTAATATCAGTTCCTTTAGGGTATGTATCCTGTGAGCCTGTGTTGGAACTTTCATAGTATATATTACCTAATATATAATCCTTGGTCCTAGGCTTCACGAGCTTATAGTAATGATTTCTGATCTGGACTCTGAGGAATATTTTCAGACATTTAAAAAGTTTAATTAAAGTTGTATCTGTTTGTGATAAGGTTACATAGATTAACTAAATACATAGTTTTGTTATTTCCGTATGGAATCACATCAATTTAGAGAATGTTACTGCCTGTCTTATGCTAATCATATGCTGTAATTGGAAGTATGCAGGTGTGTGGGTCATTGATTAACAAAATATTGAGAAAAGAAATTGTCTTCTGGTAATGATAATTTGTGTTTAAGGATCCAGGAATGACCTTTTTGGTAAGGCTTCTCTGCAAAACATTGTTGTCTCACTGCTGTTTCACCGATAAGAAGCTGAGGTCTGTTTGATGTATTGTTAAGGTCATGCTGTGGTGGTATAGGGTGTGTGTGTGACTCCGCCTGTTCATTCTTTCAGGAAAGATCGGTGTGTCTGCAATGTGCCAGACACTGTGACAGGTGCTTGGGAGACAAGCAATAGTCAGGATCCCTGCCCTCGAAGGTATTTAGAGTTTAGTGGAGGAGATTGGTTAAGCAGTGAAATGAAAAACTATAGTGGAAATAAATGCTGCATGGAGTGAACCACCTTGTGAAGTTTGAAAATAATCTATTAAGAGTACACTCACTTTGGACACTGCAGGGTTTTGGGTCTTCAGTCCACCTTCCCTTCTGACACTTGCAAGTTTGGGGAGTCTCCAAACCCATCCTCAGGTTCTGTAGTTTGTTAGAGTCATAGACCTTACCATAAGCTGTGTAATAAACTACGTTTTAGTCACATGATGACTTTATTACAGTGAGAGGACAGATTAAACTCAGCCATGTGAAGAGACACATGGGTCAGAGGCCAGGAGCGTTCTCTGTACACTGCTTCTGGTTGTCTTCTCCCAGGGGAGTCACAGACAGCACCAACTTCACTGGCGGCGATTGTGACAAAGTGCGCAGTATTCAGGCCATCTCAGCTGATTCCTGGGATCCAGTTTTTATTGGCCCTCAGTCTCCAGCCACATGAAGGCTGAACAGTTGATCTGGAACCCACCCCAGTCACATCGTGAGACTGTCTGTGTGGTACCCAGCCCCCAGGTGAACACAGACGCTTTTACCAGGCATGGCTCTTCATGAGCTTAGCGATTACCTCCCAGGAGCCAAGGGCCAAGGCCAGGCCTCTCTTAGGGTGAGGCTAAATTCTTCACTACACACATGAAAATGGGACTGATCTTTCAGGGAGATCTGAGAAAGCGTCACTGAGTAAGTGACAATTCAGCTGAAATCTAAAGGTAAAGTAGGTATTAAGTGGGGGAAGGAAGTTGAGGATCATCCCAGATTACTACAGCTGTATGATAGAAAGGGGTAGGGCTGGTAGCGTGAACTGGAAGAAGGCCAGTGCAGCTGGACTAGAGAGAACACGGGCCGGGTGGCAAGAAATACAAGCAGCACGTGAGTCAGGGTTTAGTATGATCAACTGTAGAGAAACAACAGTTTATGAGAAAGACAGGTTTTTCTCTTTCCCATCCACTGTCAAAGCCAGCAGGGTGGCAGGCTCTTTTGCTTTGTTCCGTTGTACGTGCTTTCTATTCCAGAGTTAGTTCTTGGTCCGAGATAATAGTTGGAATTTCAGCTGTTTCTTCTCAACTCCACATCCTCGACAGTAGGAGAGGACAGCACCCTCCTTTTTGACGTACGTTTTCTAGAATTTGCCTGTGCCGCCTGCTTTCTTCTCTTTAGCTAGGACTCAGTCATATGACTACTTAGTGGCAGAGGAGACTGGGGAGCTGTCTTCATTCCAGGTGAATGTGGACCCAGATATATGTGAGTCCTGGAGGGCTTCCCTGGTGGCTCAGAGGTTAAAGTGTCTGCCTGCAATGCCGGGGACCTGGGTTCGATCCCTGGGTCGGGAAGATCCCCTGGAGAAGGAAATGGCAATCTACTCCAGTATTCTTGCCTGGAGAATCCCATGGACAGAGGAGCCTGGTGGGCTACAGTCTATGGGGTCCCAAAGAGTCGGACACGACTGAGTGACTTCACTTTCACTTTGTTCTGGAAGAGGGAGAAGGTGGATATTAGAGACTGACTCCCTGCTTCCTGCCAAGGTGCCGACAGAGGCGGATCATGTTTGAGCCCTTTGTCTGTATCCTAAGAGCAGTAGGTTCGCTAAGTCGCTAAGTCACTTCAGTCGTGTCTGACTCTGTGTGACCCCAGAANTTGTTCTGGAAGAGGGAGAAGGTGGATATTAGAGACTGACTCCCTGCTTCCTGCCAAGGTGCCGACAGAGGCGGATCATGTTTGAGCCCTTTGTCTGTATCCTAAGAGCAGTAGGTTCGCTAAGTCGCTAAGTCACTTCAGTCGTGTCTGACTCTGTGTGACCCCAGAAACGGCAGCCCACCAAGCTCCCCCATCCCTGGGATTCTCCACTCAAGAACACTGGAGTGGGTTGCCATTTCCTTCTCCAGTGTATGAAAGTGAAAAGTGAAAGTGAAGTCGCTCAGTCGTGTCCGACTCCTAGCGACCCCATGGACTGCAGCCTACCAGGCTCCTGCATCCATGGGATTTTCCAGGCAAGAGTGCTGGAGTGGGGTGCCATTGCCTTCTCCAAAGCAGTAGGTTACTGAAGTGTTTTAAGAAGGGTGATATGATTAGATTTTCATTTAGAAGAGATCACTTTGGCTCCAGTGTGGGGAATGTGTTTGAGGAAGAAGGAGTGGTATAGGGTATGAGATGACATAGCAGTTAATAGACTTCTGTAGAAGTCCATGCCAGAGTAGGTAACACTCCTAGTAGGGATAGATGTGAACAGATTTGAGTATCACTCAAGAGATAAATTAACTAGCAGCTTTAATGTGTAACGATTGGGAGTGACTAAGGAAGAGAGCATATCAGTCAGTGATGATGCCTGTGATTTGCTTTTCTCCTTTTTAAAAAACTGACCTTTCAGTACACGAAATAGAATTACTATTATCCCTGATTGATGACATACATTCCTGCCCTCCTTTACTTTACTCATTTGGTTACTTTATAACTAGTAAGCACCTTAGAACCTAGTAAACCTGCCCAAGTAAACCTACCATCTGTCATTCCCTGTGTCCCCCGACATGATTCATCCTCCATCCCTTCATCTGAGTAACCTGCATGTTGAATTCTGTATCTCATTTCCTTGCTTTCTACTTTCTGTAGTTTTTCTAATCCTGAAACAGCTGCGTATGTATAAAATTTTAACTTTATAAAAAGTATCATGTTCTGTGTATTTATTAATAGTTACGGGGGACTTACTTTTTTAGATTAATTTTACTTTTAATCTTTCTTTTAATCTTACTTTTTTAGATTAATTTTATATTAAGGTTTATCCAACTTATTTTGCATGGTATACAATATTGATTGCATGAACATGCATGAAGAGTAAGCAATTGTTTGCTGTTGTTTAGTCACTAAGTCCTGTCTGACTCTTTTGTGACCCCATGGACTGTGTAGCCCACCAGGCTCCTCTGTCCATAGGATTTCCCAGGGAAGAATACTGGAGTGGGTTTCCATTTCCTCCTCCAGGGGATCTTCCTGACTCAGGGATGGAACCTGTGGCTCCTGCATTGGCAGGGAGACTCTTTACCACTGAGCCACCTGGGAAGCTTAAATAATTGTTTTCTTTTCATAAATTAGTGTTTTAGTTTTCATTTGCATCACTCTGAACTGTGCAGCTCTACTTATTTTTGTACATCTATTGTATATGTGTGAATTTCTCCTGATGTGTAACCAGAAGTACCATACTACTTCATCTGATAGGTAAATGTATAACTTAAGGAGGAAATATCAAAGTGCTTTCTGAAGTAGAGGCTCCAGTTTATACCTGTACTAGCAATATCTGAGTTACTGTGTAGCCACTTACTCCAATATGCGGTTATTGTTAGACCTCTTTGATTTTTGCCAGCCAGCTCATTCTAAACTGGTACTTCTTCGTGGTCTGAGTTTACATCTCCCTGGTCACTAATCTTGTTGAAAGGGTCTTGATGCCTAGTGGCATATGTTTTTCTTCTGTGAAAGTCTTAAGTTACTTTTCTGTAGGATTAATGTACTTTTCTTTTTTATTTATAGGCATTGTTTATATATTCATGATACTGCTTCTCCAAATTGGTACTTTATTGTTTTACTTTTTATGGGTGTTTTTTGATAATGGAAATTTGTATTTTAGAGCCTGTGCCTTTTGTATCTTGTTTAATAAATTGTTATCTATCTGAAGTTATGAAAGATATTTACCTATGCATTTAAGTTTTAATTTTTGATATCTATGTCCATAATTCATCAGGAATTGGATTTTGGTATATCATGTGAGGTAGGGTTTCAATTTTACCTTTTTCCCACCTGGACACCCTTTTTTTGAACATCCATATTTCCTTACTTATCTGACATGCCACCCCTGTTGTATATATGTGTTCCGTATGTGTGTGTGTTTCCTGAGTTGTACTGATCACTTTGTCTGTTTCTGTACCAATACCACCCTGACTTAATTCTTTTCACTTCTTTATAAGTTCTTATATCTAATAGGTCATGTCTCCCCTACCTGCTCTTTTTTGGAAATATCCTTCCTATTCTTGACCCTGTGCTCTTTATATAAATTTCAGTCATCTTATCAAACTATAGGAAAACTTCTATTGGAATTTTGACTCAAATAACATTGAATATATATATATATATCAACTTGGGGAGAATTTATATCTTCATGATATTAAGTCACAAACATAATATGTTTCTCTATTTAGACCTGCTTTTATTTATTTACTTTTAGATGTGCTTTTAAGCTTTTATTATCTTTAATATGTTGCATAAAAGGTCTTTTACATTTTTTGTTAGAGTTATTTTCAGTTTAGTTCAGTCACTCAGTCGTGTCCGACTCTTTGCAACCCCATATCTCTGTTATAAATCATCTTTTCTTCAATTGCATTTTCTAGCTGTTTGCTGCTAGTATAAAATAATTAATTTTTATGTCTTAATATTTAGCCATCTTCCTGAACTCTGTTATCTTTGTTATTTGTTGGTTTGAGAGAAGTGTTTCTATCTAAATTACTATATCAAATAATACCAGTTTTATTTCCTTATTTTGAATCCCTGTGTCTCTAGTTTATTTTTCCCATCTTACTGCCTGGTTTAAACCTCCAATAAAATCATTGTGATTTTAGAGGGAATGCTTTTACCGTTTCCCATTTCAGATTTTTTTTTCCCTTAATATTCTTTCTCAGGTAAGGACATTCTTTTAATAATTTAGTAAGTGTGTTTATTATGGAAGGACTAAGTTTTTTCAGATGCTTTTCTGCATCTATTAACATGATCGTTTTTATTTTCCCTCTTAATAATATGATTAGTTACATTTATGAATTTTTCTAATATTAAATCATTCTTTCATATCTAAGATAAGCCCAGTTGGTCATAATATATTCTCTTTTTATGCACTGTTGAATTTAATTCAATATTTGTTTAGAGGTTTTTTTTAACACCTATATTTTTGAATGAAATGGGCCTTAATTTTCCTTTCTTGTCATATGACTTTGGCTAGTTTTAGTATTAGGGCTGTGCTTATTTCATGAATTGGGTTGAAATTTCTTCTTTTTTGTAATTGTCCTGAAGAATTTGTATAAAATTTAAATGGTTTGTTTCTTCAGATTTTGATAGAATTGGCCTATGAAATCATCTGTGCCTGGTATTTTCTTTGTGAATGTATTTTTAACTACTGTAGCCATGTGCTAGTTAAAAGACTTATTTGGGCTACTTATTTTTTCTTGACTTAGCTCTGGTAAGATTTTTTATTTTTAGTTTCTCCATTTTAGTTTAAGTTTACAAAATTGTTTTGTATGATTGTTATTCATATCCCCTTATTTTGTTTTAATCTTATTTTTAGTTGTATGCCTGACACCTTGAGTTCTGACTTGCACATTTGGGTGATCCTGGTTTTGTTTGCTCCATTAACCTATTGCCCTTTATTATTTCATACTAGCATTAAGGTGGGGCTTCCCTAGTATCTTAGTGGTATAAAATCTGCCTGCTAGTGCTGGAGACATACGTTTGATCTCTGGGTCAGGAAGATTGCCTGGAGAAGAACATGGCAACCCATTCGAGTATTTTTGCCTGGGAAATCCCATGGACAGAGGAGGTTGGCAGGCTACAGTCCATGGGATTGCAAAAGAGTCAGAGATGGCTTAGTGACTAAACAACCACAAGCATTAGGGTTGGAGAAGGAAATGACAACCCACTCCAGTATTCTTGCATGGAGAACCTTGTGGATGGAGGAGCCTGGTGGGCTGCTGTCTATGGTGTTGCACAGAGTCGCACACGACTGAAGCGACTTAGCAGCAGCAGCAGTAGCATTAGGGTAGCAACCCAGTGGATCTTGTTTGTTTTTAGCCATTTTCAATCCTTCCTGTAAATTGTATTAAACTGAACCTTTCTGAATCACTGTTTTTACTGCTATTTCCTATTTAAAATATCTTACTCCTAGGGTAAGCTCCTAATTGCTTATCAATACTGATTTAGTAGATGACTAATGACCCCATACTCTTGTCTTCAAGCATACTAATACAGACAGACCAATATACTTATTGTATCAAAGATCTCATCTTAATTTGTTCCTTTTTGTACCCTTTTCTCTTCCCAGAATGAATTTCCTTCTCTGTTCTCTAGGTTCTACTGTGCTTTCAGTGCTCTCTTAAAACTGGTGGTGGGAAAAATTGGCTCTTGCTCTGGTGGGCAGGGCCTTGCTCTCAGTAAGCTTTAATCCAAGTAGATTCCCTCCCTGGTAGTTTTTTTGGCCTGAGGCGACCCAGCCCTCTGGTCTGCAGAGGTCTGGTTAATGGCGACCTCCAAGAGGGTTTATGCCAAAGGGGACCTTTCCAGACTGCTGCTGCCAGCACCCCCATCCCTGTGGTGAGCCCCTGCCAACCCACACCTCCACAGGAGATCCTTCAACACTAGCAGGTAGTTTTGGTTCAGTATCCCGTGGAGTCACTGCTCCTTTCCTCTGAGTCTTTGTGCACACAAGGTTTTGTTTGTGCCCTCCAAGACTGGAGTCTCTTTTTCCCCTAGCCTGTGAAAATCTTGTAATCAAATCCTGCTGGCCTTCAAGGTCAGACTCTCTGGGGATTCCCAGTTCCTTTGTCAGATTCCTAGGCTGGGAAGCCTGACATGGGATTCAGAACCTTCACAACAGTGGGAGAACTTCTTTGGTGTTATTTTGTGGGTCACCCACTTTTTGGAAATGGGATTTGATTTTATGGTGATTGTGCCCCTCCTGCTGTCTTTCTGCAGCTTCTTCTTTGTCTTTGGACGAGGGGTGTCTGTTTGGTAGATCCCAGTGTCCTCCTGTCTTTGGCTGCTCAACAGCTAGTTGTGATTTTGGTGCTCTTGCAGAAGGAGATGAGTATGTGTTCTTCTACACCACCATCTTGACCTGAAAGTCCTGTCTCTGCTTTTTAATACACTGTCTAGGTTTGTCATAGCTTTTCTTCAAGGAATAAACATCATTTAATTTCATGGCTACAGTTACCATCAGTAATTTTGGAGCAGTAATTTTGGAGCCCAAGAAAATAAAATCTGTTAATAAATATTAAAACATTATTAATTTATCCTATAGCTATGACTCAGTGAAGATTGACTATAATTTATAATGCAGTACTTCAAGCAGTTTTAGATGTATTTCTCTAGGCATCTCCATGTTCTTTTCTGTACACCAGGATAAGAAGTTGTTCTCTAGCCTCTGTGTTGTGAAGTCAGGTAGCTGCAGGATCAGGTTGGCAGCATGAATGTGTGAATTGGATTTTGTGTAAGAGGTAGAGAGTGGAAGAACTCATGAATTAGAGAATATATGGCCTCTTCAAGGAATTCAGACCAAATTCCTAAGGTTCTGGGGCAACCCTTCTTGTGACCTCCTGGTCTAGCCTTCCTTCTGTCGTTAAACTCTATTGCTTTATTTAAGTGTGTTACAAGTCAGAATGCTTTTAGTAGAACACTCAGGACTAGTTAAAGATTTAAGCAGTTGGGGACTGTATACATAATTTATACTGCAGAAATTATTTTCTGAAATAAGTTTAAGTTCTTCCAAAAGGATGTATATAAGGTGATTTTTACATGTTTCATGAGGACAAGGACCGCATCTCTTATGTTCACCGTGTGTTCAGCATTTATCACAGTGTCTGGCCCCCAGTGTATGTTTCAGTAAATATTTGAACAACTGAATGGCTGTGCATTTTTTAGTGTCTGAAAAAGAATTTTTTGCTACTTCTGTGCAGTATTCCCCCCGCCTTATCTGCTGTTTTACTTTCCATGGTTTCGGTCAGCTCTAGCTGAAAATATTAAATGGAAAGTTTCAGAAGTAAACTGTGAGTTTTAAACTGTGTGCTGTTCTGAACAGTGTGACGAAATCTCATGCTGTCCTCCATCCCACATGGGGTGTGACGCATCCCTTTGCCCCTCGTGGATGCTACCAGCCCATTAGCATAGGAAAGAACATTTTATTTTTCGGGGTTGGTACTGTGCATGTTTGAGGCATCCCCTGGGGGGTCTTAGAAGATCTCCCCCAAGAGTAAGACTCATGTGCTGTTTATAGCCTTACCACTTGGTGGCACTAAACTCATTTAAAAACCTGAAGAGGTATATTTATACCCATGCACACACATAATGACTGTTCTTCACACAAATACAAAACAGGCTGGTAATAAATCATGGACACTGTTTAATCCTTATTAACTCCAGAAGAGGAGTATCAGTAACCACATGATTTTCTTTCTCTCTCTTTTTTTTTTAACCCAACTTTATTGAAATATAACTGATATACAAAAAAACTGCATATTTAGTGTATACAGTTTGATGATTTGGCATAGAGTTCTTTACTAATCCGTTAAAAAAATTTCTGAAGTGATAGATTACCGATTTGAAGTTCTTAGATCATAGGAGTGTTTGTTAGTATTTTCTGCCGTAGCCTCAGTGTCCAGTGCAGCATTAGGTATAGAGTATGTCTTTAATGTGTCATCATTTTGAAAGAATATCTGAATGAGTATAAATTTTAACTTCTGTTGACTTCACTCCTACCAACCCATCCCCAGATAATTTTGGCCCAAGATGAGAGAGCCCTAAGTCTTGTTTTAGTTAATGACCTTTATGATGTCTCCTTTAATCATTACAAATTTTCATCCAAATTTACTAAAGCACTGTGATTCAGATCAGAATACATATTAAAAGAAGTCAGCGGCAATGTTAATTGGATTCTAGATCTATTGTTACTTTTCTCTAATCATCAACCATAACATAATTTTGAGTACAAAATACTGTAAGGGGAATTCCAAGTGTGTGGTGTTACTACTGTTTGAGAGTTGGGAGTTGGAAGATGGAGAAATGGAAAAAGCAGGCTTATCAAGGAATTTCTTAAACATACTGCAGTCAAAAGTGTAAGAACTCATGGATATTTATAAGATTTCAAGTCTCTGACCACAAAAAAGTGTAGGAGTGTAAGAGTTAGTGAAGGAAGATGATTAAAGGATTATATTTTGAAATCAGGCAAAATAGAAATAATTTACCAAGTTGTCAGATCATAAACGAATTAACGTTTTTGGAAAATTATTTTTAATTACAGTGCTGTAATGAAATACAGCAGTAGGAATAAATTGTATTTTTAAAAGTAATTTATCAAGTTTAACTTTACAATGAATCTAGCTGGCATTTGCAGTGATGGTCTGAGGCTCTTTCCAGCTCTGTAATCTCAGCCCTGAATAGGTACTGTAGGGAGTGTGGCAGAAGCCCTTGTCCATAAGTAGGTTATAGTCTCGTTGGAGAAACCACAAGTGTGTATGGAGCCAGCCTCCAGTGTTGGCTAAGTAGACTGATTTTTCACACCAGACCACCTGCCTCTTAGCTCTGTGCCCTCTGGGCAAGTTACTTAACCTCTTTGTTCCTCAGCTTCCACAAATGTAAAATGAGGATAATAATATTACTCCTTCTTCTTTAAGTTGTTGATTGACAGGATTAAAAGAAGCCTAGAAAAGTACTTGGCACATAAGTGCTATCTAAATGTTTTCTTCTCTCAGCAGAATGTAAGGTCCTCACAATTTGTTAAATAAACAGTTAATAGCTAGAGGTTAGGGCTGTAAAGATTACATTGAAAAATATGTGTACAGTATACTGCCGTATATGCTGTCGTTTTTAGGAATTCAAATGAGGGAGGAAACTCATATAGATTGTTGCATAATTTCTCTAACAATTACACAGGTAAGTTAGAGTTTGCACTGGATTCTGAAATTTGGATTGAATATTTGAAGGTAGAAACAAGCTTATTAGGAAGTGAATAGGAGGGAAGCATAGGCTGTTTTGGTTTTATCAGGTATATTTTAGACCAGGAAAGATTGGTTTTGTTACTCTAACTAGATTAGTCTTCACTGATATTATGAGTTCATTTAATTTATTTGATTCAGCCCCAGAATTGCATAAAATTCCTGCAAATAGATTAAAAATGGAAATTAATCATGTTTATTATGTTTATGCTAATACTATATTAAGTAAAACTTGGAAGCTATTATTTTTTTCATATTTTAGGGGTCAGTGTCACCAGTTGAAAGCTGGATTTTTTTTTAAAACACATTGATAATAGCTTTCCTTTTATATTTTATAGGTAATTAATAATGCTTGTGCTACTCAAGCCATAGTAAGTGTGTTATTGAACTGTACTCATCAAGATGTCCATTTAGGAGAGACATTATCAGAGTTTAAAGAATTTTCACAAACTTTTGATGCAGCTGTGAGTACAATCTTATTATTCCTAAAATATCCTGTTTGTCATGGTTCTTATTTTAATAGGCTACTTTTAAAATTTATTTCAGATGAAAGGTTTGGCACTGAGTAATTCAGATGTCATCCGACAAGTGCACAACAGTTTTGCCAGGTAAAGAGACTTTATATTAAATAAATATAATATTTGCCGGTTTATCTTTGCCGATTTGTTTCTCACTGTTTTTCTGTTCCCTGTAGACAGCAAATGTTTGAATTTGACGCTAAGACAGCAGCAAAAGAAGAAGATGCTTTTCATTTTGTCAGTTATGTTCCTGTTAATGGGAGACTGTATGAACTAGATGGATTAAGAGAAGGACCGATTGACTTAGGTAATGTAGTTCCTGTTCCTGGCATTTCAGTTTTGATGAAGAAAAAACGATTGGATGTTCACCTTTGTTTCAGTCCCAGTGCTATGTAGGTTTTGAAATGGGAGGTGATGTTCTTAAGCTCTTCAGTCCTTTATGAAACTAAGTAGCAGGCAGTGAGGACATGTTAACTACTGTAGTTTCATTGGGACCTTTAATTTTTTCCTATGAGAAAAGTGTTTTTAGTCCCTAGATTACATAATTTATTTTTGATTTTTCTGTTAACTTTT
Source organism: Cephalophus harveyi (assembly GCA_006410635.1). NCBI lineage: Eukaryota > Metazoa > Chordata > Mammalia > Artiodactyla > Bovidae > Cephalophus > Cephalophus harveyi. The sequence continues at coordinate 673,096 of SJYT01007340.1, read as the reverse complement.
AAAAACTACTTCTTTCAGTGAACTTAACTTGTCATTGATAAGAAATACGATCCCATCCCTGTCCTCTGTGTTAAAATATTTTCCCTTGGATTTAGATCTTTCAGAATCTCTGTAATTCAGTGTTCAACAGTCTATAGAAATGTTTTTCTTCAAAGCTTCTATTTAAATAGTGCAGAACCGTGCTGTCCTTTGTGCCAAAGGGTGGATTTGTCCTGATCCCACCCCAGCTCCAGCCTTGAGCTCATGATAAATGGTTATTGAGTGAGGCTGAGGTGGTTCTGATCTAGTAATGAACTAACAGACCCACAAGTTTAACTCCATATTTTACCTCATTAAGTTTTCTTTTTCTCTTTTTAAAGTTTGGTTTAAGTTCAGTGAAACCTGTTTTTATTTGCTGTTTGCAAATAAAACAGCAAAATGTTATTTGCAAAAACAGCAAATGTTATTTGCTGTTTGCAAAACTTTATACTTCCAGATTTAAAAAAAAAAATTGCAGTTTTATTTTGCTTATTCTATTCTTACTGCCCACACCCATGCGTGGAACCAATAGTTCATCTAATGCAGATTTACATGTTTAAAAATATTTATTTTTCTATTTCTTAAAGAAAATTAATAGAATGTTCTTTTAATTATGTAGAAGTTGATTTTCTCTGGTTGGGGGTTGATCTGATCTCTGCATTTTTTCTCTTGGCATCTGTCTGGTCAGCCATTCTCTATTCATTGGATCCATCAGCTATAAAGGACGTAAACTATAAAACAGAATGGCCAGTTTTGCTACACAGCTGGTGGCTGTGCTAAAATATAGGTTAAAAGGGAGGATTAAAACAACTGGGTAAAATCAGTTTTGCATTGTGTGTGGATTTTAGTTTTGTTTTTTTTTCCTATGGTTGTGATGCTGGGGAGTCAGATAAGGATTGAATCTTTATTTTGTCACTAACATGAGTGGGCTTTTCTTAGCCCTCAGTTTCATCATCTGTAAAATGAAAGGCAGTCATCCTTATCTCACAGAGACAAGAGTTTTAATGAAATAATTCCCTAATTCATTACTTTCTCAAACATTTGTCTGGCACCACTAAGTGACACAATGTGACAATGCAAATTATGATAACTTATCATTTCCCTCTAATCGTTCCTGAGAAAGTAAGGGTTGAAGTTTACCATAGTTATGCTGCTGCTGCTGCTGCTGCTGCTGCTGCTGCTGCTGCTGCTAAGTCGCTTCAGTCGTGTCCGACTCTGTGCGACCCCATAGACGGCAGCCCACCAGGCTCCCCCGTCCCTGGGATTCTCCAGGCAAGAACACTGGAGTGGGTTGCCATTTCCTTCTCCAATGCATGAAAGTGAGAAGTGAAAGTGAAGTCGCTCAGTCGTGTCCGACTCTTAGCGACCCCATGGACTGCAGCCCACCAGGCTCCTCCGTCCATGGGATTTTCCAGGCAAGAGTACTGGAGTGGGATAGTTATGCTAAAAAGTTTTTTACTATAATGAATTTGCCAAAATATTAATTAAAAGATACTTTGAATAAACTTTTGAAATAATATTGATGTCAAATCTGATATAAATGCTTTTGCATTTCTTCCTAGGTGCATGCAATCAAGATGACTGGATCAGCGCAGTGAGGCCAGTCATAGAAAAAAGGATACAAAAGTAAATGCTCATCTTATCTCTTTGGCATAACGAACATCCTCATTTTTAAACATTTCTTTAAGCCTTTTTTTTATTGTTATTTTAGCAATACTTACCGAACTTTTTCTTTGGATTGGATTAATATGTTCAGGAAAGCATACAGAAAAATTTCTAAATTCTACATAATAATAAATTATCTTGTCTTTATAGGAGCTAAACATGCACATCTCTGTTTAGGTAGATACTTTATACAGTTATTTTGTGACGTTTATTGCTTCAGGACTGTCTTTTTTATGAAATTAATTTTTTTGTTGAGATAATTATAGTTTCACATTAAGTTATACAAATAATTCAGAGAGATCCTGTGTACCCTCTATCCTTCGGGAGGAACATCTTGTAAAACCGTGGTACAACATCACAGCCAGATACTGACGCTGATATAGTCAAGAAGCAGGATAATTCCATCACTGCAGTGGTTCTTCATGATGCCCTTTTATAGCTACAGCCACTACACCCCTGCTCTGCCACCCCCCATCCTTAATCCCTAGTTCTATAATTTTTGTCATTTTAGGAGTGTTACATAAATGAAATCATAAAATATGTGACCTTTTTGAATTGACTTTTTTCACCCAGTGTAATTCTTTGGAGATTCATCCAGGATATTTAGTATTATCAATAGTACCTTCTTTTCTATAGATGAGTAGTACTCCATGGTATCGATAGTCTATTATTATCTTTTTTTTGCCCATTCACCTCTTAAAGGACATCTGGATTATTTTCTGGTTTTTGCCTTTATGAATAAAGCTGCAGTAAACATTTGTGTACATATTTTTATGTGAACATAAATTTTTGTTTCTCTGAGATAATACCTAGCTGTATGATAAATGCATGTTTAATTTTTTTAAAGAAATTGACAAACTCTTCCAGAGTGGCTGTACTATTTTATTTTACATTTCCACCTCTGGTATAGTGTAAGTGATCCAGTTTCTCCACAAGCTAGCTAGGATTTGGTTTTGTCAAAATTTTTTATCTTAGCCATTTTAATAGGTGGGTAGTGATATTTCATTGTGGTTTTAATCTGACTAATGTTGACGATCATGCCTTTTGTTTATTTTGTAATTGAATTGTTTGTTTTCTGACTGTTGAGCCTTGAGGTTCTTTATATACTCTTGATATCACCAGTCCTTCCTCAGACACTTGGGTGAAAACAGACTCTTCCAGTCCCATCGACTCATCCTTCCACTGTGGTCTTTCACAGAGCAAAAGCTCTCCATTCCAGCCAAGTCCAGTTTGTCAACTTTTCCCACTATGAATTTGTATTTTTGTTGTCCAACCTAAGAAATCTTTGTCTAGACCTAGGTCCCAAAGATTTTCCCCTTTTTCTCCTTAAGGATTCATAAGATAATATTTTACGTACAAGTCTGTGATGTATTTTGAGTTAATTTTTGTGTGATGTGAAGTTAGGTCAAGGTTCATTTTTTTTGCTTCATATTTTCAATTGGTTTAGCACCATTTGTTAAAAAAGGCTATCCTTTACTGAACTGCTCCTGCACCCTTGTGAAAAAAAAAAAAATCTAGTTGGGCACATTTGTGTGGGTCTGTTTCTGGGTTCACTCTTCTGTTCCACTAATCTGTTTTTCTCCTCTCTGCAAGTACCTCGCAGTCTTGATTGCTGTATCTTTATTATAAGTCTTGAAATGGAATAGACTGATGCCTCCAACTTTATTCTTTTTCTTTAAAGTTGTTTTAGCTGTTATAGTTATTTTGCCCTCCATGTAAATTACAGTGTAATTTTGTATCTACAAAAGTTCTTGTTGGGTTATTGATAGGAACTGTGCTAAACATCAATTTTAGAAGAATTGGTATTTTTTTTTAACTCAGCTGATTCTTCCAATCCATGAGCATGATATGACCTTCCATTTACTTGGATCTTCTTTAATTTCTTTCATCAGCATTTTGTGGTTTTTAGCATACTAATTCCATACATATTTTTTCAGATTTATACCCCGAGTAGATCATGTTCTTTTGACTGATAACGAATGATACTATATTTTAATTTTTAATTTCCATGTGATCATTGCCTTAGTGTACAGAAATAAAGTTTAATTTTTTTTCTTTCTTTGTCTTGTATCCTTCAACTTTGCTGAACTCACCCACCAGCTTTAGAAGCTTTTTGTGAATTCCTTGGCATTTCCTACATGGATAATCAGGTCATTTGCAAATAGAGACAGTTTTGAATTTGCCTGTTTCTAATTTTGGTTTTATCAGTTTTTAAAGCTTTATATATTTTTGCAGGTCTGTTGTTTGGTGCATGAACACTTATGATCACTATTTCATTTTGGTGGATTGACGTTTTTACCATTACACAGTGCTGTCTCACTCTAGTAATTTTCTTTGCTCTGAAGTTTACTTTATCTCCAGTTCATAGTATTTTCTTTCAGTATTTGAGAAATATTATGCCACTCCCTTCTGGTCTCCATGGTTTCTGCTGATAAATTCAGTTATTCAGTGTGTTTTCACCCTGTAGATATGATTAACTATATTTGTTAACTTTATTCCTAGGTATTTTATTCTTTTTGAAGTAATTGTACATGGAATTGTTTTCCTGGTTTGTCTTTCTGATAGTTCGTTATTAGTGTATAGAAATGCAGTAGTTTTTATTAGCTATTTAAACTACTAATAGCTCTAATAGTTTTCTGATAGAGTTTTTAGGACATTTTGTATTTAGTTTCATGTCATCGGCAAATAGTGAGTTTTGCTTCTTTCTTTTCAATTTGGATGCCTTTTATTTCTTTTTATTGTGTGGTTGCTGTGGCTAGGACTTCTAATACTGTATTGAATAAAAGTGGTGAGAGTAGGCATCCGTGTCTTGTTCCTGATCTTAGAAGAAAAGCTTTTTAGCTTTTCACCATTGAGTATGATGTTAGCAGTACGCTTGGCTCTTACTGTGTTGAGATATGTTCTGTCTGTATCTTTGTTAAAGAGTTTTTAATCATGAGTGGATATTGAATTTTGTCAAATAGTTTTTCTGTCTCTGTTGAGATGATCATGTGATTTCTCCCCTTTGTTTTGTTGATGCAGTTATCACACTGATTGATTTGTGTATGTTGAACCATCTTTACATCCCTAGAATAAATCCCACTTGATCATGATGTATGATCTTTTTAATGTATTGTTGAATTCAGTTTACTAATATTTTATTGAGAGTTTTTGCATGTGTGTTCACCAGGGATATTGGCTTGTAATTTTCTTTAACTGAAGTGTCTCTGATTTTTGTATCAGAGTAATGCCATACTCAGAATAAGTTTGGAAGTATTCCCTCCTCTTAATTTTTTTTAGAATAGTTTGAGAAATATAAGTATTAATATTAGCTGTTCTTTAAATGTTGGATAAAATTCCCCTGTGAAGTCATCTGGTCTTGGATTTTGTTTGTTGGGATTTTTTTTTTTTTTTTTGGATTACTGATTCAACTATTGTTAATGTTTGTTGTTTAGTCTTTAAGTCATGTCTGACTCTGTTGCAATCCCATGTAGCCTGTCCATGGGATTTTTTCAGGCGAGAAAATTAGAGTGGACTGTCATTTCCTTCTCCAGGGGATTTCCCAACCCAGGTATCAAACCCATGTCTCCTGCGTTGGCAGGCATATTCTTTACCACTGAGCCACCAGGGAAGCCCTACTCATTCAATCGTATAACTAGTAATCAGTCTATTCAGATTTTCTATTTCTTCCTGATTCAGTCTTAGAAGGTTGTTTCTAGGAATTTATCCATTTGTTGGCATATCATTTTTCATAGTATTCTCTTATGATTGTATTTTTGTAATATTGGTTGTCATGTCTCCTCTTTATGAAAGCTTTCTTAAAATGTTAGTTTTTATGGTTAGCTGATTGTGTTTACCCCAGAGAATAAGGAAGTAATCAAAATAGATTATCTTAATTATAACAGTGTTATGTTTCTTTATTACATTATAAACTGTCATCTTTTCTTAGGTACAGTGAAGGTGAAATTCGATTTAACTTAATGGCTATTGTGTCTGACAGAAAAATGATATATGAACAGAAGATAGCAGAATTACAAAGACAACTTGCTGAGGTTTGTAGCCATGTGTTTTATGTACAAAGTTCTAGTTATTCTCTCAGGGACACTATTTTCTTTTCTTCTTTCCTTCCTTTCTTTTTCTAAAATATAGATTTAATCAGCTATCCTGAGAGGTGGTTAAGATAATGCACCCTGGAGTCAGGCTTCCTAGATTGAGCTCCTGCCTTTGCCACTTAGTGAAAGTATGATTTTGAATGTATTTCTTTGTGCCTCAGTTTCTTCATGTGAAATGAAAATAATAGTCTTTACCTTAAATGTTGTTGTGAAGAATAACTGAGATATATATATACACAAACCACTTCAAAAAAGTGACGAACAAATAGTATGTACTAAATAAGTGTTCACAATTAACTACTGTAATTTTATTATATAATTAAGCAAGTTAGAATATATTTGTTACAAAATTAATTGGGCACATTAGAGTCACATGTAATCTTTAGTATTCCTTACGATGATTATCTTTCTAGTAAATATGATTGGCAAAGAGAATTAGTAATAGACAAAGACTTCTGTTTACATTTCGTTGATCACATTTTCCTGAGTATGTTTAAGCACATTTATTTTATAGCTAACAGAAGATTGTAACAATTCAGTACATTATACAATGGATGGTTTTTAGTTAAAAATTCATACATATTGTAGAACACAGAAATTTGGAGAAATACTACTTCTTCCTTATACTTACTTATAAGCCCTAAATAAGTATTTCTTTCATCCTTTAATATTACAGTTATTAAGCTGATATTCCATCACCAATATTAAGATCAAAATTGCGAAATGGGGGGGCGGTTCTAAGATGGCAGACCACTTTATCCCCCACAAATTCATCAAAAGAACATTTAAATGCTGAGTAAATTCCCCAAAGCAACTTCTGAATGCCGGCAGAGGATGTCAGGCACCCAGAAAAGCAGCCCATTGTCTTTGAAAGGAGATATTTTATCAACGGTGGTGTATAGAAGGAGAAGTCTTGAGATTACTGTAAAAATAAAACTGAAAACCAGAAGCAGGAGGCTTAAGTCCAAACCCTGAGAACACCAGAGAACTCCTGACTCTTGGGAACATTAATTGACAGGAGCTCATCAAACGCCTCCATACCTACACTGAAACCAAGCACCACCCAAGGGCCAACAAGTTCCAGAGCAAGACATACCATGCAAATTCTCCAGCAACACAGGAATACAGCCCTGAGCTCCAATATACAGGCTGCCCAAAGTTACTCCAAAACCATTGACATCTGATGGCTCATTATTGGACACTTCATTGCACTCCAGAGAGAAGAAATCCAGCTCCACCCACCAGAACACCGACACAAGCTTCCCTAACCAAGAAACCTTCTTGACAAGCCACCTGTACAACCCCACCCACAGTGAGGAAACTCCACAATAAAGAGAACTCCACAAACTGCCAGAATACAGAAAGGACACCCCAAACTCAGCAATATAAACAAGGTGAAGAGACAGAGGAATACCCAGCAGGTAAAGGAACAGGATAAATGCCCACCAAACCAAACAGAAGAGGAAGAGATAGGGAATCTACCTGATAAAGAATTCCAAATAATGATAGTGAAAATGATCCAAAATCTTGAAATCAAAATGGAATCATAGATGAATGGCCTGGACACAAGGATTGAGAAGATGCAAGAAAGGTTTAACAAGGACCTAGAAGAAATTAAAAAGAGTCAATATATAATGAATAATGCAATAAATGAGATCAGAAAGCTCTGGAGGCAACAAATAGTAGAATAACAGAGGCAGAAGATAGGATTAGTGAAGTAGAAAATAGGATGGTAGAAATAAATGAATCAGAGAGGAAAAAAGAAAGACAAAAGAAATGAGGACAATCTCAGAGACCTCCAGAACAGTGTTAAAGGCCCCAACATTTGAATTATAGTAGTCCCAGAAGAAAAAGATTAAAAAGAAAGACCATGAGAAAATACTTGAGGAGATAATAGTTGAAAACTTCCCTAAAATGGGGAAGGAAATAATCACCCAAGTCCAAGAAACCCAGAGATTGGAGACAAGGATTGAGAAGATGCAAAGAAAGGTTTAACAAGGACCTAGAAGAAATTAAAAAGAGTCAATATATAATGAATAATGCAATAAATGAGATCAGAAAGCTCTGGAGGCAACAAATAGTAGAATAACAGAGGCAGAAGATAGGATTAGTGAAGTAGAAAATAGGATGGTAGAAATAAATGAATCAGAGAGGAAAAAAGAAAGACAAAAGAAATGAGGACAATCTCAGAGACCTCCAGAACAGTGTTAAAGGCCCCAACATTTGAATTATAGTAGTCCCAGAAGAAAAAGATTAAAAAGAAAGACCATGAGAAAATACTTGAGGAGATAATAGTTGAAAACTTCCCTAAAATGGAGAAGGAAATAATCACTCAAGTCCAAGAAACCCAGAGATCCCAAACAGGATAAACCCAAGGCGAAACACCCCAAGACACATATTAATTAAATTAACAAAGACCAAGCACAAAGAACAAATATTAAAAGCAGCAAGGGAAAAACAACAAATAACACACAAGGGGATTCCCATAAGGGTAACAGCTGATCTTTAGATAGAAACTCTTCAAGCCAGGAGGGAATGGCAAGACATACTTAAAGTGATGACAGAAAATAACCTACAGCCCAGATTACTGTACCCAGCAGGAATTCATTCAAATATGAAGGAGAAATCAAAAGCCCTACAGACAAGCAAAAGCTGAGAGAATTCAGCACCACCAAACCAGCTCTCCAACAAATGCTAAAGGATATTCTCTAGACAGGAAACACAAAAAGGGCGTATAAACCCGAACCCAAAACAATAAAGTGAATGGCAACGGGATCATACTTATCAATAACTACCTTAAACGTAAATGGGTTGAATGCCCCAACCAAAAGGCAAAGACTGGCTGAATGGATACAAAAACAAGACCCCTATATATGCTGCCTACAAGAGACCCACCTCAAAACAAGGGACACATACAGACTGAAAGTGAAGGGCTGGAAAAAGATATTCCATGCAAATAGAGACCAAAAGAAAGCAGGAGTAGCCATACTCATATCCGATAAAATAGACTTTAAAACAAAGGCTGTGAAAAGAGACAAAGAAGGCCACTACATAATGATCAAAGGATCAATCCAAGAAGAAGACATAACAATTATAAATATATATGCACCCAACATAGGAGCACCGCAATATGTAAGACAAATGCTAACAAGTATGAAAGGAGATATTAACAATAACACAATAATAGTGGGAGACTTTAATACCCCACTTACATCTATGGACAGATCAACTAAACAGAAAATTAACAAAGAAACCCAAACTTTAAATAATACAATAGAACAATTAGACCTAATTGATATCTATAGGACATTTCACCCCAAAACAATGAATTTCACCTTTTTCTCAAGTGCTCACGGAACCTTCTCCAGGATAGATCACATCCTGGGCCATAAATCTAACCTTGATAAATTCAAAAAAATCGAAATCATTCCAAGCATCTTCTCTGACCATAATGCATTAAGATTAGATCTCAATTACAAGAGAAAAACTATTAAAAATTCCAACATATGGAGGCTGAACAACACACTTCTAAATAACCAACAAATCACAGAAGAAATCAAAAAAGAAATCAAAATATGTATAGAAACGAATGAAAATGAAAACACAACAACCCAAAACCTATGGGACACTATAAAAGCAGTGCTAAGAGGAAAGTTCATAGCAATACAGGCACACCTCAAGAAGCAAGAAAAAAGTCAAATAAATAACCTAACTCTACACCTAAAGCAACTAGAAAAGGAAGAAATGGAGAACCCCAGAGCTAATAGAAGGAAAGAAATCTTAAAAATTAGGGCAGAAATAAATGCAAAAGAAACAAAAGAGACTATAGCAAAAATCAACAAAGCCAAAAGCTGGTTCTTTGAAAAAATAAATAAAATTGACAAACCATTAGCCAGACTCATCAAGAAACAAAGAGAGAAAAATCAAATCAATAAAATTAGAAATGAAAATGGAGAGATTACAACAGACAACACAGAAATACAAAGGATCATAAGAGACTACTATCAGCAATTATATGCCAATAAATTGGACAACGTGGAAGAAATGGACAAATTTTTAGAAAAATACAAACTTCCAAAACTGAACCAGGAAGAAATAGAAAATCTTAACAGACCCATCACAAGCACGGAAATTGAAACTGTAATCAGAAATCTTCCAGCAAACAAAAGCCCAGGTCCAGACGGCTTCACAGCTGAATTCTACCAAAAATTTCGAGAAGAGCTAACACCTATCCTACTGAGACTCTTCCAGAAAATTGCAGAGGAAGGTAAACTTCCAAACTCATTCTATGAGGCCACCATCACCCTAATACCAAAACCTGACAAAGATGTCACCAAAAAAGAAAACTACAGGCCAATATCACTGATGAACATAGATGCAAAAATCCTTAACAAAATTCTAGCAATCAGAATCCAACAACACATTAAAAAGATCATACACCATGACCAAGTGGGCTTTATCCCAGGGATGCAAGGATTCTTCAATATCCGCAAATCAATCAATGTAATTCACCACATTAACAAATTGAAAAATAAAAGCCATATGATTATCTCAATAGATGCAGAGAAGGCCTTTGACAAAATTCAACATCCATTTATGATAAAAACTCTCCAGAAAGTAGGAATAGAAGGAACATACCTCAACATAATAAAAGCTATATATGACAAACCCACAGCAAACATTATCCTCAATGGTGAAAAACTGAAAGCATTTCCCCTAAAGTCAGGAACAAGACAAGGGTGCCCACTTTCACCGCTACTATTCAACATAGTTCTGGAAGTTTTGGCCACAGCAATCAGGGCAGAAAAAGAAATAAAAGGAATCCAAATTGGAAAAGAAGAAGTAAAACTCTCACTGTTTGCAGATGACATGATCCTCTACATAGAAAATCCTAAAGACTCCACCAGAAAATTACTAGAGCTAATCAATGAATATAGTAAAGTTGCAGGATATAAAATCAACACACAGAAATCCCTTGCATTCCTATACACTAATAATGAGAAAGTAGAAAAAGAAATTAAGGAAACAATTCCATTCACCATTGCAACGAAAAGAATAAAATACTTAGGAATATATCTACCTAAAGAAACTAAAGACCTATATATGGAAAACTATAAAACACTGATGAAAGAAATCAAAGAGGACACTAATAGATGGAGAAATATACCGTGTTCATGGATCGGAAGAATCAATATAGTGAAAATGAGTATACTACCCAAAGCAATCTACAGATTCAATGCAATCCCTATCAAGCTACCAGCGGTATTTTTCACAGAACTAGAACAAATAATTTCAAGATTTGTATGGAAATACAAAAAACCTCGAATAGCCAAAGCAATCTTGAGAAAGAAGAATGGAACTGGAGGAATCAACCTGCCTGACTTCAGGCTCTACTACAAAGCCACAGTCATCAAGACAGTATGGTACTGGCACAAAGACAGAAATATAGATCAATGGAACAAAATAGAAAGCCCAGAGATAAATCCACACACCTATGGACACCTTATCTTCGACAAAGGAGGCAAGAATATACAATGGAGTAAAGACAATCTCTTTAACAAGTGGTGCTGGGAAAACTGGTCAACCACTTGTAGAAGAATGAAACTAGATCACTTTCTAACACCACACACAAAAATAAACTCAAAATGGATTAAAGATCTAAACGTAAGACCAGAAACTATAAAACTCCTAGAGGAGAACATAGGCAAAACACTTTCCGACATAAATCACAGCAGGATCCTCTATGATCCACCTCCCAGAATACTGGAAATAAAAGCAAAAATAAACAAATGGGATCTAATTAAAATTAAAAGCTTCTGCACAACAAAGGAAACTATAAGCAAGGTGAAAAGACAGCCTTCTGAATGGGAGAAAATAATAGCAAATGAAGCAACTGACAAACAACTAATCTCAAAAATATACAAGCAACTCCTGCAGCTCAATTCCAGAAAAATAAACGACCCAATCAAAAAAATGGGCCAAAGAACTAAACAGACATTTCTCCAAAGAAGACATACAGATGGCTAACAAACACATGAAAAGATGCTCAACATCACTCATTATCAGAGAAATGCAGATCAAAACCACAATGAGGTACCATTTCACGCCAGTCAGAATGGCTGCAATCCAAAAGTCTACAAGCAATAAATGCTGGAGAGGGTGTGGAGAAAAGGGAACCCTCTAACACAGTTGGTGGGAATGCAAACTAGTACAGCCACTATGGAGAACAGTGTAGAGATGCCTTAAAAAACTGCAAATAGAACTGTCTTAAGACCCAGCAACCCCACTCCTGGGCGTATACACCGAGGAAACCAGAATTGAAAGAGACACGTGTACCCCAGTGTTCATCGCAGCAGTGTTTATAATAGCCAGAACATGGAAGCAACCTAGATGCCCATCAGCAGATGAATGGATAAGAAAGTTGTGGTACATATACACAATGGAGTATTACTCAGCCATTCAAAAGAATACATTTGAATCAGTTCTAATGAGGTGGATGAAACTGGAACCTATTATACAGAGCGAAGTAAGCCAGAAAGAAAAACACCAATACAGTATACTAATGCATATATATGGAATTTAGAAAGATGGTAATGATAACCCTATATGTGAGACAGCAAAAGAGACACATGTATGGAATAGTCTTTTGGACTCTGTGGGAGAGGGAGAGGGTGGGATGAATTGGGAGAATGACATTGAAACATGTATAATATCATATATGAAATGAATCGCCAGTTCAGGTTCAATGCATGATACAGGATGCTTGGGGCTGGTGCACTGAGACAATCCAGAGGGATGGTATAGGGAGGGAGGAGGGAGTGGGGTTCAGGATGGGGAACACGTGTATACCTATGGTGGATTCATGTTGATGTATGGCAAAACCAATACAATATTGTAAAGTAATTAACCTCCAATTAAAATAAATAAATTCATATTAAAAAAAATAAAATTACAACTCTTAAAAAAAATTGCAAGATGACTGTACTATATTTATCATCTAAAAATGTTTTAGACTTAAGCCTCAGTTATTAGGGTGTGCTATTCTTTTTCTTTTCCCCAAGGAGGAACCCATGGATACAGATCAGGGCAGTAATATGTTAAGTGCTATACAGTCAGAGGTTGCCAAAAATCAGATGCTTATTGAAGAGGAAGTACAGAAATTAAAAAGATACAAGGTAAGTGTTTCTCTTTTGTTCTTTAATGTTGTAACATAGAGTAGTGTATTTTGATGTGAAGGTATATTGCTGCTTGATTGCTCTTCTCCCTGTCACTTACATGTTTTCAGAATGTGTTGATCTTCTTGGCACCATACAGGGGTAACTAGTAAGGTTTCTTTCCTTTTTATTTTTTTTCAAGTATTATTATGAACAGATATTTAACACATCTTTTGCTAATGTTCACTGCAGTTATTTTTAATGCTCAAATTACCCCGTCTTGACCATTAGGAGCCACATCATACTGTCTCCCAAGTTCTTTGGATGTGACTATCTTCATGTCTCATAGCTTCCTTGCTTCCTAGCATGACAAGATGTTTTGGATTCTATCTTGTACATTTCCTGCTTCAAACTTGAAATTGGCCGTTTTTTCCAGAAGTCCTAAGTGCTTTTGGTGAGAAATGGTGTTTAGAAACCATTAGCAACCATTGGTTGCTCTGGGTGCTTAGCGATATTGATTCTTCATTATTTCTAGGACTTTTCAGAGCTAAGAAATAACGTTTTTACTTGTTTCTTGTTTTATCTTTGAAGAGAAAACACAATTTGAATTCATGTTAATACTCAAGCTAAGGATTAAAGGGCTTTATTTTTGGAATTAAGCATTTGTTGTCTTTTCAGTTGAAAATCTTGGTTTCTATCAGCATTAACATAATTACTTACTTGCTTTGTGTTATCTGTATATGTATATATGTATGAAAAGGTTCAGAATAGCAATGCCAGTAGTGTTAACAACTGAGAAGTGTTCTTGTAATTTTTTTCCTTAGGATATATTTCATTTTGAATGTGCAATCAAACTAGCATATTTTAATATTCACTTGAAAAAATTTTCTCTTGGTGTCATTCTGTTACCAGTTTAGTACATACCTGGGTTCATTTTTTAAATTTTCTTTCCAATTTTTTTATGTTTTTAAAATTTTTAAATTATGTCAACCATTATATAACTCAGGGTCAGATACTAAGCAAGCCTATCTTCAATTATGTCATTTTTCTTCATTTGCAGTCTGTCTGATAAACTTTTTTCAGAGATGGAGAAGAGTGAAGGAAACTTTTAATTTTGTAGGGTGTTGGAAACAGTACTTAGGTGATCTGTCATGTTTGTCACAGTAGAAAATGCAGTTTTTCATCTGAAGCTCAGTTGAGGGCAGGGATTGTTCTTCTTTCTGTTGTTTACCACAGTCTGAGAATGCTGCTTTGTAACGTACTTAACAGTCAACAATGTGATTGTTAAAATACATGGACCCTGGGCAAGTAGGATTTCTTTAGGTGGAGGTGGTAGGAGCTGCCTCCAGAGTGTTCCAGACAGGGAAAAGAAGGGCCAAATTCATGGAGACAGGAAAGTAAGGGATGAAAGCTTGAATATATCTTCTTTTTTCAGTTCAGTTTAGTTCAGTCGCTCAGTTGTGCCCAACTCTTTGCAACCCCATGAATCACAGCACGCCAGGCCTCTCTGTCCATCACCAACTCCCGGAGTTCACTCAAACTCAGGTCCATCGAGTCGGTGATGCCGTCCAGCCATCTCATCCTCTGTCGTCCCCTTCTCCTCCTGCCTTCTCTTTTATGTGGTATTAAAAAACTGCCTACTATTTATGTGTTCTGGTGTGTGTTGTTACATAATTAACTAATTTTTCATATTTGCCTTAAGTATAACACTGAGTTTTAAAATGTTTACTTTGTTTGAGAATGCTTTGTTCAAAAATTGGGCTAAAGAATTTAGCCAAAAAGAATTCTCAGACCAGATATAAAATGAACATGCTAAAATTTTATTTACTTCATTAATTGAGCAACCTGTAAGATGTCACAACTAGTTCAAAGGAGAAGTCAAAGAAGCTCAAATTTATATGAACTGTAGGAATGCTGAAATGAATTTGCAAAAGATGGAAACTTTTTTTTTTCCCCGCTATGGAAAGGGAAGTAAATTGAACCTCTACCAGAGAGTGACAGGCTGCAGTCAGGTAACTTGGGAGAGTGTAGACAATGCATGGTTTTCCACTGGAGCACAGACTTTTCCCTACAGCTATTCCCTTTCTGGTAAAAAATAATCAAAGAAAGATTGTTCTTAATCACACAATAATACTGGTCTTATTAAGTGTGGCCTTATTGTTTGTATAGGTGTAGTAGCAGGAGTGTTAATTTATCTTGTAGGCCTTCTTAGTCTGCTTTCATGAGTTATGTTTTCATAGATTATCTCAGATTAGACTTTTAAAAGCCTCTGTTGTTTGCTAAGCCAAGAGTAGGATGCTGTACCCCAGAGAACTCTCTCCACATATTTTATTGTAATTAATGTTTATTCTCAGTGGCAATGGAAATCTCATTATTTCTAGTGCCTTTTTTTATGATAATGGAGAATTTTCTTTCATTTCTATTTTGAGCTGGATCCAAAAATTAAAATATCAGAAGCTTAATGAAAATAATGTGGTTTGGTATGTGTTTTATTTTCAGATTGAAAATATCAGAAGGAAGCACAATTATCTGCCATTCATTATGGAATTGTTAAAGACTTTAGCGGAACACCAGCAGTTAATACCACTAGTAGAAAAGGTAAGTCTTTTACAGGTGAGTACTTAAATTAGATTTAGAGTCTCCAAAAAATCTTACTTAACTTGAGTAGAGATAAAATTTGTTGAAGCTTTGCTTTTACTTACTTGTTTTTCAGCTTGAGAAATGCTGGGTCAGTGTCATATTGCAAAATAAAAATAAGGAATTGCTTTGTTGTTTTAGCTTTCCGGAATCCTTAATGTTACGAATTCAGATTGTGCTATATTAGAATGAAATTTAAAACATCTTTCTTTCTGTAGCTGAAAACAAATAATTAATTTAAATTATTGAAGTAATAGATGTTTCTCATTTAATTTAGCAAAAATTTGAATTATCATAGAATTTAGAACTAAAATGAGCATTGAAAGGGGGAAAAAGCATAACCTAGCCTGAGAAATAGGTTTCCTTATTCCCAACCTATTACCCTTTGCACTAAGGGAAAACTGCTTCAGGTTAGTGAAAAATTCTGATTACTAGGATTTTTTTCTTCCATATTAGGCACTTTAAGAAAAATATTGAATAAATGACGTATAGTTATTTTTTAAGTTTATACAGTGTTTCTGAAAGTGACCACTGGATACTCTTATTTATTTTTTTATTTTTGATTGGAGGATGATTGCTTTACAATGTTGTATTGGTTTCTGTGACACAGCATAGATCTCTTTACAACACTTGGTACCTGGCCCCTCCCCAGACAGTCTGGTTTAGGGAGGGAATCTGTAATAAATTCTCCCCGGGGATTCTAATGAAGCTGGTCTGTTTACCACATTTTGAGAAGACACTACTAGGGAAGTACAATTTTGGACCGTTAACTTAAAGACCAGAATACATTGTAGATGTTTTTTCTTATTAACTTTAAAGTTCATGAAGCACAGATACATTTCAACCCCACTGTTTGGTGCCATCATGAAATCTGAGTAATTTGAGATGTGTGTTCAGGTTTTGTGTACACTTTATTATATAGATCCTGAACATGCTATGTACTGTGCTTAGTTGCTCAGGTGTGTCCAATTCTTTGCGACCCCATGGACTGCAGCCCGCCAGACTCCGTCCATGGGGATTCTCTAGGCAAGAATATTGGAGTGGGTTGCCATACCCTCCTCCAGGGTATCTTCCCAACCCAGAGATCAAAGCCAGGTCTCCCGTACTGCAGGTGGATTCTTTACTGTATGAGCCACCAGGGAAGCCCAAGGATACTGCAATGGGTAGCCAATCCCTTTTCCAGGGGAACTTCCTGACCTAGGAATTGAACCACAGTCTCCTGCATTGGCAGGCGGATTCTTTACCAGCTGAGCTACCAGGAAAGCTTGAATTACCAAGGAATTCTGAAGCACCTGAACATATGCTTCAGCTTTTAGCATTAAAAGTAAAATTGTTGGAGGAACACTGCTAAATCTTCTCTTTACCCATATAGATTTTTTTCTATTCATGTATCTCAAGGTAGTAAAAATCATAAAAGTCCAAGAGGCGAAACTAATTTTTAAAGGCTTAGAAACAATTAGGGTCCTGTAATCCTCAAGATTGCCTGATTAACTGAGTATCTAGATATTAATATTTTTTATATGAAACACTGTGAAATAACTCTCTGTCAAAAATACTAGAATATAGACTGCTGTGGCAAATTGTATGATATATCAGGTATTAAATATAGATAAATATTATCAGGGATCAGACAAATACTTTAGAGAAATTTTAAATGTATGTATTTTGCTTTGAAATTGGTCCGTGAGTAAACTTTTTTGTGCAACTTAAGAATAGGACCATTTTTATTTTACTTTAATGACTGCATATTTCCATAATTTTTTTAAAGTACAGTTAAAACAGCTTTTCAGCTTTTGCATTAGAACCATAATTCCTTAGTTCACATTATTTTGGACACAGGGTGGCAGTATATGAATGCCTAGTGTTATTGGAATACCAACCCAGTCTGTTCTTTATTTGTATTTGTTTAGTGAAAGAGTAGTTACTGACTTTCTTGTTCTTTGACTAATAATACTGCACAGGCAATATTGAGATACATTTATTTCTTGTATATATGCACCATCTGTTACATGCATAGATTCTGAAGAGAATTCAGATTCATTATTTGATTAAAGTTTTTGAGATGTTTTGGTTATCCAACATTTATCTAACTGAAGCTGTATTTGAGGCGGTCTGTTAAAGTCAACAGATGTACACATAATTAAGACACATCTCTGTCTTAAGCAACCTAGTTGGGGAGAGGGTAGGAATACATAATTATAGTTCTGTGCTGTATAGTATTATTCTGACAAGTGCCAGAATAAAGTCATCCTAGAGATTCTAGGGGAAGCACAGTGTAGCTCCTAAATATTAACTTTATGCCATTTAAAATTTCACAACCTCAAATTTTTAAATCTGTTGTTAGAATTAGATGCTTGATTTCTACCAGTGAATCAGCTTCTTTAGTACAAATATATTTTTGTTCATCTTATTTTGAAAAATCATATCGTATTGAAATATCAGTTTCTGCTGATAACTGCAAATGTTAAAAATTAAAAACAACAGATCAAGATTAAATTTTATAGTTATATCCAATATAAAGATTTAAGTAGTGAAAATTACTTAATAAATAAGTAACACTTCTAAGAAAAAATTACATGTAGTGTTCAGAAATGGATTATTACATTGAAACCCATTGCTCTTCCCCACAATGCCAAGTGAAAGAAAAATTAGGGCCGAAGTGTGGAAGGGGTGGAAGGAACCGAACAGGAAGGTATGGCTACTCTTGGCAGTGTTGCTAAGAGATAAAGCTGTCCAGGATCAGATTTCTGAGAACAGCAGCATTTACTTACTGCCTGTGATGGCTTGGAAATATTTAAGCTGTGAAAATCTGTTCATTTTACAAAATAATAAAGAGTGCAGACTTTGATTCTCTCAAGGGCCTATGCCTTTAATGAATTAGGTTAAGATCTTGCCTTATAAGTGTTCTTGTTCTGTGAAGCTTCTGTTCTTATCTGATGAGTTCATTGAGTGTATGTTAAATAGAAACTGCTCAGGAGGTAATATAAAAATGTATAGTTATAAAATTTCTTGTGCCATACATCAAATCTGTTCCTTAAACTATGAAATAAAATCAGCAGATTAACATTTCACTTGTGAAACTTTTACTTATTCAGATATACTTATAATTCTTTAAAAATTTTATCCCAACTTTTATATGGGTTTCTGAATCATTTTCTATCTCGGGTTTTTAGCAACCACCAATACCTACCATGATTTAAAATCATAGATTTTGTTACTGTGGGGGATTCAGAGCAACCTCACAATATTGAATTTTGTCCAAATTTTACAAAGACATTATAATTCAATTGATAATAAATAACTGATATACAGAATTTACTTTTTCTAGCCCTTAATAGAAACGAGGTAGAACATAGTTAAGTTGTTTACAGTAATATCTATGTTAATACCTATGATTACAGAATTATCTGACTTGAGTCAACAATTTTTAATATCTCAATAGCACACTAAATAGAAGGAACATATTTCTGAACTGTGAACATTTTTTCAATGCTATTTTGAAATTTAGTATTTTTTATTTTTCAATAAAGGCCAGAATACAAACTTTTGGTTTAAATCTCAGAAATGTTACTTATTATTAGCGTTGCTTTTAGGCAAGTTATTTATTTTACTCTACAATCTTTTCCTCATGTATAATTTGGGAATCATACTT